>LPNX010980500.1:390116-434336 GCA_001517045.1 Pseudotsuga menziesii | reverse complement strand
TATCAAACCTTCGCCCTTTGTTCTATAGGTTCGGACAGAGCCCAAAACGAGCAATTTCAGTGGTGCAACATGGCGTCTCGGTTAGTTATTACTTAGTCAACTTGTGAGTAGCAGGTAGTGGCCAGATTCTTGTTCCAGAAACACACTTATTCCGAGTGGTCACTTAGGTTCAATTCGGCCAAACCTATAGTGTTTATTCTTGTCACAGAAACATGCATACTGAGATATAGACGAGATATACAAGCATGCTGATCAGTCCCGTGGATTGGGGTTGGTATCAGTCGTGAGTCCGCTTCAACATAGCCGAATGAAGAGTTTGAACCACTCGCGCGAAGGCACTCGGAACACTCCTGCAAAGGCAACGAATGAACCACTCCCGCGAAGGCAGTGAAGGCACACTCCCGAGTCGTGCGAGTTTCAGTGGGTTTTAGCGAGTCTGGCGAGTATTGCCGATTTTCATGAGTTTCGAGCGAGTGCTGAGTGGTTCGACGAGTATTACCCAATTACCCGTTTCAACTCCCGACTCGGCGCCACTCGCGAGTACCCACGAGTACGGCCCGAGTCGTGCTTCACTGGTCAAAATATAACATAAAATGCACTAAGATAGGCTCTAGTAATAATATTTGCCTCGACTTAAGCAAATAAACTGAAAAACCATAGCAGTATCTTGTAATAGTCTGTCAACCTGCTAAAACGTGCATGTAAAACCCCATGATGGCTAAAAATCACTGAAATACCAAGCCGTTGGACTATTTGGGACATGGTTGGATAGAAGAGTTAAATGGGTGCCCAAAAATGCCAAGTCGTTGTGCATCCGATGTCTTAGTCAAATCCATGCACGATCATGAAATTTGGCGGCTCCTCACTAATACTATATGAGTGACCCCTGTAGGGATGGAGGAGTGTTCTTTCATACAACCCTATAGGCTGATAGTAGGGCCAAATGGGTATCCAAACCCATCATTAGATTTGGAAAATACTGAGTGCATCAAATCCATGCACTATCATGAAAATCAAGGCTATATAACACTGTGTAACATAGCCACCACCATCTAGAAGTGATTGATCTATGACAGTAGTGATCAATTTGATGGTATATACTTCAATAAGTGGCCAAATGGGTATCCAAATATGTGCTCAAAATGCATAGATGCCATGTACAACAGAAAAAATCATATTAGTCCCTTAGTGAATGAGACTGGCCACTATATAAAACTGAACAATAGGTTTTGAATCCAATAACTGTCAAGAAGGCATGATAATATCTATGTAACATTGTAATGATGTTGTACTGTAATCAGAGAATATCCTAGATGGACCAACATGATAATATACCCCATAAGTATCTTCAATAAGTTCATTGGATTAATGATTAAGGAACATATCATTGCCATGTTAACATCGAAGTATTTACAAAGTACTAGTTCTTCTTCAGGGTGGGGATGGATGACTCATCATGGTTAGAGTGTGAGTTTGGCTTTGGTTGATTGAATGACTCAAGGTGAGGGAATTAGGGTTCCTTTGTGATTTTGACCAACCATGCAGATAGCAGAACACAAATAGTAGAAAGTGTCTTATCAGAGGGAGTGTGTTATGAGGTATCTTTCCCTTTGATCTCAAAAGTAATATTTCCCTTTATTTCTTTTTGTATTCTTTTCTCTTATTCTTTTTGCATAGGATTAACGAATTGAAGGATACTGGCCTTGGTTTTACACCTTTCGATTACCAGTGATGACATGGCCTTAGTTCCATTGCCAGTAGCTGTCCATAGCCTCGATGGAGTTGCCATAGTAAAGCATTTGCATGTAGATAGGCCTTACCTTGTTGCTAGTCAAGTGTCCATAGCCCCAATATGCATTATCTATTCTTCCAACCGTTATCTATTTTATATTTTTGATAGTCCTAGGGAATTTCTTTGAATCTCATGATAAGGCATTGCTCATTTTCAGACTTTCCTTATTATGAATGCCAGCCCTGGGGACCATACTCGAGAACCTCCTGTATTAGGATTTTCTACATGTAGTTCTTCCTATCTGTTGACAACCGACCATGAGGATATCTACCCAAAAGTGTATTGTACTAAAGATTCACTACACCACAACAACCCAAGACACATAGGATAGACAATAGTAAGCATAGATGGTGACAAATTCACAAAGGGGGAGAGCAAGTGTCAATCGGGTCAATTTCATACCATTATGATGTAGGTACAAGTGAAGTGACATGGATGATATGGAGAAGGTCAAAAATTAAAACGAAGAAGGGGGAATAGTCCTTGCAAATGTTAGTTTTTACAAGATTATAGCAGTATAACTTAATTGCAAATAAACAATAGGATCTCTAGAAGAAAGACAAAGCACAAAAACAAAGAATACAAGAATTTTATCTTGGGAAACCCAATCGGGAAAAACCCAACAAACCTTCGTATATAGATGATAGCTTCTGAGAATAGAGAAGAAGAAAGAAAGAGAGAGAAAAGTCTCTCTAAGATAAAACCCTAGAAAACCTCCTTCTAGTTGATGCTGCGAACTTTTGATGATATGAAGAAGAATTCTGTACGATCGTCATTTCTTTGTTTCTTGTGATGATGAACTTCTTCCACATCTGCTGTTGAAGCTTCGTGCTTTCTCTTGTTTGAACTAAAACACTTGCTTGCATAGTTATCATATTTCTTACACTTATAGCATTGTGTGTGTGATAAATTCTTCTTCTTTTCCCTCCGATCTGGAGAAGAACTTGGTCTCCTAGCTTGGTACTTATGGTTGTGAAACTTCCGTCCTTTTCCCTTGCCTTTCTTGGCATGAGTAATGAAGGCTTGATTCTCCTCAACTTGAGGACCATGGAGTCTTTGCTTTGCTGCAATCCTTGTCTCTTCCTGAGTGCAATCTGCCCATAACTTGTCAAATTTGGGTAGCTTGGTTCGACCACTTATGGTTTGGATGAAAGACTCCCAAGATGGTGGAAGACCATTTAGAGTGGTCATGACAAGCTCCTTAAATTCAATGTGATCTCCATTGGTCCTTAGCTTGTCTCGAAGTTCGGTGATCTTCATGAAGTATGAGGCGATTGATTCAGACTTGATCATCTTCATGTTTGATAGTTGGTTCCTCAATGTGAGAGTCACATTAATACTACTGTTTTCAAATAACTTTTTAGAGTCTTGAACATCTTCCTAGTTGGCTTCTTTTCTGAGACTTGCGGAACCAAGTGATCCTTGACTGAGTCCACCAGAGTCATTCTCGCTTTAGCATCACTCTTCCTCCATTGGGACTTGTCTTCTTCTGCTTCTGGTTCTGCAACCTTCTCATCGAAAAATTGCAAGAGATCATTTTCTTCTAGGATGAGAACTCTAGGCTTCCAGGACATGAAGTTTGTAGCCCCATTAAAACAATCTTCTACCTTCATTCCAATCATCTTGTTTGTAGATTTGAACCAGTAACGCTAGCAGGAGTTAGGTAAAAAATGAACTTTTGAATTTAAAGAAACTAACCTCACAGATAGATGCGCCCTATCAAGGCGAGTTGAGGGAAGGCGAGGTTGAGCCAAAACAATGGCTTGCAACACAAAAATTGAAATCCTAATTTCTGCAGCAACGAAATTAGGTCAAAAATGAAACTTCTCGGAATTTGATTTTTCCTTCACCAAAAGGTGCGCCTCCCCTAGAGCGAAGTTTCCACAACTCTTTCTGTTGAAGAGAAGAGGGAAGGCCTTGAAATGTCAAACTCTACCTTTCGACATTTGCCTCTTCTAGAACTGCTCTGATACCATGTTAGTTTTTACAAGATTATAGCAGTATAACTTAATTGCAAATAAACAAAAGGCTCTCTAGAAGAAAGACAAAGCACAGAAACAAAGAACACAAGGATTTATCATGGGAAACCCAATCGGGAAAAACTCGACAAACCTTTGTATAGAGATGATAGCTTCTAAGAACAGAGAAGAAGAAAGAAAGAGAGAGAAAAGTCTCTCTAAGATAAAACCCTGAAAAATCTCCTTCTGGTTGATGCTGTGAACTTCTCCAGGAGAGGGAGCGAACTTGTTTGTGTTGGATGAGTGACTAAATGAGGTTCACTTGCATTCTATTTATACACATTACAAAAACTGACCTTTACCCTAACAGGGCTGACTTGTCTAATTGATTGGGTCGACCTACCATGGGGAAATACAAAAATAATTTTATTTTATTTTTGAACTTTGGGGAAATACAAAAATAATTGTATTTTATTCTTTTCTTGTGTAATCTTTCCCCGGGGTTTACATTTATTCTTTCTAGGGTTTACATGAGTAATTACATCAATATAATCTCTCGTAGGAGGTGCAAGGAAATACAATACAAGTACAACAAGAATAACTTCTGAAGTTGCACAATTTCCAACATCAAAGACTAGAGTCATCTTGGTTCATGGTATGTAAGTAAATCAGAACCCCTTCGCCCTCGTCAAGCTGATATGTGGAGGGAAGCTCCTGGAACATGAAGCCCTAGTTTCCAACTTTCGTTGGTTACAACTACACAATGACTTCTTTTCGGATGGTTCTGATACCATGTTAGAATTTTATACTTCAATGATGGTTATATTAGATCTTCAAACAATTTGAATTATATCACAATAACCATATTGTTATCACCAACCTTTTAGTTGCCTATGTGAGGTGGATCCAGGATGGATGGTAGAGGGACAAGCAACTAAGGAGGTGGAACCAAGACTGCCTAGACTCCCAAATGGATGGTTGTCACACCAATCGAGGCAGCCTTCACTTTATGTTATCTTAGCCCAAGACAACAAAGGGGGAGACCCAGATCTACTCCCGATAGGAGAGATCAGACCTAGACAACAGATTAGATCAAGTAGACTTGAGGTACGTAAGGTGTAAGGTAGATGGAAACCCTAGATATATGGATGATGTCACTAGGTGAACCAAGGCTTTGGATTAGGGTTTAGGAATGTGAGGCTTGATCCAAAGTGGGACACAGGTGACCTATGAAGTGAATACTAGATCTGGGGTTAAGGTACTAGTAATAAGTGAAGATATCTGCTGCCTTGGGAAACGTAACCGATGCAGGGATGGTAAGGACAGGATTGGGGCTATCTAGTACATATGGATAGACTCGATGAGAGATATGACAATGTCAAAGCACCAGAGTCACTAGGGAAAGATCAGATTACAAGGAAAAGAGGCCAAAGAGGGGGTGGCGCTAGGGTTGGAGATCAGTGCCTGTCAGATCTAGGGAAATGGAGTCACTATCTACCCAACGTTGGAGGAGACCCACCTGGGAGATACCTCGATCTACACACCCAGAAAGGTGTTTGGCCGGAAAAGTCAGTCTACAGGGAAAACCAACAGCAAGGTAGGCTAGTGCTAGGGTTTGAAAAGTCAATTTCTCAGATCTAGGGCAATCTAGAGACTTCCAGCTCAACGTTGAAGGAGAAATGGAGAGAGGGGAACCTGATGTTATCACCAACCTTGTAGTTGCCTATGTGATGTGGATTCAGAATGGATGGTAGAGGGACAAGCAACTAAGGAGGTGGAACCAAGATTGCCTCTACTCCCACATGGATGGTTGTCATGCCAATTGAGGCAGTCTTTGCTTTATGTTATCTTAGACCAAGACAACAATGGGGGAGACCCAGATCTACTCCCAACAGGAGAGATCAGACCTAGACACCAGATCAGATCAAATGGACTTAAGGTACGTAAGGTGTAAGGTAAGTGGAAACCCTAGATCTATGGATGACGTCACTAGGTGGACCAAGACTTTGGATTAGGTCTAAGGAAGTATTAGGTTTGATCCAAGTTGGGACACAGGTGACCTATGAGGTAAATACTAGATCTGGGGTTAAGGTACTAGCAACAGGTGAAGATATCCACTGCCTTGGGAAAAGTGACCAATGCAGAAGAGGTGAGAACGGGATTGGGGCTATCTAGTACCGATGGGTAGACTCGAAAGAAGGTATAACAGTATCAAAGTACCTGAGCCACAAGGAAAAGATTAAATCGCAAGAGAGGGAGGCAAAATGAAGGGTAGCGCTAGGGTTTAGAGAACAGTGCCTTGGGATTTGGGCCAAATGGAGTCACTTTAGCAAAACGTTTTTGAAGACCCACTTAGGGTTTGACTCGATCTACAAAACCTAGAAATGGTTTGCCCTGAGATTAAGTGGTTTGATCTATAATATTTTTTGATTTTTAATATTTAGGGTTTAGAGAACAATGCCTTGGGATTTGGGCCGAATGGAGTCACTTTAGCAAAATGTTTTTGAAGACCCACTCAGGGTTTGACCCGGTCTACAAAACCCAGAGATGGTTTGCCCCAAGATCAGGCGGTTTGATCTATAATATTTTTTGATTTTTTAATATTTAGGGTTTTAACATGAAAATAAAGATGTCAATGGATTGAAATCTAGAAAAGAAGAACTAACCTGTAGATTTTACCTGGAAAACCTTGTAGATGCCTTGATGATGATGATCTATGCCGTCCCAATCAATTTGAGAAGATTTGATGCAAGCCTCTATGTAAAATGATTTGCCCAAGGAAGCCACTGCGCCCTCTCTCCTGCACAACAAACGTCAACCATATCAGATTTGATGCATCAAGAGAAAAGAACAAATGCTACAGAAAAATAACAAGCTGAAATCATAGATTGCATTGATACTAATGAAAACCCCCTGATACAAGCGCATCCAAGCCAAACAAGTTGAGGAACCCCTGCAAAAACGCCCAAGTTGAAGTCCCCCTCCTGTAGACAAGACAATGTTTCCCAAAAAATATAGATCTTACAAAAATACCCAAATGCTAGGAAGCAATAGATTTTCCAATCACCATCGAAGAGCACCAGATGCAAAGGAGATCCAAAAAATTTCCACAAGAATAGTTTTTCTATTAATCAGATCCAAGAGCCAAAGACCCCTTACAAATGAGAAGCTCTCTCCTTTAAATAGGAACGAGAGAACCAAAATCCTAACCACTTTCAAAACAAGTGGCTAAGATTAAAATATATAAATGTCTAATCAATGGTTGAGATGAGCTCAACATACAATACATGTATCAATGTAACCATAAAGTACCAAAGTGGACTAGATCACCTAAAAAGAGGATACCCCACTCAACAAGAAATAAATGAAGCACATGGTGGGTTCATGGAGTGTTAACTAACTTCCTCTGGGTGTCCCCATGGCACAATAAAACTATATAATATTTTAATTTTTTGACTTTGTGCCTCCTTAAAGAAATTGTGAGCCTCCCAAAAGCTCTAGAAAATAATATAAAAATGCCCAAAATATAGGTGTGGGCCCAATCATGTGCTGCAACTGATGGAGAAGGTGCGGAGGACATCACTATCATCATCATGTCTCATCCCATGTCATTTCCTTGCCTTAGTAGCCCAAATTAATTTCTTCAATAGCCATTTAATCATTTTTTAATCTGCCTTGGGAAACGTGAACCTGCCAAAACAGCCTCCTAGGGTGCCTGCGTTGTCCAACTGAGCCCACCAGGCTCTCTGGGATGGGGGTACTATTGTAAAATCAAGCGGCTGCACCCTCTATGCCCCATACAACCCCCTAGGAGATCCAATAAAAACATCTCCTTGCTCAGACACATCATCCTGTGAAGCAAAACTGCATCAGAAGGGTAAAATGAGCATGACCATCTCTGCAAGTGCCCGGAATTGAAAGTAAGCTATCTCACTAGACTCAGAGAGTCCAAATCCATTTAGGGTGTATACTCATACCCTTTCGAGGTCTCTGCTTGATTATCAACAATATCCAATAGACAATATAATCACCTGTAAATGACCAGATGCCAATAATATAACTCAGACTGTCATCCATTTGCTGCAAGTGTTACAAGGCTAAGAAATGCTCTACAAATCATTTAAGTAACAATCATAACAAGTAGCAGTCACCTCACTGGCGGTACATCAACCAAATACATATATAGGGTTTTATTTATTATTACTCAGACCAGACTTTCAAGACTATACTCACTTCATAGCTGTAGTCCATTTGCTAGTGAAGTGTGAAGGCTAAAATTTACATGGTTAAGACAAAGGATGAATACCAATTCAACATTGTGACACTTCAGATATGGAAAGGGAATGCTCACTATAACCATATGCCGGACAAACAACAACACAGGGGATGTCATTGCCTCACAAATGGTTGAGTTGTTAAGAGAGTGCTTATTCAACTTAGGCATCATGTCTACATCAAGTTTGATCCAGGTTGATTAAGATCATCAATTTTATTTCCATTGCCTTTTTGGCCTATATGACCCTTTCGGACTTCACCAGCGCTTAAAAGCATAACTAATTGTAGCTTTCATCAAGGACATATTCAAATTTATAAGGTCAACAATATTCAAATATAGCATATATTTAACCATTTCTTTTGGGACCTTTTCTTATACCCTTCGCGGGGGTATTTAGCATTTCATTGCTCTTGCCCTTTGCTCACATATGTTAAGAAACATAGTTTATAATTTATATTTTTCATGGGCGCATATATAAACATTTCCAATACAAGTAGTACATGAGCTTTCAGTTTTAGCCAACAACATCTCAAGTGACCAGGGGGAGTTCTGCACAGTGCCAAACATCGGGACAACCGACCATAATGATTTAGGCATCCAATCTAACTTACCAAAGGCAAGTTGTCACCAACTCAGAGCTGAGACACAGTATGAACAGGGAAGTTTGTCCAACAAAGGTTCTAGCGGGGAAAGGTCCTCCATGCCACAAGTCAAGTAGTAAGTCGGGTTAAAACAAAATTGGAAGTTAATGGATGGGTGGAGACAGTGAATGATGAAGCCAACACTAGCAAGCCAAAGAAATGGTGGGAATGACTACCGCTATTCTCCCTAAAGAGGGTAACACCAATGAGTATAGATTAGGAACTTCCAAGTCTAAGTAGGGACATCAATACATAATACAAATACATCCAAGTCCATATATTTATGACCGCCATATCATGACACTAAATGCTAGTATATGTCACAAAAATGAGTATAAGAGCAATGATAACCACAACACAATATAATAAATGCTGAGTCATAACCATGGAAATAATCCATCTGAACCATCATCTGTCCAATGAGAAAACACTAATACCAATCTGGGCATCACCAACTGCTCTGCAGATGACTAAATGGCTACATCAGTCCTTGAATCCGAGTGTCCTGAGACTCGGTCTTGACATGGGAGAGTATAATAGTCCACTAACGAAACAATGACCAGTCAGAACTGCTCATCTCAGCATCTCATATGTAAGAGATCTGGCTGAAAAATGTACTGTATTTGAAAAATAGAATATGGTAGCCCGGCTACTATATATGTGATAACACATATGCAGTAGGATCACTGAAAACAAGACAAGCACAACAAAACAAAACTACACAAAGATTTCTCCTATGGGAAACCCTACAAGGGAAGAAAACCCAACAAACTTCTTTAGTATAGATTTGTCAGTAATTACAATGTCTTCTAGTACAATCCAAGAGCTAAAGGTTCTTTCACTCAAAGATATCGAGAATAAGATAAGCACTTTGGACACTTCTAGTCAAGCATATTTGTTAGAGAGAGAAGAAGAACAAGTTTATTAGAGGAGGAAGAGTAGCTGCATTGTGAAGATATTTTATTCTTGGGGTTTCTATCTTATCTTCACAAAGTGCTTGATGTGTCCAATTGGGAAGTGCACCTCCTCTATTTATACTTGTTTTCCAATTGACTTTTCCTTATGGGGCAGACTTGTTAACTTCACTGGGCTGACTTCTCTATGGTACAATATAATATGTTCTTTCTGGATTCTTTTGAGCCGACTTTGCAAGAGGGGTTTACATTGATTCGTTCAAGGTTCTTTACATGATCACTTATAATAATAATATTCTCCGAAGGAGGTACAATAATAATATATCAAACATACAAGAAGAATATCTTTCGAAGTTACACAATCTTCAACATAGAGAGGTGGTTATTGAGGTGATCTACACCTCTAGGTTATAGTTGGGCTAGCTTTGTTCTTTGGGGCTTGTTATCCGTGGACATGTAGGGTGAGTTGATGACAATTGCTTGTATGATGTTCCATCACATCCAGTAGTTGCATAGATGAGATCTATGGTTTGACCTTGGATACTTTCCAAAGACACCTTTAGCTTGCTCCGTTCACCATGATATGTGCCAGGAATCGATGGGGACATTCAATTTATACTAGTGTTATGACATATGCTCTCTAGTTGACTCATGGTAAATGCTTTCTTATGTGTGGACATGACCATAGGGGTTCAATATTGTTATTCAATAATGGCTCATGTATCCTAGATTGTTGTTTCATAGCTAAGGATGCATCAGGGCGTGGTTATAATTCTTCATTAGATTAAGTGCATGACCTTCTGGGTTGGGTGTATCCCTAGGAATTTAAGTAAGTGTGACACTCATTTCATGTCACTCACAACATTTCACCTAGCCATTTTTCATCCCATGTCATTTCACCAATTTCCATCATGTCCCCCTTTCGCAATTAACTTATCATATGTCATGTTCTAAAGTCTCTACACTATCTCTATGTATGATGCGTAAGTCAAAATCAAAAGAGTAAAGTACTCTAAGGGACATGGAACCAAATGAAAACTGTGAGCAATGCCCCCCTAGAAAGGCCATGATCCTTGTGTCTTGACTCAACTTATTAAAGTCAAATCCAAAGAAAGTGACTTGCTATAAAAATTAAATAAATAAATAAAGGGATCTAAAAAATGGTGTAAGGAAATGGTTACTCAAGAAGAAAATTATTCCCTTCCAAGGTACACATATCGAAAAAAATCATTAATCCCTAGCTCTTGAAAGATAAGGGGTAGACCTAACTCTCAAGTCGCATTTCTATGATGGTTAACTTGTGGACCACCTTCCCTAGCATCGCATTCATTTCATCAACCTCAGCTTACTTAGAAACTTAGGAAATGCACTTAGACTTACGGGTGTAACATGAAACTCTGGGTCAAATATAGTTACACCATGGTAACTCTAAGGTTAACAAAATAATTAATCAAAAGTGAGTGAGTTAATTAAAAAGTGCACTTGCTAACCTTTTATGTTAGTGTTTTTACATAATTGAAGGTATTTTTCCCATGTCATACATTATATGGTCTAACGCTTGGATGATTTATTGGTCTAACACTTGGATGATTTATTATTGTTGACTTGATTGTTGCGTCTTAGATGAAGTCCTTTTCCATCACACCTTGAAACCTCTCAAAGAAATCGTTTTTGAATCTGACCTAGTTCTAGGAGCACAGTTTGGTTGTAGACTTCCACCACATGTACGAATTATATGTGTTGCCTTGAAGCTGCATCAATTCATACTTTACTTTTTCCTCATTGAAGTGAACCTTATGTATGTCAAAGAATTCTTCTGTCTTATTAATCCAATCCACACTTAGCTTTTTGTTTCCATCAAATTCAGTAACTCTAGCTTTAACCTCATTGGGTATCTGAACATTGGTTGAGATGATTAGGGTGGTGGTTGGTTGAAATTAACAATTGAAACGTTTTTAGGGAACATGATTTGTTGTTGGTTTGTTGCACTTGAAGAACTTGCTTGTGGGCTAGTGGTGCTCGAAGAACTTGGTTGCAGAGGAGTTGTATTCAGAGGATTTGTGGTGGCCAAGGATTCATTATCCTTGAGGAATTTCTCTATTCTCTATCCTTGCTTCTATTCTGTATGTTATTTTTGTGTTGATTTCTTTGATTATATCTATTTTCAGCTTATCCATGCCTTGTTGCATTACCACCCTATTGTCCTTAAGAATTTAATTCTTGAAACTCTGTGTTAATTCTTGTTTTAGATCCTCATTTTTTTTGTCTAATCTCTTCCCTTAGCTCTTGATGGGTTTAATCCATTTTTTCCTTGAGTTTCTTATGACTATTTGTAGTCTCTCTATTTTTTCAATCCTGGAATTTACTTTTGCTATTTTTCTGATTAGAGGGGGGTTATTTTTTTATATCAATTTTGACTATGTAATAGCTGTTGCACTATCTCAGAATTTTCTGCCCTTTCAGAAATGTATGACTGTATGGGTTGTACTGATGTACAAAACAATATGGATGTACAGAATGTACAAATGTACGGAAGAATGCTGCTGTATGGTGTAGTACGGAACAATAAGGATTTCTTGCTTTTATGGAGCCAGTCAACATGGCTTTGATACCAATGGAGCGTACACACTGCTAGATCATGTTGGATATAAACCCAGAAAAATATAAAAATATATAACAGATGAATAGACAATGATGATTGAATTTACAATAAGGGGCCTGTTGTTACATATATAGTGGCTGGGCTACTTTTGTTCCTGAGCAGTACTGAGTAGTTCTTTGAGCCAGTCCTTTACTATGAGATGAACAGATGATGAGCTAGCAGGTGATGATCTCTCACTTTCAGCAGATCCAGAGTTATCCAGATTGACCAGTTCTATGCATTGACCGAGCCTCATGACCCCAGATTCGATGACTGAGTTAGCCATTCTCATGACACCTAGGGTAGAGATTGATATAGTACCTATGTGTAACAACAACAATTGTCCTAGGGATTTTCAGACTTGATTTCAGATCCAGTGCAGGTATTATGACCCAGGTGATATTATGGTTTGTGTTTATGGATTTTGATGTTGCTCTGTTACCTATTTTAGCAGCGAGACTCGGTTGATATTGATTATATGTTGGCAATATTTTATCTTGGTTTACTTGAAATCTGAAAAATAAATGATCTAGTGGTTTTGACTGGGAAATTCCTTTGTATACTCATTGCCCCTGTCCTACTCCTAGTATGGATTTAGTCCTTTCCCTTCAGGGACATAGCTTGCTAGTCTTGGCATCATTTCCATTGTCTCCATCCATCGGTTGCCTTCCCATTTTCATTGACTATCTTGACTTGTAATTTGACTAGTGACATTTGGGATTCCCCCCACCTTCACCTCTATGTTGGAATAGGTCTCCATGTATAAAACTGTTTCGTTTTTGGTTTATGTGATTTTTCAAGACACCTCTAGGTCTTGAAAACAAGTAGTCTTACCCAAGAAAGTGTCTTTAGATACTAAGGCATCAGAGCTTGAAGTTATTCAAAATGGATGCCCTGCCAACAAAATAAAAGTGTCTTTAGACACTACTGGAAATAAAAAATAAAAACTAGCCAGTTGCTAAGAGATGAGCACTCATCCATTGTATGGTGTAAGGTTCATGTATCCCCACAGGGTATCAAGCCCAAGAAGGTTGAGCCTTGGTCATTTTCTGGAAGCCTAGAAGGCTTTCGAGGGCACCTGCTCTTGGAGGATGGCAAAGTTATAAATGAAAAATAAAGTTGATGGCCAGAGGATGAGCACTCATTCTTTGTAGAATGTACGACTCATCTACCCCCACAGGGCAGCGGGGAGAGACTGGCCCAAGAAGGTCATGTCTTTGTCATCATCTGGAGGTCCAAAAGGCTTACTAGGGCACCTGCCTTTAGAGGTCAACTAGTGAAACGGATGCTGATCAATTTAAGTCTTAAAAAGGTTGCTTGTCTAAAGTCTAGTGGAGCCTTCTCATCATTCCAGCCATTTGTGAGACATCGCCATGCCCTATTGTTCACCTAGTCCGACTTATGTGTTGTGTGGATCCCCTTGTCCTTTAGCCTAGATGCTTACAATGTTAAGTTATCAAGTCATCCCATGGCCTTACTTGTTGCCTTCGATCCCTTCACCCTTGACTAGAAAAAGGGCTAAATCTATAAATGAGTATACACTGGAGGTTCTTGTTTTGAAGCAACTAATCATTTTGATTTGGATTATTATATATGTATTGTGCTTATACTTGCCAACAAAATCTAATCATACTTGAGTGTCACTGCTAGCATAGATAATTGAGCATGCATGTCTATCTGTACTTTGCTGTATCAGAGTTTAGCACTTGGGTCATCATTTGATCAGTTTTGACTTGGTCAACCCAGTGTTGGCTAGGCTATGAGTAGGATCCAGGATGAGTTATGGATGGATATTGATGGTTGATGTTTATTTATGGTCTACATATGTTCATTTGACATATTCATACTTGAGATGGTGATTTGTTATGATGGCTTGTATTATTTTCATGATTATCAACATTACAGGATTTATTATTATTATTGTTCGGACATTGATGGAGCCTCTGATGTACCTTTGTGATGGACATATGGTGTATGAGTACTCATTCCTAGTTGATTTGGACATTTTGAGTCCATTGGTGCAACTGGTTTTCAGTTTCAGGAAGTGACAGGACAGATATGGGTCTCTGGGCTTTCTTGTAGTAGATTTGCCTGGGGAAAATGGAAATAAAGCGCAGTGAAGAAAAAATCAAGTTCTCCTAGGGCGCTATAGGGATTCTTGGGGTGTAGCCAGTCGTTTGTACCATACTACCAAGGTCCCAGATCTATCTGTGCAGTCTTTTCACTTTAGTTTTTGGTCTCTGGTGAGATATGGGCTATTTTATGTTCCCAAGGTAGCATTTTAATAATAAAAAATGGCTAATGAGGAAATCGATTTGGGCAATTGAAGCAAAGGATTGGCATGGAATTGGTTCGAGGTTCAGTGTTTGGGTCACCTTCATCATCCGACATCAAATTCACTTCACTCCGGGTCCACACATCCTTGGTTTATGCATTTTGAGGGAGATCCCCTAGTGATTTTCATCACTCCTTTATATTATTTGCCACCACACATTGTTATTGAGCCATGGGGCCATGCTAGTGAAGGATAACATAATCTCCTAGCCTCACCATGTGCTACTTTGTGGTCATTAGTCATATTTTATGTGGCGTGCCCCTCATTGGGCATTTCTAGTGATGCACCCCCTTATATTTTTGAGTTGATCCATGTGATATGTATCTGGCTAATCTTAGCTGTAGATTAGGATGATCTTATCTTATGATCTTGACCCTTGATCTTTTTGGATCTAGGTATTATGTACTTGAGAGATCTATATATTGAAATATGAGATGCTCTCTCATTTGTAAAGGGACTTTTGGCCCTCAAACTTCTGGATTAATAAAAATATTTTTGCAGAAAATCTTGGAAGCTTTATCGAATGTCTTGTATGGAGATTGGAAAGTCTTGTTCTCTCTAGCATTCTTGCGGATCTATGCATTTCTAATATTTTTGCAGGTTGCCATCCATCTGGTGAAGGAAGCGCTTGGGTAGGGGTGCTATTGTGATTGAGCTCCATATCATCCACTCAAATCGTCTTTGATTCAGGGAGTATCTTTATTGTGTCTCATGACCATCTTTATGTTCTTGGATTCATCTTTCTTCATCGTTTCATCTTTCCTTTTTGGAAATCGATTCTCGTAGCAGATCTCTTTTGTAGGAGGAGAGAGTGCTTGGCATCTGAGAGGAGGTAGCGATTTCACTTGGAGAGGCATAGAAAACGCTCGTAATTGATCGGGGAGGCAAGATCATCATCATACAAGGTTAGTAGCAAGTATTTCTAGGTAGGTATTTAGAGGCATTGATCCAATTGTCACAACCAAACCCCTCTTTCTTAAAAACCCTAGTTTTGTAGATTTGATAGATACGGTGATTTTTTGACGACGACCATCAAAACCCACTTGGATATTAATGAATAAACCCTAGATCTCAAGTTTCATAAAAATCAGACTCCATTTGTTCTGAGATCTAGCACTAGTCACTCTATGTGGGGGCGCCCTTCTTGGGTGGGTGGCCATTTCTTGAGATTTGTCAGATGGGTATGCTTGGACCCGCCTCAAAATCAGAGATCCAATCTTCAAGCACCCCGATCTAGTCATCTCATGTCTCGATCTACCCTTTTGGGTTCACTTTGTAAGTTTGTCCACTTATGCTAAAACCCTAGGTGGGTCCCTTTAGGGTTTCATTTCACTTGGCTAGATTTCCCTAGGTCTACTTCCTTAACTCATTTGTGGTACAATCTCATCCAAGTTGGGTTATTTCCTATCTTTACTAAGCCTCCCCAACTTGGCCCTAAACTCCAGAGTCCATACCACTCCAATTTGATAGATCTAGTCTTGCCCACTCATTATCTCTCCTTCCTTATACATTGTCAAACCCTAACCCTAAGAGTGTCTTGAGTAGGTTCGCTAGCGTCTTAGGATAGCAAGGTCTCCCCCTTGGTCATTCTCCAGATTGATCTAAAGTGACAAGAGTCCATCCGGTGTGACAACTACTCTTTATCCGTAGTGGGTGAGGCCCTTGCGGTGTCACCGGTTAGTTACCTCACCTCTATCATCCTGGATGTGATACCTTTAGTGGGTTGCTACACTTTGTGTGATAACAAGGCCTTGCATGAATATTTTTAAGGGGGTTCCTTTAGTAGCTTTTAATTAAAATGTCATGTCTTTTAGTTAATAATTAACTTTATTATATTCTTTTCATTTGATATCTTATTTAATTCTTTTTTTTTCCAAGAAAAAAATCTTTGTATTGATATTTTTGAAAGGAATCCAAAATACAGTTTTACTATCCTTTCAGCTCAGATTCATGTTTCTAGAATGTCTTCAAACTAGATCTAAGACATAAACAGTCTTCCTTCAGAAAAGCCAATTCGGATGTTTACTAGCCAACAAAAACAGACTTAAACAAAACTGACTATGACTCGAATAGAAACACAGACATTTATACATAAACAAGACATCCAAAGAGGGACTTTTGGACCTCAGCCATAGGGACATTATCCCTGAATTCTTGTGCAAACATAAGACTTTCCTATAATGATAGAGCTACTTTTGAAAGTTGATCTGATTTGCAGTTGTATTCCCTGTAGATGTGTGAAAAGGGGACTTCTTCAAAATGAGATTTTTTTTTCTCCAAGCACATTTCCATTATTGATACTAAAGCCAGATTAGTGATTTGACTTTTCCCATTTTCCCATTCCATCAATAGCTTTGAGTCTCCTAGTACTTAAAACCTGATAACATTATTTTCAACAACTACTTTCATTAGAATCGAAAGAGCATAGAACTCTGCTTTGTTGTTGGTTCCTTGACCTGCTCAATATTTCAAAGTAAAATAATGAGAATTATTTAGAAAGAGAATGGCACCTGCATCATACATACCAAGAGAACCTTGACAAGCACCATCGAAAAACCCCCAGGGCTTTGTGAAGTCAATGCCAGGTTCCTGTAATCTTCGTGGACCTTTTTGCTTAGGAGGCTTTCAGCCCTCTGTGTAAGAAAGCCTTCTTTGATGAGATGCCCAACCTATAAATTCAAAAAGGATCCTGTTTCAAGCTAATTACAGTCCCCATAATACATAACATGGCAGTGCTTTATGAAAATTTACTGCTCTATTTATTTATTTATATTTATTATTGTGTATGTAACAGCTTTTCTTTTCCTCTAGGCCATTTTTTGACCAAAGAAGTTGTCTTAACAGAATAGGGGTAGGGAATGAACATTGGTCTTTTTGGTTGACTCGGTTATCTTTCCAGCTGTTTTATGTCAATTTCTCCATTTTGTCTTCATGATTGTGTGAGATTTTTTGCATGTACATCACCCCACAGTGACTATGGATCGATAAAGGGCAACAATGGTCGTTGAATTGCCAAAGTTTGTTCTTGCCATGGTCAAAAGATCAACCGCTTGATTTGTGAATTCATTTGCCTTTGAATTATACCTCCAGATGATGTGGATGAACATAATAAGGTTCAATGAATCAGTAGGATAGCTTGTAGTGAAAATTAAGTGCAACCTTTGATAACTGCTCTCGAGAATTGCTTTTTCCTTCATGATGTCAATTGTTAAACATCAGTTTCCATAGCAATGGATCTCTTCGATATTACTGTTAAGAGATAGATTAATGCGTTAAGCAAGGGATGGAATTCTGCAAGATTGTTTGTTTCTACTCCTAGAGTATATGAAATTTTAATCTATTTTACCTTCTGGGTCAGTAATGAGTGCCCCCGCTCTGGTTTTGCCAGGGTTTCCCTTTTCTGGTCCATGCACATTGATATTGTTATGAAAAGATTAAAATTGAAATAGCATAAATGTATCCTTTCATAAAAACACAATTTACTTATGTAAGTTGTTTTGATAAAATTTATTGTCTGACTTTCAGATATAAAAGAGATTCTTGGATAGCAAAGATAACACAAGGTTACGATGTCATTGCTGTTAGTGGGTCACATGGTACTTATTACCCCTTTGCATGCTGTCATTATTCTTTTGAAATTGTACGCTTTTATATCTCTTTTGCACTAAGCCATTTTTATGAGTTCTAGTAATTTGGAGGAAAAGACATGAAAGCCATCCATAGAATAGAGGGTATAGAAAATTTGTGTTAGCTAAATAAGACTCACCCATGTGTTTCCAGATTTAATGTCTATAATTAGGCAATTGCTTGACACATTATATATGCCTATAACACACAGACATTTGGCATACATTACTCAAAGAACACAAACATGTAGAAGGGGTTCTCACCATATTGATTAATCAAGAAAATAGAAAATGTTTTTACCACTTAAATTGTACTAATTTCCTTGATTTTTACTACCTATTTTATATCTTTTCCTCTTTCTTTATTTCTTAATTTATTCTTTACATCATAGACAAGATAACTGTATAAATGTACAACCGATGACCACAAAGGAAGGTCAATGGGATTGTGTGTTGTCAAGAAGTTCGTACAAAGTGGGAGCGCTAAGGTGGCTCCTATATAAAGCATGATGTGAAACCCTATCAGAAAGCCAAAAGATATATCTGGAAAGATGGAGAGCCAACCCATAAGAGATGGGTACAAAGAGAGTTGATACAAAAGAAAAATGTATAAGGAGGACGGATCTGGGATCTCTGATACAAAAATGTGAGAGTGTCATGGCACGCTGGAGACATTGGGAGCATTGGAAGCATCTCTCCTAACAACCGAGGCCGAATGAAGGAATCTCGAAACAATAATCTGCCTAAAAGAATTGGAAGAATTAGAAGAAGAGCTATAATGGATAATGTGTTGTCGTCAAGAATGGGGAGCTTGTTGTTGTGATCTGGATGTAGTCGATCTATTGTTGGGATAGGGTCGAGGTTGGCCACTTTCCTAGGGTTTAGAGGACGTAGAGGTGGTCTGCTGTGCCCTAAAGGTGGTCTGCTGTGCCCTAATTGGTCTGTGGTCAGAAGCAGTACCATCCTTTGTCGGTCTCTTGGTGCCTTTAGAGGGGGGCAGCACCAGAAAGAAGGAAGTGATTTGCTGAGTGGATGTTGGTCTTGATTGTGAATATCGCTAGAAGATGAGGGATTGGAGCCGAAGGGCCTCCTATAAGTATAAGGCTAGACATTGTGATCCAGAACCTAAAGAAACTAGCCAAAAACTGGGATTCCATGAGAAGGTCTCTGAAAAGACAATGAAATTGCCCGTGAATCTCAGAATAGATAGAACACCGAAATATGAAGTGTTCCTTAATCTCATAGAGAGATACATATTTTCATTATATGACCAGATACATAAGGAAACCAATTAATGGCTTGTAAATGGAAGGATCTACCAAATTTGAATCTATATCAACACACAAGTTCATATTTGGAACCATAGGATTGGCTAATGGTTTGCAATCTGTTACCCCTCTTTTAGCAAGGGTGATTTTGATCAGAGATACCTAAGATGAGATCTATGGATTCACCATAGATCATTGGTTAGATGTCCTTCAGCTTTGTTAGATGGTCCATGTGCCTTGATGTGCTTGATCCTCTAGTGATGTGACATTATCTAACCTTCATTTACTCTTAGCATGATTTTTGATATGACGATATGTTAGCATTCGATTTTACATGTATGCTTCTATAATGACTCATATTTAAATTGTTGCTCGTCTCTTAGTCTAACCTTAGTGTTGTTCGTCTAGCTTAATAAGTGTGTAAGTCCGAAGGTTTATTTGTATCTTGGTGAACTAAGTCAAGTGATTTTCATCCACTAGCCATTTTTCATCTTGCTAACCAATAAATCCATCCCCTTCATCGTTCACCTTTGTGAATGATCTATCATTAGTAATAACATATGGTCTCATTACTATCCTAATGTATGAATGCCTCAAATAATGCTAAAAGAATCTTGTAGTCTCCAAAAAAGGATTTGCTAACGAATTAAATGCAAAAATGCGAAGGGAAATATCATGGCAGATACACCCCATCGGAAAAGCTAGGTTCCCTTGTCCCAAGTTATCAAAGCTGCATCTAAAGAAAAAGGGGCTAAGCTAATGAAAGGGCTAAATGAAATGTAAATAAATGATGTATCTAAGAAAAAATGAAATAAAAGGATCGCAATATGAAGGCGCGAGGATGGATGATTTATGGAAGAAATATCTAAAAAATGCCAACTTTTGAAAGTTAAGGATAGACCAACACACTTGTATTGCTGTGATAGTTATTTCAAAAAGACCCCCTTTCTTCCCTATGTATGTACTTCACTTCATGTACCTTCACTTGACTTAGGTAGCTAAGCTATGTAGGTTGACTTAGGACTCTCACATGTAAAAGGGTTCTAAGGGTTACAATAATGTTAGAGTAGATGGGTAAAATATTATAAACTATTGAGTTATTACAAAATGTGTACTTGTAGCATGTATCTTGTGTATTATTGTCATATTAGATGAACATTTGCCTAAGTTTTGATGATGGCTAACTTTATTGCATTAGAGTGATTGTTTTAGGCACATGCTATGACTTGTTGTGGTATGTTGGATGGCTACTAGGCACTATTTCATGGAGTGCTACATTTGATTTTAACCCTATGTTGTTGGGAGCGGGGAGCGAGAGCGAAAAGCGAAATTTTGAAAAGCTTTTGTTTTGGGAGCGTTTTTTATATAATACTTATTTTAATATATTTTGATGGAAATATTTGAAAAAAAACATGTAGAATGCCAAATTAGCTATATAAAACTTGAAAGCATAGATATAATAATTTAGTACACAGATAACATCATTAATCTTGGAACTATAAGATATAACATCATCATCAAATGATTAATCATTAACAACATCAACCTTCAAGTTTAAACATATAATATTTGTAATCAACAAACTCTAAGAGATAACATCAACCATGAAATGAAATAGAGCATCATATTCATTACCAAAGAGTTGTAAAATAAAAGCAAAGGGCCTACATTTGAAAAACCTATTGGTGGTTGGGGGTGTGGCATCTTTGTTGTATGAATTTGATCACCATCTTGATCACCCAAAAGTTCAACCTCCAAGCGCTCTAATGCTATGGCTCCATCCTCCAAATCAGCGTCCTTTGGATTGTTGTCCCAAGTCAAATATGTTCTATCATTCTTGGCCGCATCACAATAATGGGACAACAATGTCAAGTTGTAGTGCACATAAACCAAGCTTTTTGCTTGATCTACATTCAAATTGTTTCTCTTCACATTTTGGATGAAGTTTTAGGTGCTCCAACACCTCTCTGTAGAAGAAGTGTTAATAACCTATGAAAGCACCCTCACCGCCAATTTACGTCGATATGTGCTAGAGGAGCAATACATGTTCCACCATTTCGATAGGACTCAACCTATCGTGATCTTTGGTCGCATGTAGATTACCAAAGACTCCATGTTCACCGATGTATTTGCTCAATTCACTTAGTACTTGAGCACACTCCTCTTCTTGATCTACATTCAAACTGTTTCTCTTCACATTGTAGATGAAGTTGTAGGTGCTCCAACACCTCTCTACACAGGAAATGTTAACAACCTGTGAAAGCACCCTCACCACCAATCTATATAGATATGTGGTAGAGGAGCAATACACGTTTCACCATTCGATTGGACTCAACCCCTCTAGATCTTTGGTTGCATGCAGGTTACCAAAGAATCCATGTTCACTGATGTATTTGCTCAAAAATTCACTTCGTACTTGAGCACACTCCTCATCAAGGACCAAGTTGTCTAATGCAATAATATAACCATTATGCAACTCTAGATCTCTGTGTGGTTTTCTCCTAACTCCACACCCAGGTGCTAGTTGGGCCAACCAAGATGGAGAATAATATTTTGGTGTAAGGAGTAAGGACATATGATAGGGCATGGATTGGAACATTTAGGTAGAAAAACCTTCCAATGCTTAATAAGTGATTTTTCTTGATTGAAAGGTAAATTTTATCAAGGTCACGACAAAGGAGTTCAATAAACTTCAACAATTAGGCATCAACACCACCAACATCAAGGTACATAGAGAGGTTGATGTGCTTGATTCAATTCTGATCCCTTACTCTCATACATGATAAAATCTAGTGGAAATGTTACAATCTTGAAATCTTGAAAACTATTAAGTCTCCTGAATTTTGAATGGGATCTAAAATTCTACTTTTTGCATATGAAGTCCAATGAGGTTGGAACCACTCTTAAACATCCTGAAACAAATAGTAGTAATGTTAAAAATTTAAGTAAAATGATAGAAAATGAAAGATAAGGTGAATGTCACTTTTACTTTAATAATTTAACATTACCATATAATACCTTCCCTAAATGAAACCTAACCATGCCCAAAAATCCAAGTGAAACCATGTCTTGGTTACAAAAACCAAAAAAAGAAAAAAAATCGCCTAAATTCCTAGGAGCGCCAAGGGAGTGAATAGGAAGCATTTTTTTTGCTCCTGGAAGCGCTTAGAGAGCGACGGGGAAGCGCTTCGGGAGCAAAGCTTCCTCATCGCTCCCGAAAAAACCAAGGAGCATTTTTTTAGGGAAGTACGCTTCCAAAAAACGCTCCCAAGAGGAAGCGATCATGAATCGCGCTTCCAGGACCGATTCCTGATTGCTTCCTCTGGGAGTGAAGCAGAGGGGGGTGTAATGTATTCTTCTAATTAATCACCCGAATACACTCGTTAACCTATTTAATTCCCATAGGTTTGAGCGGGTATTAATAAAAAGGGAATTGACTGAGGACTAATGGTATCGACGGCTAAAAAGAACATCACTTCAGTGTTATATGTTAGTAGTAGATTATAGAAGGCCATCAGAGCAATTATCAACAAGCATGTGAGGCATGTAGGCCTTGATTCACCTTGCATGCGATACTGAGCAATTAGGTTGCATGCATGCAAAGTTAAGTCATGCAAACCTCAACGTTATAAAAGGAAGGTGAGTCGAACCAAAAATGCATCCATTATTATTATTCACTTTTGAGAATTGGTTTCAAGAGCTCGATGAGCAAGTTGGGGTTGAGGGCGTGAGTCTTCAACTAGCAAGTGTTTTCAACAACGAAATCTATCTGCCCTAATAATTTTCAAAGGTAGATCATCCAGGTCTATCCTTTCACTTCACATATTTTCACTACCATCGGAGTAGCAGCATAACCATGCGCAAGGGTTCATATTTTCGAGATCCAACAACACAAGGAGAACGTATTCATTGGGCAGTAATTCGCTACACAGCTGGAGGTACCCTTTTCTCTTACATGTCTCTTACATTCTCTTCGGAAGGGCCATATTACTATCCTTGTTGATTATCAAGGCATCTCTTGCATATTCAAAGAAGATCCAAGCAAAGTTGTGTTGGAGAGAGGGCACTATTAAAGTTTTAGGGTTACATTAAGTTTTAACATAAATAATTTACTTTAATGCATGAACATAAATATAAAATAAGATTCAAAATAGTACTGCTCTAATCAATTTAAACTACAAAAAATCACCCATAATTTTCATCTCTTTCAACTTTAACACTCCATTGGTCACTGCGTTAAAGTTGGTCCTCGAGATGATTCATCAAATGCCATGTACAGTAACAAAATAATAAAATAATGTACAATAGATAATAGCAGTAAAGAATCGTACCAATTATTTTGAATCAACCTTATACTCGGATACTTTTAAGTTTTGATCTTGTCATCGAAGGGACAAGTCAACTGGGTGAACAAATGACGTACCTTGAGAGAGAGCTTAAGAGGTTTAAAGCAGAAGCATACTGACCCCAGATTCTTAGTCAACAAGAAGAGAGACAATCAAATACTCGGACTTTAGCAACACAGTCATACCTAGTACAGTCACGCTGACAAAGGACACACAATCACGCTGGGTAAGGATACAGTCACGTTGTGCAGAGACAAACAATCATACTTTTACACAGTTATACTTTCACATAGTCATACTTTCACACAATCATGCTTGCAGAGTAACCCTCAATCAAGCTTGGCATAGAAACACACAGTCAAGCTCAATAGAGAAGAGGCACATGGTCAAGTTGGCAGAGGAGAGACACGGTCACGCTGCAAAGGAAGATACAGTCAAGCGGAAAGGGAGAATCACAATCACAAGGAATAGTAGTATACAGTCACGCAGAAGGGGAGAAAGTCGGGGTCACGCTGTTGGAAACACAGTTCACGCAAGAGCTAGGTGACACACAGTCCACGTAGGAGGAAAGACCACAATCATGCTGCTGGAAACTCGATCCATGCAAGAGTGAATAGTCACGCGAAGGTCCAATCACGCTGTAGGTGGAGAGGTGGTCATGCTAGGGCATAGTCACGCTGAGAAACAACACATGTTCACGCTGCAGAGACAAAGGTATGTGGGCAGAAGAATACGGTCATGTTGCTGGAAACACAGTCCACGCAAGAGTGAACAGTCACGCGGAGGTGCAATCACGTGGAGGAAGCAGTCATGCAGAGGAAGGAGTCACGTGGAGAAAGCAGTCATGTGGATGCAAGAGAAATGTCATGTGATGGACCTAGTCATGCTAGCGGAGAAAGAAAAAGCCCAGTCATGCTAGTGGAGGAAGCACGGTCACGTGGAGCAGAGAATACTGTCATGCTGAAGCAGGGTTACGAAAAATAGTCAAGACACATGGTGAAAAATGAGATACGACTTATCTCTTAAATAAACACATTGAAGTATTTCATTTTTAAAAGGGTTCTAGTTATTAAAAGCCGTAAAATAAATGGTTCAATGGTCATAAAATAAAATGGTCCTAAACAAAATCATTAATAATGGTCCAAAAATAATAAAGATAAAAAGGTCTAATGATTTTATAAAATAAAATCATAAAAATAAAAATGACTTAGGTTAGTGTACCATTAGTCCAAACAATAAAAAAAACATAAAGTACCAATGGTTCAAAAATAAAACCATAAGATAAAAGTTATCATAACAAAGGGGTACACAATAAGAATCCTAGGACCAAGTAAGATAAAGGACCATGAGTTAACCAAAGGGGGTCACAATAAGACATCCCACATACCCACAATATCAAAGTGAAACATAAAGGTGGACAAACAACTCCTTTTACCTATAGGACCAACAAGACCAAGAACTTTAATCTTTTCTCTCTCTCAAGGTGCATTGTTTCATATATTTTATCATCACCGTATAAGGGGAAGATCCAAACTGAATGGTATGATCATTTTTTCCTCAATACCGCTCCTAAGGGTTAGGTGCTAGGGACATCATCAAGGGGTGGCCAGTCCCTTCAGAAACAACCTAGCAATAACCGATTGGGAGAGAGGACATCACACATCGTCGTCTTGGTCAGCTTGACCAAGATTCACCTGGTTAACTGACCAGGGGTGCTCCTGCAGGAACTGCTTGGTTCTAGACCAAGACTTTGCCTGGTCCCAGACCAGGAAGTCTCTGTCTCAACCTGTAGAATCTGCTTGGACATCATGTCCAAGGAACTATCTGGTCCCAGACCATAATACCCTAGAGACATATAGGGGCCCTAACCACATGTTAGGGACTTTGCCATGGCATCAACCTGCTTGGTTCCAGACCAAGAACCCTAGGAGATTACTGGGGGCCCTAGGGTACCTTCTAGGGTCTTACTCTGCCCTAGTTAACTGACTAGGGTACCATCCTCTCTGAGAATGGGTCTTGCAGCTGCACTAACTTTAACAGGCACCCCCTATTTTGGAAGATCAATTCGCTAGTGTCCCAAACAACCTTAAAAGTTTTACATGTGCATTCCATACTCTTCAGAGGACCACTATTATATTATTTGGGAAGTTCCGGCTCACCATTCAGACTATTGAGGCAACTACGAAGGGATTATCATAAAAAGCAGATGTTTTTTCCTTGCATTGGCGAATCATTTGGAGTAGACATCACGTTTTGGGAGTTGTAGTGGATGCATGGCATGCATGTCTTTTCTATATTGATTAAGCACCCAAACTATAATTATTGGTACGTCCTTATAGTTGTTGAAGCTTTTTTCATTATCAATTTGTATTTTTGTCATATCTGGGGTTAGCAGACTATCTGACATTGCATGCAATTTAATTTTGAAAAGATACAAATCATATAACTCTGAATCAATCAATAAAAACCACGACCATATCAGTACAAGAACATAAAATATCAGTTTGGGATATCATATTGGTATCAAAGCATGTTCCTCGCCAGCTGTGGGCTTGAACATGAACATTAGATGAATCTAGAAGACACTACTTTTGTGACATATAGAAGAAGAAGGGGCAGGTATATAAAACATCTAGATCTAGAAGAAATCAACCTAGAGGATAAAGAATAAGTGGATATGACAGATTCATAGGCTGATTAGGGAAAGGCAATTCAGAAGAGGAGGATAGGATGGCATTCCATAGCCTCGTCAATGCTTTAAATGACTTGGCCAAAGGACAAAAAGAGATTTTACATGCAATAAATAGGTTGGTTGATAGACTAGGGCAAGATCAAGACAAGCTATAGGTCCCCAAGGGAGACAAGGTATCCACTAGTAACAGTGGGAGACATAAATATACTACTATGTAGAATACTCCTCACATACACAATAAGCCTTCCAGACCTACCATGCCTCAATTTTTGGAGAATCCCACCGCAAGACCGATTATACCAGCAGAGCCGAAGGAGCCATTTGGGGCCTATTTAGAAGAGTACAGGGCACTTGGAGATGACTTTCACTTAGCCATGGCCTTCTCATATTTTTGCAATATGAAAAGCAGGAACTGGCCAAGAGGGTTCAACAAAGCATTTAATCAAAACTTTGAGCTACAACGTACCATGGGGAAATTAACTATCTCCAACTTTGATGGGACATCTAGTTGTTCAGCTAGATTTTGGGTACAGAAGTTGGACACCTATTTCCAATTTAACCCCATGACAGAGGTAGTTGCAATCAAGTTGGCTACTTTACATTTAGATGGGGAAGCCCATGAGTGGTGGTACCACGGACTAGTGATATTGGGTCACAACACAATCACCTCATACAGTGACTTCATGCAAAGGCTCATGGAGTGCTTTGACTAGCCTAGTTCTAGTAGATGGACAGTGCAAAAATCTTCATATCCAAGTTCCAGAGAATTGCAGTTATGGTATTTGACATATCAGAGAGTTGGTTGATCATGCTATTTACGGAGGCACTAGCAGAGCCACTCCCTAGATGGGTAAGGTCTTACAAGTCAGTAATTCTACAAGATGCTATCAGTAGGCCTCGGGACCTACAAGATTCTGTGCCCAAGAGCAAGCCTCCACAAAAACCTACCAACCCGCCAGGAAACAAGGAAAAGACAATTTCACAAAAGTAATGGTTGGATGAGGACACACAATGAGATTTGAGAAGGAAGAACTTATGTTTCAACTGCAAAGAGCCTTGGGTACCAGGCCACAGATGTATGGGTAAAGGGAAGGTACACCTCATTGAAGTGATTTTAGATAGTAGTGAGGAAGATGAATTGGAGCAGAAACAAGATGGATAATTACATAGTACAAAATTTGAACAATTTCCATAGAGAGCAAGTATTGCTACCCTCACAGGAGTCCCCACCTTCCATACTATTAGGATCAGGGGAAGTATCTAGGGACAGCGTGCCATTGCTTTGATTGATGGTGGGGACACCCACGACTTTATAGATGCCTCTCGGGTAGAGAGGAAAAGATTTCCCACTGAGGACTTTGAGATGGCTGGCAATAACAGGATGAAATGCACACAAAAGATACCTTAGTTACAGGTACAACTTGGGAATTATACATTGGTTGATGACTTTTATGTGGTAGATGTGCCAGACATGAGCATTGTTTTGGGAGTGCAATGGTTGCACTTAATTGGGAAACACTCAACAAATTACCAAACATTAGAGATGGAGTTCCTAGCACCAGATGGAAAAAGGGTGGTCCTAAGAGGAATGCCTTATGAAGCTTCAGGGTTAGCCATAGCTAAGGGGATGCCCACCATATTCAGGCATTAGGACAAGACTCGCATGAGAAAATGGCTAACTCCAACACAAAAGAGTTGAAGAAAGGGCCAGTGGTATGAGAAGGGATTTCCGGGTAGACCTCGAGACAAAGGTATGATGCGCATCAGGGAACTAGGATGAAGAGCCAAATCTAGGATGTGTTGTTGTAAATGTAACTTCAGAAGATATTCTTCATTTTGTTGTATTATTATTTTATTATCGTTGTACCTCCTTCGGAGATGTTTTTCCTTCGTTCGGAGATGTTATTATTATACTTGGTCATGTAAGAATATCAAGGTAAAACCTTCATTGTAAGTCGGGGCAATAATCCCCAAAGAATAACTGTAAAATGCATTTTTGAGTCTCCCTAGGAGAAGTCAGCCCAGTAAGGCTAAGAAGTCAGCCTGTTGGGGTTTTAGGTCACTCACATGAAGTGTATAAATAGGGAGGTGCCCTCCCTCATTTGGACACACAAAAAACACAAGCAAGTTCGCTCCAAGAGAGAGAAAGCCAAGTTCGCTGGGTTAGAAGAAGAAGTTGCAGAAGTTATTTTATCTTTGGTTTTTCTATCTTTGTCTGACATTGTACTAACTGACGAACCTATACAAAAGAAGTTGTTGGGTTTTCTCCCTTGTGGTTTCCCAGGATGAAATCTTAATTTTTTTTTAATGCTGTGCTTGTCTATCTTTCAGTGATCCTATTGCATTAGATTAAAGATCCAACATATTTGAATTAAAGTGCAAACTCTAACATGGTATTAGAGCCACCCTAAAAGAAGGCACTATGCAGTTGTAGAAACTAGTGCTTCCCTGAGATACCAGACACGTCCAAAAGGGCCTACCTGCCCCGTCTCCGACATGGACACATTGACATAGCGTGTTAGACACGACTTTTCAGCATGTCCCTATTTAGGACACGCATGTCCCACGCTGTCACCAACGTGTCCTGATTCCACGACACATTTCCACTGAAAAAATGCCCAGAATTGCTTTAAATCAAAATTTTCACTTTCTTTTTGTCATTTGCAGGTGTGGAGAGGGCAATAAAGTGTGTTTGTTGAGTAGGTGAAGAAGATTTGAAGGATTTAAATATGTAATTACTAATGTTAAATGTGCATTGATTTTGATTTCTATTGAATATTTGTAAAAATTTGGATCTATATGTCTATATTTTTAATATATATAATTTTAAAAATATATATAAATATAACGTGTCCTACATGTTTTGATTCCGAGGATCACCATGTTCGTGTCAGACACTCGAATCCCCGTGTCCTTCATGTCCCGTGTCCTCGTGTCAGGTGACTTAGGTGCTTCCAAGTTTTAGCACTCTTCTCCACAAATTTTCCAGAAAAGAAGGTCAAGCTAACTCGCCTCAAGAAGGTGCATCTTTCGGTGGAGAAAGATTTTGGTTTGAAGAAGTTTCAATTTTTGATCACGGGACACTCTAGGACACTGGGGAAGGAACTAGGGCATCATTTTTTTGGAGCTTTCCTCCACAGAATTTGGAAAATGACACCACTGGATAACTCGCCTCAAGGAGGCGCATCTTTCTATCTAGGCAGAATTTCAAGATTCCAAGTTTGACAGTTAGGGCATCTCAAATTGGTAAGATCTATTTCTTTGTTATTTCCATTTGAGGTTCTCATATCAAGATGATGAATCATACCAAGCTCGAGGACAAGCTTCAAGGAGCCGATAACTTTCGAGCATGGAAGTATAGAATTTCTCTTATCTTAGAAGATAATGACTTGGACAAGTATGTCATTGTGGAGGTTCCAAAACCAGAGGGAGATGATTCCAAGGAAACTCACAAGCAAAATATGATTAGAGACAAGAGGATTATTGTAGACTCCATCAAAGATCATCTCATCCCTTATGTCTCATCATTGGAGACTCCCAAGCAAATGTTTGATGCTTTGATCAAACTATTTGAAGGAACGTACATCAACCGAAAGATGACTTTGAGGAATCAACTCAAGAATGTGAACATCCAACACTCATAAACCATCTAGTCTTATTTCACAATGGTTTCTCAAATCAAGGAAAACTTGAGGACATTGAAGAAAATGTTGAAGAAGGAGAGATCATGATGACTACCTAGAATGGTCTCCCAAGATCATGGGACTCATTCATCCAAATGATATGCGCCAAGAAAAGGCTAATCAAGTTCAACAGATTGTGGGAGGAATGCACTCAAGAAGAAGCTCGATTAGTGTCAAGAGAAGACAAGATGGGAGCTGATGATGATCAAGCTCTAACAGTTCATGCAAAGAAGGATAAAAGCAAGAGGGAGGATCACACTCAAGAGGGAGGAAAGTGGATCTAGGGGTTAAGTTGGTGCTATGAGTTAGAAAACGAGCACCCCCATGCCTAATTCTTCCTCCTAACCACACTTTTATGCCTTAGTGAATATTTTTAATTAAAACAAGCATGCTTTTTATGGGAAAATTAAAATTTTCCGAAATAATAAAAACACCTAGGGGGGACTTAGTACATGTGGATATGACTCAAAAACAATGATTAGCATGGTAATATACATTGACACCTAGGTTTTAATAACCCCCTAAGGCTAACCCACCAAAACACTTACTCTAGCTTTGGAGGAGCAGACGAAGACTTGAAAATTATAAGTCATTGAAAAACAACCTATAATTCTCAAGGAAAAAAACACTCGAGAGCAAAGTATTGATGATTAAGTCCTAGGAAGGCCAAACCTTTTACATAATTTCTTTATGCAAATCATTTATTACAATTCCCCGCAGGGTATGAACATGTAAAGAAAAAAATTAAAAATAAGGGCCATTGATCGACCTGATTGACCTCAAAACACATGTGATGAACAATTGGATTATTCAAGTCTTTGGTGGCTCACTGGAAATCCACCTAAGTGCAACTTAGTGGATAACATGTAGTATTGCTTTTCCATTTATTTCGTTATTCGAGAACTGGTCATCTCATTGTCGAGTATTATTTTATAATCCTCTTCTTCCTGTTGGCGAGTATAACTCCCTGTATCGTTGGGTTCTTTGCCTCCCTTTTCAATTTCTATTTCCATTTTTATTGAATTTTGGTTCTGAACGGGTTGATGGAAAATCATATGTTTGTTCTTGCAATTATGATTCTCATGAACCTGTAGTTCATCAGATCGACAAATAGTTTGTATGCTCTTATTACTTTCTCTTATTTCTTTTATTAATTCACGAGCTTTGCCTATTATTTCCCTCGATTTATGGTCCCTTTCAAGGTCTCTTTTGATTGCATGGTTATTTATTTTTATTAATTCTTCTACTACGCCTCAGATCTCTTGTATTACTTCCATTGGAGTTTTTAAGCTCTGATACCAATGATACATAGTGAAAGCTTAATAATTGAATATATCACACACACGCACACATATATATTGTATTGAATATCAAATGAATGATGCCTCATATATCTAAATCTTGATGGCGACTTTCCACATAAGGTCACAACCTTATGGATACACCTCTTGATAGTAATACATTCTAAACATTAATTAAATATAATTATCTAGATCCATAACATTCTTTTGGATTGTGCATAAATCACCGAGGGTTAAGCAAGATAACAATCAAGAACAATTTTCCCATTTCGTTCATTGACGACATGTTGGATGAACTTCATGGAGCTAGATATTTTTCAAAACTTGACTTGAGATCAGGTTATTATTAGATTAGAGTAAGATTCAAAGATGTGGCCAAGACCGCTTTTCAGACCCATGAAGGACACTTCGAATTCAGGGTGATGCCTTTTGGAGGAGCAAATGCCACTGCCACCTTCCAAGCAGCTATGAATGAACTATTTCATCCCTACCTAAGGAAATTTGTGTTATTCTTATTGAATGACATCCTCGTATATAGCAAGACATGGAAGGAACATCTTAAGCCTCTGGGACAAATACTATCTCTCCTAGAAGAAAATCAATTCTACGCAAAAATGTCAAAATGTACATTTGGCTAAAAGGAAGTAGAATATCTTGGTCACATTATATCTAAAAAAGGGTCAAAGTAGATCCAAAGAAAATCAAAGCAATCACCAAATGGTCCAAGCCAAAAGGTAAATCCAAACTAAAAGTATTTCTAGGGTTGGCAGGATACTATTGAAGATTCATCAAGAACTATGCTTATTCAACTGCTCCCCTAACAAACCTCCTAAAGAAAAACTCCTTTCAATGGAATGCAAAAACATGAAGGTGCTTTGAGGCTTTGAATTTTTTTTATGTCCACAACTCTTGTATTGGCAACACTTGACTTCTTGAAATCATTTGTAATCGAATGTGATGCCTCAACGTTTAGAATAGGAGCAGTCTTGATGCAAGGACACCCAATGACATTTGGAAGTAAAAAACTAAATAAAAGGGAATGCTCACAGTCTACATACAACAAAGAAATGCTTGCCATCATGCATGCATGAACAAAATGGCGACAATATCTCTTCGGATGCAAGTTTGTGATTCGTACAGACCAATGTTACAAATATCGTGTCGACGAATATATCGCCAAGGGTCCAAAAAGAAATTATCGAAATTATCGGCGAAAATGTCGGCAAACATCGTCAATATATCGGCAAAATAAAAAAAACAAAAATATTTAAAAATACAAAAAATCACAACACATTCGAAAATATCGACAAATATCGCCATAAAATCGGCAAATATTGCGAAAAATCGGCAAATATCGCCAAAAAATCGTCAAATATCGTGAAAAAATCGGGAAAAATCGGGAGAAATCGCCAAAAAAATCGGGGAAAATATCGGGTGATATATTGTCGATATATCGCCAGCGAGTTAACATCGCGATATATCGCGATGTTGCCAATATATCGGCGATGTTTGTAACACTGGTACAGACCATAACAGTATTCGAATGTGATGCCTCCTAAAGAAAAACTCCTTTCAATGGAATGCGGAAACATGAAAGTGCTTTGAGGCTTTGAAATTTTTTTATGTCCACAAATCTTGTATTGGCAACACTTGACATCTTGAAATCATTTGTAATTGAATGTGATGACTCAACGTTTGGAATAGGAGCAGTGTTGATGCAAGAAGGACACCCAATGACATTTGGAAGCAGAAAACTAAATAAAAGGGAATGCTTACAGTCTACATACAACAAAGAAATGCTTGCCATCATGCATGCATGAACAAAATGGCAACAATATCTCTTCGGATGCAAGTTTGTTATTCGTACAGAGTCCAGACCATAACAGTATTCAATACTTCTTACAACAAAAAACGTTGACAACCGAGCAACTGAAATGGATAGAGAAAATTGCCATCTTTGATATGGAAATCTTACATAAAAAGGGAAGGGACAATATAGTGGCTGATGCACTTTCACGAAAAGATGAAGAAGTGCAAGTTTTTGCAGTATCAATGGTAATTCCCGAATGGTTGGATGAAATCTGACCTGAGTATGCCAAGAGCCCAGAGAATTGCTCCATAATAAATGAATTGAGTCAATACACTGAATTTGAGTGGAAGAATAACATCTTGTGGTATAAAGGAATAATTGATTTAAACCCCAATTCAAGATTTAAATTTAAGGTTCTTAGAGAATCTCATAATTGTCCAGCTAGAAGTCACGTAGTTTTTTTCAAAACCTGTTATAATGAATGTCAATCATTCTTTTGGAAGGGGATGAATGCATATATTCTGAAATATGTAGCAGAATGTGACCTTTGCTAAAGAAACAAAAATGAAAATGTTTTAACCCGGGGGTTATTCCACCAACTACACGTTCCTAATAAAAATGGGAAGAAATTTCAATGGATTTCATTGAAGGATTAACCATGTCAGAAGGGAAGGATAAAATATTGGTGGTGGTAGATAGATTAACCAAGTATCCACATTTTATTGGAGTAAGAAAAACAGATTCTGCAAAACAAATGGCAGAAGTTTTCTATAAAAATATTTACAAGTTACATGGGGTTCCCAAGGTCATCGTCAGTGATAGAGATGCCAAGTTTATTGGAAATCATTGGAGAGATTTTTGCAAACAAATTGGGACATTCCTTAATATGAGCTCAACTTACCATCCCCAAACAAATGTTCAAATAGAAATTGTTAATACATGTTTGGAAACCTACCTTTTTTGTTTTCTAACCGACAACCAAAAGAAATGGTTTCAATGGTTGCATCTTGCTGAATGGTGGTATAATTCCACATATCACACATTTGCCAAAATGACACCTCTCCAAGCTGTTTATGGATCTGAACCCCCGAATTGGAAAGAGTTAGTAACAAGTCAAGCAGAAGTGGCATCAATAAAGGATCATTTAGAAGAAGATCAGAAAGTTGTTCAATCACTCGAGGAAAACTTAGTAGTTGCCAGTGATTGCATGAATCAACAAGCTGACCAACACTGAATAGAAAGAGAGTTTGAAATTGGAGATTGGGTATTTGTAAGACTCCAACCCTATAAACAGTTATCTCTTAAACAACAAAGAAAAAATAAATTGGCTCCAAGGTTTTATGGACCATATCAAATTAACAGAAAAATTAGTCATGTAGCATATGGATTGGAGTAATCAGATAAGAGTCATATCCACAACATTTTTCATGTATCATGTCTTAAAAAGGTGTTAGGGAAACATTAGAAGGCGCAAACAATGCTTCCTATGTTGGATGTTGAAGGACGAATCATTTTGGTGCCAAAAGCTATTATTGCCACTAGGAAGAAGAGATTGGGTTCTTGAGTAATCAAGGAGTATCTTATTAAATGGAATTTTTTTTGAAGATGTAGCTTGGGAGTCGGAACATTTCCGACAATTGCATCATTCCTTGTTAGAAAGTGGCAACAAGGAAGGTCTTCTATCATTGCATGTGTCCTTGCATGCTAGAAGACATAAAGCAAGAAGCCAAATGTATTAATGTGATTTTCCTAAGTTTAGACTTAGGAAAGTACATTAAGTGATCTAATTATTAATTGACTTAATGGAGTCACTTTTATAAACTAAAAAGTGAAATAATTTAAGTGATGGCTAATCTAATCTTGGCCATTGATCTCACCGGAGGATTACATCCATTGATCCATAGTTAGGGTTACGCTTGGCCATTGAGTTAAAAGAAGATTTGGTGGAGAGGACACACACACACAGACAAACAAAGAAGTTGGAGGAAGAAGTTTGCAGAGAAGACGGAGGAGCACTCACCCGAAGGATTCGCAGGAAGATTGGGCAAAGCATAGGGCCGTACTCATTCACACAGAGGGAGGCCGTACATCTCGGCAAAGGCTGCAGTAACAACAGTTGTATGAATTCCGTACAACTACGCAGGAGGGCCGTATCGCTGACGCAGCTGGCCGTACAACTGTGCATGGAGCTCTACCGATTTGCGGGGTTTTCCCAGTGATGTGCAAAGGTTCTATTTTTGCTAGGTTGGGTGAATTCATCTGCTGGATTATAATGGTTCCATATCTTCATAATAAATTTTAAAATTTCTTATCTGACCGTTGCACTGGTTTTCCCATCTTGGGTTTTATCCGGGGGTTTCCATATCCAAAAATATCGTGTCTATATTGATGTGATTATTGTTAATGTTTCTCAGTATTTATTTTCCGCTGCATTACTAGTAAAGAAACTCGTGTGGTTATCAGTAATAAAAATTAAAATATACTGTGTAGCTCAAGATTGAATTTTAAGGAAATTTACATGGTATCAGAGCTCTGTTAAATCTGAGAAACTGCAACAGTATTGATAGATCAGGGGTAGATCTATTGAAGACACAAACCTAGAGTTTAGATTTAGGGTTTGACAGGTACACTTTGTTATCACCCGCTTTGTAGTTGCCTGTGTGAGGTGGATCCAGGATGGATGGTAGAGGGGCAAGCAACTAAGGGGTGGAACCACAACTGCCTAGACTCCCAAATGGATGGTTGTCACGCCAAAAAAGGCAGCCTTCACTTTATGTTATCCTAGTCCAAGACAATAATGGGGGAGACCCAGATCTGCTCTCGACAGGAGAGATCGGACCTAAACACCAGAAGAAGATCAGATGGGGCTTCAGGGTACTTAAGGTGCAAGGTAAATGGAAACCCTAGCTCTAGGGTTAAGGTACTAGCAACTGATGGAGATGACCACTGCCTTGGGAAACGTAACTGTGACAGGGTGAGCAAGAACAGAGTTGGGACTGCCTAGTACCAAGGGGACAATCTCAGTGAAAGATAGGTGACTTGAGTTATCAGTAGGTGTTGGCAAAAGGAGTAATAATGAGGTCAAGATGGGGCAAGCGCTAGCTAGGAGATCAGTGGCTTGTGTGCATTGGGCAATGGAGTCAGCAGTAAACCAATGTTTCAGAGAACCCACCTGGGAGACACCTTGATCTACGAACCCAAAATGTAGTTGGTCCGGAAAAGCTAAGGTACAGGAAACCTAGCTCAATGGATGGCTAGCGCTAGGGCTTAGGAGGATAGATTTGTAGCTCTAGGGTTACCTGAAGGCTAATGGCTCAGCGTTGAAGGAGAGAAGAGGTCAGGGTGACCTGATCTACAAGCCCAAATAAAAAAATCAGATCTAGAAAAGTCAGAATTTGATGAGGGGAGCTAGAAGGCTGAAAACCAATTTTTCAGATCTAGGGCAAATCGGAGAGAACTAGCTCAGCATTGGGGGTGTTCTGGAATGCTCGGGACCCGATCTATCTGTCTATCTTGTCAGATTTCAGAAAAACTCACTTCCAGAAAAAGTCTAATTTTCAGTGAGGGCGCTAGGGTAGTTTCAGTCAATTTTTTAGATCTAGTCAAATGGTCAAGCAATTGGACAGCGTTGGGGTTGATTTAGGCTGTGTGGGACCCGATCTATCCGTCCGTGAAGTCAAAATTCAGAAAAACTCAAAACCCTAGGAGGTCAATTTTTCAATGGGGGGTTATGCAGTTTTTTGCTTAGAAATCAGATCTAGGTCTAATTGTGAGGAATTTGACCAGCGTTTCAGTTGATTTGATGAAGGGGAGGCCCGATCTATGAAACCCAGAAAGGGTTTGGCAAAAGATCGAACTATTCTCAAGTTTATTATTTTTTAGGGTTTTTAGCGCTTTAGGAGTTTTCAAAAAAAGTTGAAGAAAAGCATGGTACAATGGAATAAGATCTGAAAAAAGAAGAGACTTATCTGCTGGATTTTACCTGGAAATGCTTGTAGAAGTCTGTAACGGTGACGATCTTTGCCATCCCGATCAATTCTGGAAGATCTCCATGATTTCTATGGCATATGCAAGCTCCAAGCCACCAATGCGCCCCCTACCCTGCATGAGCAAACGTTAACCATATCAGATTTGCTAATACAAGATAAAGAAACTGAATGCTACAAGACAGTAAAATGAAGTAATCATAGATCACAATGAAACTAATGAAAACCTCTTGATCCAAGACGAAGAGAACCGAGCGAGTACCTGACTACCTGCAACATGTCCAGAGCTATACCAAACTCACAGACCTGTCGTCAGAACAAAATGTGGATAATATATAAAACACTGAAAATAAAGATGCATGAAACTGAAAAGCAGAAAATAAATCTAATCTATAACCATAACTTTCAATAAAAGTTTGATTTTTTATTTTGCAGGAAAACAGAATTACACTAAGAGCTTCAGGCAAAGATGAAAAATTCTACACTACTGCCAAGAAAGGCTTATTCAAGTCCTACCTACCCTACTCTAACCAATTTAGACAAGTGTTAGGTAAAATCATAAATCTAATGCAACCATTTGCTGAACGAATCCATTGAGCTTTCTTCACAATTAATGACCCAACAAGCCAAAGATGGTTTGAAAGTAATGTATATGAAAATTGAAACCATTCTAACTTGTTGTTTGAAATTCAAAGAAAGATCTGGAATGAAATCATGCCAAGGCTGAAATTGACTTTCTAGAAACTCATCCATCTAGACACTGGCAGGATCATAAGAGGTATGCAAGCAAGCTCTTGATGGAAAGAGAAAATATGACTCATGATTCAACCACTCCAAATAGTTCTTTGTTTTTTCCTCTACCTTACTAGGACATTCAATTCTATTCTCTCCAGAAGAAATGGGAAAATCAAGTGGGGACAAGTTGTAATGTAATGAAACTGTGAATGAGATCAAGCCCATTTGTTGTTTAAAAATGGAGAAAAGATGAAATTGATCTTTATACACCTTCTCCAGCCATCCATAATACAGATTTACAAATTGAAAAAAATTATTCATTAAGGATGACTGAGATGATACATGAAGTGCATTTTCCCCAATTACGTGATAATGCTTAAATTCCTGATTCAAAATTTCGAAAGTAACAACTTGATTAAACGACAAACCCATACAAGAAGACTTGAAGAGTTGGGACAGAAGGGTGGATTGAAAAATTTCTCCCAGACTTGGAATAATTGATCTCAGAATTTGATGAGAGGAAAGAGCTTTTAAATTTATTCCAGGAGTGATTTCAATGAATGGAGATGATTTATCAGTGATTCATTCTACTATTCATTAATGATTTTAATCATTGTATTTATAGGACTTCTCCTCATACAAAATAAGATAGGAAAAGTAACAATCTTTACCTTTATATGGAAAACTCTATGTCTATAAGGGAGTGGTTCGAAGACAGGCATAAAATAACTGGATTACTAAAAGAAGGGGATAGTAAGGATGTCCATGAGATGGATAAGAACAAGAATCTAAGTATTGATTACGTTAAAATTAACAGATTATGGGTTCAATGCGATAATTGCGAGAGCTTACTCTATATCAGAGTCTTGAGAGAGAATAAAAGTATTTGTGAAGAATGTGGATATTATCTGCAAATGAATAGTTCAGATAGAATAGAACTTCTAATTGATCGTGGCACTTGGTGTCCTATGGATGAAGACATGTACACTCTAGATGTTCTTAAATTTCATTCTGAGGATGAACCTTCTAATTCTGATCCTCTTAATTCTGAGGATGAACCTTATATGGATCATATAACTTCCTGTCAAATAGATACAGGTTTAACTGATGCTATTCAAACAGGCATAGGTAAATTAAATGGTATTCCTATCGCACTCGAAGTTATGGATTTTAAGTTCATGGGAGGTAGTATGGGCTCTGTAGTAGGTGAGAAAATATCCCGTTTGATCGAGCGCGCTACCGAGGAATCTCTTCCAGTCATTATGGTGTGTGCTTCCGGAGGAGCATGCATGCAAGAAGGAAGTTTTAGTTTAATGCAAATGGCTAAAATAGCTTCTGCATTATATATTCATCAGAAGGATAAAAAGTTGTTATATTTATCGATTCTGACATCTCCGACAACCGGTGGAGTGACTGCTAGTTTTGGCATGTTGGGAGATATCATTATTGCCGAACCTAAAGCGTACATTACATTTGCAGGTAAAAGAGTAATCGAACAGACATTAGGTCAGAAAGGGATTGAAGATTTTTAGGTGATTGAGCATTTATTTGGTCATGGTTTATTTGATCCGATTGTTCCACGTAATCTCTTAAAAGGTGTTTTGAGTGACCTATTTAAGCTTTACGGTCTTCCTCGTAAAAAAAAAAATGAACGTTGAGTTTTTTCCTTATAAAGAAAAATGATCAAATCGAGTTCCTTGTAATGGAAGTGACAGTGATATAGTTTCTTATTGCGGCGAAATAAATAATTATTTCTTTAAGAGAATTGCTTTTCACCCCCTTTTTACCAACAATTTATGATCCTCAATCCTATACTAACAATAAATATAGCCAGCCAATTTTCCGCTCTCTGAAATCAGATAAATTTTGGTCAGGATTCATGTTCTTTCACTATTTTATTATATAGTATGAATAAGTGTTGTAATACATCTGTATATATATTGTAATAGATAAGATCCTCATTGTTGAACTCGAGATCTTATTCAAAAACAATTTTGGATCCAACTTGAAATGCTTTTTCAGAATTTTTGGAAGAGATGGGGAAAATAACAATATTTGCGTACATGTATTCTATGAAGAAGGATGAATAGGACTGCTCCTTTGGTCCCATCACTTATTTGATCTTATAATCATTCCTTGTAATATGTATAAAATTTTTATTTATTAAGTAAGGTACTCGTTCTATGATAATTCCTATTCCTAACCTACCCTCTATTTTAGTTCCTTTCGTTGGCTTATTACTTCCGGCAATTACAATGGTTATTTCTTATCTGTATATTCAGAAAGACGAGATTTTATGAATCTGATCAAATCCGATGTAAGAAATGGGTTTGGATCTTTCAATTACGGAACAAATAGGATATCCTTTTTTATTTCAGATGATATAAGATGGAACCCTTATAGACACAAAATAGGTATAAATATCCATATGTATTTTGACTCATTCATATATGAATATGGATAGATTTTACCATTCTATTTTTGAATATAGATAATTTGGGTATCTATTCATATCCATATACATATTGGATATACGCATTTTTAAATAGATAAGTATTGATCAATATGTTAATATGGTTGGTTCTATTTTTTTATATGGTATACATATCTATTCTTGGATATATTGATACTGCACTGATCCAGTGTTGTTTCTAAAATTAAGAAATTAAGGAAGTACCAATTTTCAATGGATGGTAAGAATGGACAAGAAGATAAACTGGGCTGACTTGACGGAAATGTTCTCTATGTATATGGATAGCTAGTTCATAAGAGTTTGGGAATCAAAGGATGAAAAAGTTGGCTATTTCCTCAACTTCAATAGGATGGAATTGAATACAATTTTTTTATGAATCGTCGATCCAAATGGCTCTGGATAGAACCTATAACAGGTTCTCGAAAAATAAGTAATTTCTTTTGGGCTTGTATCCTCTTTCTAGGTTCACTAGGATTTTTCCCTGGTAGATGTGGGCCCAATCAGATGCTACAATTGCTGGAGAAGCTGTGGAGGACATCACTCTCATTATCATGACTCATCCCATGCCATTTCTTTGCCTCAGTAGCCATTTAATCATTTTTTAATCTGCCTCGAGAAATGTGAACCTGCCAAAACAACCTCCTAGGGTGCCTGCTTTGTCTAACTGAGCCCACGAAGCTCTCTGGGAGGGGGGTACTATGGTACAATCAAGTGGCTGGACCCCCTATGCCCCATACAACACCCTAGGAGATCCAACAAAATCATCTCCTTGCTCAGACCTGCCCTCTAGTGAAGCAAAACTGGACTAGAAAGGTAAAATGAGTCTGATCATATCTATAAGTGCCCGTAACTGAAAACAAGTTGTCTCACTGGACTCAGAAAGTCCAAATCCATCAAAGACATGTACTCATACCCTCTCAAGGTTCTGCTTGATCATCTACAATATCAAATAGACAAAATCATAACCTATAAATGACCAGATACCAATAACATAACTCAGGCTGACATCCATCTGCTGCAAGTGTTAAAAGGCTGAGACATGCTCTACAAATCATTTAAGTAACAATCATAACAAGTAGCAATCACGTCACTGGCGATACATCAACCAAATATATATATATATATATATATAGGGTTTTATTTATTATAACTCAGACCAGACTTTCAAGACTATACTCACTTCATAGTTGTTGTCAATTTGATAGTGAAGGGTGAAAGCTAAAATTCATAAGGTTAGGACAAAGGATGACTGCCCATTCAACACTTTGACACTTTGGATATGGAAAGGGGATACTCACTTTAGCCATATGCCGAACAAACAACAACAAAGGGGATGGTAGTGCCTCACAAATGGGTGAACTACTTTAGAGGTGCTTACTCACCTTGACAAATGCTCACAATCCAACTCAATACAAGTAAGGCCAATAATCTTTGGATATAACTTTTAGGAGCCATTGCTTTTTTGGGCCTTTGATTTTCCATAACCTTGGTCCACGTATACTTTCATACAGACTTTTATTATTTTAGGCTTTGCATTCATGTATGTTGAAAAACACTACTTTTCATGAATGTTCAAGATATTTCATTTTTTAAAGCCAATTTCATTAGGCTAGCCTTTCATTCATGTATGTTGAAAAAAACTACTTTTCATGAATGGGCTTTTTTCATAAGATATTCATTTCATTTCCAAATACATTGTATTGATGGCAGCGCTACTTGTTTCAGGCAAGCAAACACATCCTAGGCAACTCAGAGTCGAGACACACAGAAACAGGGAGGCTTGTCCAACAAAGGCTCTAGCGGGGAAAGGTCCTCCATGCCACAAGTCAAGTAGTAAGTCGGGTTAAAACACAACTGGAAGGTAATGGATGGGTGGAGACAGTGAATAATGAAACCAACAATAGCAAGCCAAAGTACGGTGGGAATGACTACCTCTATTCTCCCTAAGGAGGGTAAAACCAATGAGTATAGATCAAGAACTTCCAAGTCTAATTAGGGACATCAATACATAATACAGATACATCCAAGTCCACATATTTATATGACCGCCAGATCATGACACTAAATGCTAATACATGTCACAAAAATGAGTATAAGAGCAATGATAACCATAACACAATAGAATATAAGCTGAGTCATAACCATGCAAATAATCCATTTGAACCATTATCTGTCCAGTGAGAAAATACTGATACAACTCTGGGCATCACTAACTGCTCTGCAAATGACTAAATGACTCCATCAGTCCTTGAATCTGAGTGTCTTGAGACTCAGTCCTGGCATGGGAGAGTATTATTGTCCATTGATAACATAACGATCCATCAAAACTGCTCATCTTAGCATCTCATATGTAGGAGATTTGGCTGAAAAATGTACTGAATCTGAAAAATAGAATATGGTAGCCCGACTACTATATATGTGATAACAGCGGCAAGTACAGGTATAGGTACAGACACAGAGCACAGGTTCTGATAGTCAGAGGGAGTCAGGTGGACATGATCCTTTGGTCATTGACTTGGAGGATGAGTCGCAACAGGAGGAGGACATCCAACAGCTGCAGCAGGTAGACACTAGGCCACGACCTAAGTGGTTTAGGTCCACAGTTTAGGGTTCCTGGCAGGTGACTCTTCCACAGAGCTCCATGAGGCAGAGCAAACCACCAGAGAAGCATAGCTAGATGGAATTGATGACGGAGTTGATTAACTCCGAACCTTCCAGTTTTTAGGAGGCTGCAGAACATGATGTGTGGCAAGAGGCTATGGTTGAGGAGTATGACTCCATCATGAAAAACCAGGTATGGGAGGTTGTGTTGAGGCCAAAGGGAAAACGGGTGGTGGGATCCATATGAATCTACAAGGTGAAGCATGCATCAGACGAAAGCGTGGAGAAGTACAAGGGGCGCTTTGTGGCAAAGGGGTTTTCACAGAAGGAAGGTATTGACTATGAGGAAACCGTCGCTCCTGTCACCAGAGATTCTTCTATTTAGACTATTATCTCATTAGCAGCAGAGATGGTTTGGCGACTTCATTAGATGGACGTCAAGACTGCCTTCCTCAATGAAGTTATACAGGAGGAGGTATTCATTGAGCAACCCGAGGGGTTTGATGTGGGGAACAGGGAGTCGCATGTATGCAGGTTGCAAAGAGCTCTTTATGGGCTCAAGCAAGCACCTCGGGCATGGTACTCGAGAATAGACAACTATCTACGGGAGATGGGATTCCAACAGAGTGAGGCGGACCACAACTTATACTTCTTGTCATGTGAGGCAAAGTCACCGGATTCGCCAATTTTTCGGCTTAAAATTCGAGATTCGGCGATTTTCTGTAGCCCACAAATTAAATTGTTTAAAATGGGCGATTTTTAGTGGCTTGTCAGTGAACCATAGCCCCTCCAAAATTATCGCCGCGCTCGTTGTGTGTTGCCGTCGTCGCAAATCCATGAATAAGTGTGGAGGTGGCCATCGTGAATCCTGAGTTGCACTGCGCAGACTTCATAGTGTTGACGGTGCAGTCGCAAAGGCAAGGGTTGAGGGTGCAGTTGTTGAGTTGAGGGTGCAGTTGTTGAGTTGAGGGTGTAGACTATACAGTCGCAAAGTCGCAGATGGTTCAAGCTTCCGGACTTCACTGACCAGTCTCTCGAGGCCAAGTCCACTTGGTTATTGACGTGTACTTTTTTAAGTTTGGGCTATGGTTATAGAAAGAATAATAATATAATACACAATATTGTGTATTATATTATTATTT
>LPNX010980500.1:352523-363171 GCA_001517045.1 Pseudotsuga menziesii | reverse complement strand
AACTAGATGATCATCTTTCGTGTCCAATCATGGCAGAGAATTGGAAAGGCTTCTTCCATATCATCCAGGGAGTCAGTTAGGTTGTATTTTTGTTTTTTTAAAAAAAAATTTGAAAAACGTGGGTCCCTGCACGCGGCCGTACGCAGAGTATGAACCGGCCGGTTCTGTACGGAATCGGTCAAAATTGGCCGGTTTGACCGGTTCGGTGCCCGGTTTGGTCAAATTTCCGGTTTTCTGAAATTTTTTAGGTGACCGGACCGGTCAACCCTGTGAACCGGTCAGACCGGCTGGTTTTGCCGGTTCCGATAACACTGCTCAGAAGTATATGAATAAATCATAAACTCCTTATTATAGCTAGCGCAAGCCAAAACGGGCGAAGTTGATATGGCCTTTTTTAGTTTTGAAAAAGATGTCACAATTTTTATCCCAAATAAATTTCACATTCTTTTTCAATAGAGCGTTCAAAGGTTTTGCTAATTCAGCCAAGTTAAGAATAAATCTACGAACAAAATTGATTTTCGTGAAGAAAGATTGGAGAGATGCAACATTGTGAGGCGGAGGAATAGCGTTTATAACTTGAACTCGTTCAGGATCAATTTGGATTTCGTCCTTTGAAACAACATGTCCTAGCAACTTACCTTCATCAATCTCAAAAGTCGATTTTTTTGGTTTCAAGGATATCCCAAATTTCCGACACCTATCAAAAATCTTCCTTATATGCCCCAGATGATCGCTTCTTTCTTTAGAGAAAACTGTTAAATCATCTTGATAAACGACAATGATCTTATCAATCAAGTCACTGAATGCTTGATCCATGGCTCGTTGAAATGTGGATCTCGCATTGAACAATCCAAATGGCATCCTTATATACTCATAAGTTCCCCAAGGAGTTGTGAAAGTCATCTTTTCTCTGTCTTCTTTCTTTATTTGCATCTGATTGTATCCAGGAAACTATCTAACATAGACAACATCCCAGCCCTTGTAACATTTTGCAATAAATTTTCCATATTGGGCAAAGGATAATTATCTTTTAGAGATGCTTGATTTAGGTTCTTGAAATCTATACATATCCTTATCTCACTGCTTTTCTTCCTCACTATCACAGGATTGGATACCCATATTGTATGCTTTACAGGTCGTATGATCCCAGCTACTAACATTTTTTCAAGTTCTTTCTTAACTAGAGGGGCCAACTTCGAATTAATGTTTCAAAGTTTTTGTATATACGGTTTGGCTCCTTCTTTGAGAGGGATAGTATGTTCAATAATAGATTGATCATATGTCTTCAGATCATCATATGTCCATGTGAAGACATCCTTATATTCTCTACTCAGATTTTCAATTCTTCTTTGTTCCTCTTTAGAGACGTTCTTCTCAATCTTGATCATTTTTGGGGACACAGGGGACCCTATATTTACTTCAATGACTTCATCTATAGGCTCTGCTCTCCTTCCTTTATATTCGTCATGTCTATTGAAGTTCTTTTCTAGGGGTATCGACAATTCCATAGCATCAATATTGCATGATGATTGATTTTTCATTTGATCATTAAGAGTGATCATGCTACCTGGAGAATTGTCTAAGCAATGCAGAAAATGGACTATTTGGGCATCATCATCAAAGACTTGCAAGTGATCTTGGTTGTCAGGGACAGAGGGTCTAAAAAGGACTTGTACCTTACAATTTGGTCTACTTAGACACTTGGGAACCCGAAATGTGCATGCTGTAATGGATAATGCATCAGCTAGGGAATTTTTCTCCCTTAGAACTGCTTTTATTGAGAAAGCATCAAACATTTCAATAGTGTCCCATACAACATTTCTATAATTACGGAGTCGGTCGTTTTTCGCAGCAAACTGATTCTTAATCTGAGACACTACCAAGTCAGAGTCGCCAATGACACTCATACACTTAATTTTCAAATCTCTAGCAATTTCTAACCGCAAAGCAGAGCTTCATACTCTGCCACATTGTTGGTGCACTCGAATTCTAAACGGAAATAATACACACTTTCCTCTCCTGCAGGTGGAGTTAAGACCACAGATGCTCCTTCACCTTGTCTAGATTTAACCCCATCGAAGTGCATCTTCCAATCTTGACTTGGTGGGAAAGGGTGTTATTGGATGTCTTCCCAATAATTAGCTAACACCATAAAATTTTCCACTTCATCAGTAGCACGCATAGCATCATCAAACAAATGACCGGGAGTTTCAACATGCTCAGTCATTGACGACTCATTCATCAAGGTGATCGAAGCATTATTGTTAATTGGAATAGTTGCGCTTGTAAGATCTAGTTAAATACTGCCTCCTAATTTGGCTGCCCATTCCCTAGACAATGACATCACCCAGAAATCAAGAATATCTACTACCAACATATTCATGGTCAACTCAATGTCAAGGTAGGTCGCTAATTCCATTTTCAAATTTTCAATTACACCTTTGGATTCAATTGGACATGAATCCATGCCACAAATATTTCCAAAATATCTTATCGGGGTCAATTCAAGTTCTTCCATTACTTTGAGAGGCATAACAGTAACCTCGACTCTTGAATCCAACATACTGTGAAGGATCCACTGATTTACCTCTAAGGCTATGTAAAAGGGGGGATATCCATCACCATTGTTTGTTACACTTTGGATCATAACTGGGGGATCCTTTATATCTTTCTCAGGTGGATTCAGTACTTCCATTTTGGGTTGGATTCCTAGGAACTTGGTAGTCTTGTTGTTTATCGATGGTATTTTCAAAATTTCCTCAAGGGGTATTTGTGCATTGAGTTTGGTGAGGAAAGGAGACAAATCAATCTTCAAACCCAATGAGTTACTCTTATCAATCTTTTTTGTTTCTAGTCCTAAGAACTCCATAATCTGGGATTTAATGATAGGGATCTTCACCAACTCCTTTAATAACACTAGGAGCATGAAGTTAGAAAGCTTGCCTGAAACATCTATTTTCATGGGCCCCTGATTCAAATCCTTTTCTTGAGGGGAATTTCTTTTTCAAAATTTTGATATTAGGTGAATTCTTCCACATATTTCCCTTTTCTATCTTAGGGTTTCCTTTAACATTTGGGGCAGGCTCAACTGCTTTCTTAATAGGTGGGGTCATAATCCTTTTTGTGTCACTAGCTCCTTATGGAACATTTCCTTGGGTGGAGGTGGGATCTATATGTTGTATGATTGGGGTATTTTTCGTGCAAGGAAGAGTATCACTTCCGGGTGGCTTCTTAGTAATTGAAGCATCTCGTTTCTTAGGTGTGTTTTTAGATTGAGATTTAGTTATGGCATAATTACTATGTTCAACCTCTTTTAGCCTAGGGGATCACGTTGATTTATGAGGTTATTGACATAAATAGTCATCCTGCTCCCAATAGTCTTCTCTATATTGTTCAACTAAAAGAGCAAATGATGTGATCAATTCGTTCATCATGCTTTAAATTGAATAGGGAACGTGTGCTCAAATCCGACATGTTTGTGCTAAGGCTCAAGGGACTTTCTTGATAATTCTTTTGGTCTCGGATACGAAGATCGTAACTATGGGTCAGTCCTCCAATGGAGTCGCGTGGTGGAGTCACTAGGTGAACGAATTGCCGTGTTCACCAAAAGGATAATGTCGTAAGGAGAGGTGAGTGAAACAAATGTAGTGGTTATAAAGATTTAAGCAAGTAAAAAAATGCAACCACAGAAATCAAATCGGATGCGATATGATATATAAAGCATGTGTAGGTACACTTGCAGACACTAAAGGTAAGCCTCTACCTCCCATGCACCAAAAAAGGTTGGCAAAGAGAATAGGAGTAAGGATTGTAAATGTCAAACCAAGGTAAGCCTCTACCTCCTCGCCAAGGACACCAAAAATGTTATCACACAACTTGTAGTTGCCCCACAAAAGGTATCCTATTCAGGACAGTAGAGGAGATGGGCAACCAAAGAGGTGAGCTACGGGTATCCTTGTTAAAGTTTAGGGTTAGGTTAGGATTTATAAAAAGTATTCTTTAATGTATACAAAATTATAAAACAAAGTTAGATTCAGAATAATACTGCTGCAATAAGTTCAAACTGCAATAGATTGAAACATAAATTTCATCTCTTTCAACTTTAACACTCCACTGATCATTGCGTTAAAGTCTGTGTTATTGGATCCACCACCCTAGTGTGTAGGATCCGCGGATCCACGAATCCGATACGTATCCGGATCGGATCTTCCTTGGATCCACCATGGAAACGTATCCCCTGCAGAAGGAAACGTATCCTGGTCCCATGAAACAGATACTGTGAAAAATAAAAAAAAATCCTGAAATTTTCAAATGGATCTGTGAAAAATCAAACAATTCCTGAAATTTTCAAATGGATCCTGCAACTTCCAGTGCTTCTATGACCCATTGATTCCCCCCCAAAAAATATTTTTTAATGAAAAACTTAAAAAATCCTAAAAACCTAATGGCTAAAAGCGTAAACCCCATTCCTGCTCAAGGTCTGATCTATCCTTATGTCAAGATATGCTCTTGAACATTGATATATCAATCAAGGTCTGCTCTCAACGTTTTTATTTGATATATCTTTATGGTCAAGGCCTGCTGTCAAGGGCTGATCTATCTTTATGTACTATGTTGTTGCTCACTTCACCTACATTGTTCTGTAGTCTTGCCATAACGTTCAAGAAAACCACTTTATTCCCTGTTGATAGGGACATGTGGATGTTGCTCACAAAAACACTATTATGACTTGCTTCAATTTCATGTTGAAATGTTTTTTAAAATTATCAATATTAGAACTTATCAAATTATCAGTTATGGTACATGAATTCTCTCTTTTGGCAATAACTTGTAGTTCTACTCTTGTGTTTCCTAAATAGTTTTGTTTCTTCATTCTATTTTTCTATTTATTATAAAAATATTTTTATATTTGTTTGTACTTGTCGTTTCCTCGTCGTATCCGGTTCCTGGGTTTTAAAAAATCTAGCGAATTTGTATCCGGATCCAAATCCTGGTAACTTGGGTTAAAGTTGGTCCTTGAGATGATTTACAGAATGACATGTACAGTAACAATATTATAACTGATGAAACAAAACAATAATCATGTATAGAAAATAACAACAGTAAAGAACAATAACAATATTGATCTAGAATTGTTTTGGATCAACCTTATACTCAGATACTTTTAGGTTCTAATCTTGTCACTGAAGGGACAAGTCACCTAGATGAACAAATGACGTACCTTGAGAGAGAGCTTAAGAGGGTTATAGTAATAAGGGTACATACCTCAAATTCTTAAGAAACTTCAATCATTTAATAAGTTTTTTAGCAGCACTTCTTAAGAAGGCAAAGACACAGGTCACAACTCAGTCGAGAAACACAGTCACACCAGCAGAGAGACACACAGTCATGCCCAACAGAGACATAGAGTCATGCCCAACAAAGAAGCACAGTCATGCCCAGCAGAGACACACAGTCATGCCCAACAAAGAAGCCCAGTCATGCCCAGTAGCAACGCACAATCATGCCTAGCAGAGAAGACACTTCACGGCAGCATCAGAGAGGATACAATCAGGACGCAATCCAATAAAAGTCATGCCCAGAATTAGGAGGAGTATAAACACCCAACAATTACAATGAACAAGAAGAGGGACAAACAATCCTATGACCCAACAGTATAGACACTGTTACCAACTAGTTTGTACAATAGTTGAACTTTCTATTGAGCCGTCAGTTATTGAACATGATGCATGTTTAGTGCTAGAGTTCAGAAGTTTAGTTTGTTCTAGAGTTAGCCAGTTTTGGCTTACCTTTTTATTTTTTGTCAAAATGACCATGCCCCATGGGGTTGTAATAAAGTGTGCTAGTAGGGGGGTGTTGAGTGGCTCGGTTTCCTTAGACTTAACAATTAAATAGGGTATTCCAAGGAGTTTTTCCCCTTGTCGATTATTTCTTTGCCTTTAGTTGAGTTATAATCGATGAGTTTTTCTTCTACTACCTCCAAAGCTGGAATGCCCAAATTTGGCGGTTAGGCCTTGGGGGGTTATTAGAGTCCAACGTTAAAATATGAACCTACTAGACACTATTGGTATGTTCTATGGTCATTTCCTAGGCCCCGGGATGTGTTTTAAAAATGTCCAATTTTTTTTTTCTCGGACGTCCTTGGATTTTTTTATTTTTTTATTTTTGACTATAGAAAAATAATTAAAATTTTCAATTAATAAAACCATTTTTCTTGTGGTTTAGTTGAGAAATTTCAAAATGTAATAATTAAGTGGTCCGTGGGTGGATTTTGGCAAATAAATATTTGTTTTCTAAGCCAAAACACTCATCTAAGCTCTAGACACACTTATCCTAAGTTTTGGATGATTATTTTTCACTTAATTAAATATTTTCTCAAAATCAATAAATGAGGAATATTTAATTAAAATAATCATTATTTTATTAAATGGAGAGAAATAAAAAACTCTCCAAAATAAACCAAATTGAATAAAGTTAAGGGTTGAATGACATGGCAATCAATATCGGAGAAGATTCCAATCATCACCAAACTAATCTAAGTCATTATCGGGGTGCTACAGTCAACTATCTCTTGGGATTTGCGCTTCCTTCACTTTGCATGGGAAAATTCTCCTTGTTGGCATTTTCTGAATGGTTGGGTGATAAATCCAATGAGGAGGGTGGGCGCCTTGCCTAGGTGGAGGCCACCTCACCCACTCTCATAACTCCTGAACCCCAGTTCAACTCCACATCAGTCTATCGGAGCTCCAACTCTCTGAGGGTTGTGCCCTCCTTCCCCATGCTTGCTCTAGGGTTGGGCCAACTCCTCATTTTTTGTATAAATAAGAGGCCTTCTTCCTCATAAGAGAGGGATGGAAGGGACCTCTGCCTATTGTAATGCTGTTGAGATTTTGATAATAAAATTGAAGACTTTGGAGGTCTGCCTTGTGCCATTGGATGAATGCTAGATAAATGAGGTGATATTGCATGGTTTAAGATTTCTCTTGTTCAAATTATGTTGATGTATCTAGCTTAGAGGATCATGCATGATACATAGAATAAGTATTTACAGCTGTTAAGTTACTTATTTATGATTTGTATTGGAAAGATATAGGAGTAACCAACTTTATTCAGTCAATACTAAACCCACGATCCATCTACCCATCTCCCTCCTTCATTTCCTTGCTTTCCCAAGCACTTTTAGGGCCTTTTTGACCCTTTTTTCAAGGATCAAAGGGCACTCTTCTTTCAAAGCATTGTAAAAAAGTTTAATAAAGAGCAAGTGGGACAAAGGCCCCCACACCCCACTTCCCCCATTTGGGGGAAGCCTGTATCATCCTCCCTTTACTTTTTTGCATGCATAGTTAATTGCTTAGAGTAGATTAGTCTTTTTACTTTCATAAGAAAGGAAAAGTCTTAAGTATAGTTTTATTTCAGCACTTCTACTTTTGGTTAAAAGAAAAAAGAAAGAATCCAAAATCTCTTGAATCTTACCGAAAGGTGGATCAAGAGTGCTCTCTATCGGAGAGTCTTTATTTTTGTTGTCTTAGATTAATTTTACTGCTTTTGTCTTTATATTGCTCAAATAAAAAGAATCCAAAATCTCTTGAATCTCACCGAAAGGTGGATCAAGAGGGCTCTCTGTCGGAGCGTCTTTATTTTTTGTTTTAGCTTAGCTGCTTTTTTCTATTTATCATAAATCTCTTGAATCTCGCCATAAGGCGGATCAAGAGTGCTCTCTGTTGGAGGGTTGTTACAATCTTCATCATTAATAAAATCGAAATAAACTAGTTTACTACATTGTGTATGCTCTACCCGGTTGGGATACCCAGAAGCATTGTAGATTGTTTAAATTCTCACATTTTAATCCAAGTCACCCTAATAAAATTTACAACCGAAGAAAACAAACGAAAATTCGGCATTGATTGCTGAATAATCGAAAGTGGGCAAATTTTGCCTGGGAACGCATCAACCACTGTACCGAGATTTTGGGAGCACAATTAGGATACATCCTTGTTGGTGTAGAGTTGAACACCGCTCCTGAGACTCTGGACAACCCACATGTTCTCGTATGGAAACACTTAGATTATTTTCTGGACATACCTCCAGTACCGTGAGGTATATCTTGGAGATCCCCTTCCCTGTAATAATCAACTCACCCTTAAAAATTTACATTAAAACTTACCAAGAAGCACTCGCAAAACAATCTCTTGCACCCTATTTGGCACTGGTCCTCTGTTTAACTTGCTTATTATCTGTCTAAATCATTGCACCGTTTGATTTATCTATTGATTCATATCGTGAATGCTTTATTTTAGCTTTGTAATTGTCAAGTGATTTCTCATTTCTGATTTTACTCGCAAGTGCTCACTTGGTTCCGTTTATTTCAAGTGTTTATCAAAAACTCCTAAACAACACCCATCCACATCATACACTTAAAACATCTTTAAAAAACTTGAGCCTTAGAAACTCTTTGTAGGGACTACCCCCCTTGGCTTCGTTAGGAGTTTGCCTAAACGGAGGAGTCAGAATCAGGTGACAACATCTGACTCTTTGCTTGCCCCCAAGGCCACACCTCTCCCTTTTGTCGGGAGACAACCGTTCGAAAGATTTTCGGTTGACGGTGTGCACACCGGTGACAACAGACACTAAACAATCACGGTTCAACAAGAAGTCACGTCCCAACAACAAAAGAAACTCATAGTCACAAACCAACTAGAGAGCAGGAGTGTACTGAAAAAAATCAGATCTGAGTTTTTCCACACTAAAATATCAGATCTGAGTTTTTCCACACTCGAAATTAGATCTAAGATTTTCCACATACAAATGAAGAAGTGAAACTTTTAATTTATAATCTTTGACAAGACTCCTAGAAATGTTACTTAGGCAACCCCTAAGTTTTAGGAACGCTACCAAGAATAGGGTACCAAAGGTCCAAAAATAAGAAAAACTATAAAATTAAAAGGTCCAAAAATAAAAACCATAAAATTAAAAGGTCCAAAAATAAAAAAACCATAAAATAGAAGTTGACTTAGGATAGGGTACCAATGTTCGAATGGTCTTACAAAAATAAAACCATAAAATAAAAGTTGACTTAGGACAGAGTACCAATGGTCCAATGGTCTTACAAAAATAAAACCATAAAATAAAAGTTGACTTAGGACAAGGTACCAATGGTCCAATGGTCTTACAAAAATAAAACCATAAAATAAAAGTTGTCATACTAAAGGTACACACAATAAGAGTGCTAGGACCAAGTAGAAGATAAAGGACCATAAGTCAACCAATGGGGGTTCACAATAAGAAGATAAGGAAACTCTCATACCCATAAGACCATGATGTACCATAAAGTGTTAATGATAGAGCAACATCGAGAGCCATTCTCTTGGAGAATGGAGGACCTGGTCAGGGTCCAGGGAATTGATCAACTTAATTCAGTCTCGGACTGAAACTCAGCTTGGGGCTGAGAGCCATTCTTTAAGAATGGAGGCTTTTGGTCAGTTACCAAGGTGTTTGCAGCTGCGAGACCCATTCTCAGGGAGAATGGTACCCTAGTCAGTTAACTAGGGTAGAGTAAGACCCTAGAAGGTACCCTAGGCCCGCCAGTAATCTCCTGGGGTACTTGGTCTGAGACCAAGCAGGTTGATGCCATGGAAAAGTCCCTAACATGTGGTTAGGGCCCCTATATGTCTCTAGGGTATTCTGGTTTGGGACGAGACAGTTTCTTGGACACGAGGTCCAAGCAGATTCTGCAGGATGAGACAGAGACTTACTAGTCTGGGACCAGGCAGATTCTTGGTTTCGGACCAAGAAGTTGTTAAAAAACAGACCTCTGTTCACTTACAGATTTTGTCAAACACTTCATAAACCATCAATATCAGGCCTCAACAGTAAACCACAATCAAGCACATTAATTAACCATTTAATGGAACTATCCTGTAGGCTGATATACTGTTTATAAAGCACATTTAGCAGCAGAAAGACATAAATAGCAGCAGACTGTAACACACATTTTAAGACACAGTATTTTGGTCAACTTTGACCCTGGAAAAACCCCACACTTGGGGAAAACCAGCAAGAGAGTAATTTTATTGAGCTTGAGAGAGAAATTTCTGAAGGTACAACAGTCATTAATTATAGCATAAATAATCTGAACAGAACCTCGATTTCTGTGCACATAATCTACCTCGAAATGCGTGCCTGAACATACAAAGTCAACTTACAGAAAATTTGCCTTGTACGGCTTCACTGTATGTACCTCACAGGCTGCATTTTCACCTTTGGTTTGAGTGCATAGACCCTCTTCATTTCTGCACCAACAGACAGGCTGCTACAGGCATATAAAAGTGCTACCAGCAGCAAAACACTTGCTGTACGGTCCTCTCCTCTGCTGAACAGCCCTCAATAAATGCTGCAATCACCTCTCCTATTTGAGCCACTATTTTGCCTCGAAAATAGTGCCAAACCACTGCTGCATGGAATACACAGAATTTCAGACTTCTTTTGGGGATGCACGGTCACTAACTATCTCAGCTGGTGCGCCCTTCTTCTGGAAAATCGTGCCCTTCTCTAGAAATTCGAGCCCTCACTTTGGGCTGCTCCTCTCTCTCATTCTCATGCTCAATCTCCTGTTATCTCTTGCTCAAGAGCTTCACCCCCTCCTCATCAA
>LPNX010980500.1:262721-352181 GCA_001517045.1 Pseudotsuga menziesii | reverse complement strand
ACAGCCACTGCTGCTGCCACTGAGTCTGATCTCTCACCAGGCTCACCATCCACCGGATGCCCCAAAACTCGGTACATCCGGCCATCACGGATGCCAAGCATACTCGCTGCACCCAAGCCCCCACTCACTGGATATATATAAACATGCCCACTCACATGAAGAACCGCATATCCGTCATCCTCCAAAGCTGAAACTAAGACCAAGTTCCTCTTCAGCTCTGGAACAAACAACACATCGCCAACCTCCAGATAACCACCAGACTCGAGTTGGAATAGGACTTTTCCAACTCCTTCTACTGCATGGGTGCCGGCATACCCATCCTCAGTCAATATAACTCTGTCATGATCTGTCAACTCTCGGAACACTGCTCGTATCCCTGTCATATGGCGTGCTGCTCCGCTATCTATGTACCATGCTCCAATATCCAAACTCTCTGCTACACTACTGTTTGAAATAATTGAGACGAGCGAGAATTCCCTCTCGAATTCCTTCGCAAAATCTCCCACTTCAGCGGAAGAGGCTTTCTCAGGCTCTTCTTTCTTCTTGTTCTTCTTCTTGTTGGGACACTGCCCAGCATAGTGACCATAACTCTGGCAAGCAAAGCATTTTACTTTGCTCAAGTCTTTGGCTCCACTGCTCGAGCCACCCTTTTTCTTTCTACCCTTAGCTGAAAGGGCCACATTCTCTTCATCAGCAACCTGCTCAGTCTTCCCTTCTCGGATCTCCTCCTGAGTAAAATCATCCCATAGTCTTTCCCAAGAGGGAAAGTTCTCTCTGCCAACTACACACTTCACGAACATGTCCCACTCCTTAGTGAAGCCCTTCAAGGCTATCCGCACTAGCTCGGGATCAGGAATCACCTCACCAACTGCACTCAATTCATCTTTTATCTGTCTGAGTCTAGTGAGGTAAGAGGCTACATTCTCACCTCTCACCATCTTAGTGCCATGAAGCTTATCTTTTAGGGCCATTTTACGATTTTCATTCTTGTTCTCATACAAACTTTTTAAAGTATCCCACACCCCCTTAATAGTTAGTTTCTCTGCCAAATGTGGGATGAGGTGATCTTTAACACCATCCAGAAGCAGTCTCTGTGTTCTGGCCTCCTTCACCTCATGTATGTCAAGGGCTATAGGATCAACTACGGGAGGAGCCACTGTGGTACTAACAAAGGCCCATAACTTGTTTTCCTTGAGAACAGCTGTCATCCGTGCTTTCCACTGTAAGTAGTTGGAAATCCCTTCCAACCTATCTTCATACCGGATGCAAGCCATCATTCTCTTCTGCTCTTTTTCCAACAAGGCACACTCTGTCTTCTCTGACTAAAAAATATCAGCTGTATTGAACCAGCACTTCTCTGCTCACTCTCAGCAAAAAAAATAAAAATTTACAGACAGCTGTTACTTCACATGCACTAGTATCTTAAAAAAATCAGCACTTCTCTGCTGCCCAACAGTCTACTGAAATCTCAGAGCCCCAGCTCTGATACCATGTTAAAAAACAGACCTCTGTTCACTTACAGATTTTGTCAAACACTTCATAAACCATCAATATCAGGCCTCAACAGTAAACCACAATCAAGCACATTAATTAACCATTCAATGGAACTATCCTGTAGGCTGATATACTGTTTATAAAGCACATTTAGCAGCGGAAAGACATAAATAGCAGCAGACTATAACACACATTTTAAGACACAGTATTTTGGTCAACTTTGACCCTGGAAAAACCCCACACCTGGGGAAAACCAGCAAGAGAGTAATTTTATTGAGCTTGAGAGAGAAATTTCTGAAGGTACAACAGTCATTAATTACAGCGTAAATAATCTGAACAGAACCTCGATTTCTGTGCACATAATCTACCTCGAAATGCGTGCCTGAACATACAAAGTCAACTTACAGAAAAACTGCCTTGTACGGCTTCACTGTATGTACCTCACAAGCTGCATTTTCACCTTTGGTTTGAGTGCACAGACCCTCTTCATTTCTGCACCAACAGACAGGCTGCTACAGGCATATAAAAGTGCTACCAGCAGCAAAACACTTGCTGTACGTTCCTCTCCTCTGCTGAACAGCCCTCAATAAATGTTGCAATCACCTCTCCTATTTGAGCCACTATTTTGCCTCGAAAATAGTGCCAAACCACTGCTGCATGGAATACACAGAATTTCAGACTTCTTTTGGGGATGCACGGTCACTAACTATCTCAGCTGGTGTGCCCTTCTTCTGGAAAATCGTGCCCTTCTCTAGAAATTCGAGCCCTCACTTTGGGCTGCTCCTCTCTCTCATTCTAATGCTCAATCTCCTGTTATCTCTTGCTCAAGAGCTTCACACCCTCCTCATCAAGTTCCTCTCTTGGAAATCGAGCCACTCCAAGAATTCTCTTCTTGAATATTGTGCCAAATGAAGTCTCATGCACTTTATTTACCCTATTAGGGTTATTCTCATGACTTTTCACCTTCAACGAACGAGATTAGATCTTGGCCAAGAGATCTATGGCTGGGATCTAATCTCTCATTCACTTAAATCTCCTAAGTGAACTTTACAACAAATTTTTCCTTTTTAAAAAGTCACATCACCCTAAATATTTAAAAGTACACTTTATGACTTAAAGTCACTTTAAAAACATAATAAAGTGAAACTCACTTTTAAATCATAAAGTCACATCAAAAAGGTACTTTAATAAAAAACACATTACTAAAGTCACTTTAAGAATATAAATGAGACTCCAAGTTAATGACCCCTACACCTAGGCACCTGATGCAGGAGTGCCACCGAGCTATCAAAAATTAACAGAAGTTCCTGCAGGAGCATCGCTGATCAGTTAACCAGGTGAATCTTGGTCAAGTTGACCAAGATGATGTCCTCTCTCCTAATTGGTTATTGCTAGGTTGTTTCTCAAGGGACTGGCCACTCCTTGATGATGTCCCTAGCACCTAACCCTTATGAGCAGTATGGAGAATCAAAGGATCGTAGCATCCGGTTTGGATCTTCCCCTTATACATTGATGATAGAATATATGAAACAATGTACCTTGAGAGAGAGAAAAGATTAAAGTCCTTGTTCTTGTTGGTCCTATACGTAAACGTTTGTCCACCCTTATGGTTCACCTTGATCTTGTGGGGTTGTGGGTTGTTTTTATTGTGACTTCCTTGGTTGACTCATGGTCCTTTATCTTACTTGGTCCCAACATTCTTATCGTGTGTGTACCTTTGTTATGATGACTCTTACCTTATAGGTTTTATCGTAAGTCATGTTTACTTTATGGTTTTATTAATAAAACATTTGGACCATTTACTTTATGGTTTTATTAATAAAACATTTGGACCATTTACTTTATGGTTTTATTAATAAAACCTTTGGATTTTTTTTACCTTATGGTTTTAATTTATGACCATTGAACCATTCATTTTATTTGGACCTTTGATACTACCCTAAGTCATTTTATTTTATTTTATTAAAACTTTGGACCATTGGTTATGTTTTTATCTTGGACCATTTTATTTATGTTTAGACCTTTGGTACCCGATCTTAAGGAGTATCAAGATTATAAATTAAAGGTTTAATTTAAACATAAAACATGGATCTAATTCCTTGTCTGTTCCTCCATGTGGCTGTTCACTCAGTGTGCTCTCCAGCTTGTCTCCTTATGAGTGACTGTATTCCTCCATCTCCTGTGTGACTGAGTTCATTGCATGACTGTCCATCTCTGCTCCGTGTGGCTTCAATCTCTGCTTCGTGTGACCTTCCATCTCTGCTCGGCGTGGTTCTTTCTCTGCCCCAGGTGACTCATCCATCACATGGCTCTAGACCGTGGCTGATGCTCTGCGTGACCACTTTAGCGTGACCCTTTGCTGTTTATTTGCGTTACTGATTCTCTGCTCTATCGTGTTCGGGTTCATTGCCAGAAACCCTGCTTAGCGTTCTTTTCTCCACTTGTGTGACTATTCCACACCCGTGTGCTTCTGCGTGATTGTTTTCTCTTACATCAACGTGGTTGTGTGTCATTTATGTCACGTGACTGTGTGTCTCTTGTTTGCGATACTAAGTCCCTTTTCTCAGCATGACTGTGAGCCTCTGCGAAAGTATGGCTTTATGACTGTGTGTCTCTTGTTTGCGAGACTGTGTCCCTTTTCTCAGCATGACTGTGAGCCTTTGCGAAATTATGACTATGTCTCTTGTTTGCGAGATTGCGTCCCTTTTCTCAGCATGACTATGAGCCTCTGCGAAAGTATGCCTATATGACTGTGTCTCTGCACAGTGTGACTGTATACTTACCCAGCGTGACTATGCGTCCTTTGACAGCGTGACTGTACTGGGTATGAATGTGTTGATAAAGTCTGAGTATTTGATTAAGTGTCCCTTCATGTTGACTAAGATTCTGAGGTCTGCATCCTTTTTCTTTAACCTTCTCTCTCTCAAGGTACCACATTTGTTTACCCAATTGACTTGTCCCTTCGGTGACAAGATCAAACCTAAAGTATCTGAGTATAAGGCTGATTCAAATAATGGTTGTGATTCTTTACTGCTGATATCTCCTGTACATTATTTTTTATTTTGTTATTGTACATGGCATTTGATGAATCTCGATGACCAACTTTAACGCAGTGACCAATGGATTGTTAAAGTTAAAAGAGATGAAAATTATGTGTGATTTTATTGTAGTTTAAATTGATTGGAGCAGTACTATTCTGAATCTTGTTTTATATTTCTGTTCATGCATTAAAGTTTATTTCTTATGTTAAGAACTATCCTAACCCTAAAACTTTAACATAAAGGTGGGAAAACAACTTCTTTTACCCATAGGACCAACGAGACCAAGGACTTCAATTTTTTCTCTCTTAAGGTATATTGTCACGTGTTCCATATATATATTATTATCATCACTGTATAAGGAGGAGATCCAAACTAGATGATGTGATCCTCTAGTCCTCAATACTGCTCCTAAGGGTTAGTTGCTAGTGACATCATCAAGAGGTGGGCAGTCCCTTGAGAAACAACCTAGCAATAACCGATTAGGAAAGAGGACATCACACATCATCATCTTGGTCAACTTGACCAAGACTCACCTGGTTAACTGATCGGGAATGCTCTTGTAGGAACCGCTTGGTCCCATACCAAGAATCTGCCTGGTCCCAGACCGAGAAGTCTCTGTCTCAACCTGCAGGATTTGCTTGGACATCCTATCCAAGAAACTGTTTGGTCCCAGACCGGAATACCCTAGAGACATATAGGGGCCCTAACCATATGTTAGGGATTTTGCCATGGCATCAACCTGTTTGGTCCCAGACCAAGAAACCCAGGAGACTACTGGGGGCCCTAGGATATGAATATATCATTTACAAGCTGATCCAAATTTTTAAAATTGGACTTGGGCATTTTTAATCCGAACTTTTGGAAAAAGGCATTAATAGTTTCCTGTTAGTCCATATAAGCTGAAAAGTACTTTTTGAAGGATAAAATTTGCTTCGAAAGTCTTCAATGAGCTGAATGATAATGACAATAGTGTAGTGCTATGCTTATTGGTCTTGCAAATCAAGTCAAACCCCCTTTTGACCAAGTCAAAATGTTGAAAAAGTCAACTTTGGTTAAAGTTGGCGAAACTTGTCCAATGAATTTATGGACTCTTTTATGCCTTTAGAATGAAAATTAATCATCTTATATGCCATAGAATGATGAAGTATTTGACTTGTTAATTTACATGCAATGATTGTTCTTATGAATCATCACATAGCTTTAAACATAGATCATGCTACATGGGTTTCATAAAGAATGTGAGGTTAGTGTTTTATAAACATGTCAAAATCAGATCAACATCAAAATCCTTTCAAAGTTTTTTTTCTCCTGTTATCACATATACATTTGCAACCAGGCTTCCATGATGCAACATGCAAACATGTCTCTTTGTTTATTCTGGGCTACTTTTTACATGGGGTATCAGCATGGATCTTTACAGCTTCAACCATTTCAGAGCCTTGTTCATCATATTTTCCTTACCAGGATTGAGATTCAGGAGTCCATTGAGTTGATTTTGGTGATAATCTAGTTCATTAGAGCATAGCAGGAGATCTGGAGTTGGTACACACAGTCACAGAGGGGCTTATTAGTTGGAGAGAGGTATACATGGTGAGATCAGTTATATTTCCTTGGTTTAGTTTTGCTCTGTGATGTATCTTAAACACCTATGCTTGTCATGTTAGGATGATTATGGTGACATGTGCTTATATGTTATGGATTGCTCTAACCTGCGTTATGATTTATCAAAGGATTCAATGTGAAGATTGTTGCTCATGCCATGCTCGAACAAAGTGTAAACCTAAGTGCTAAGTTGGTTCCATGTCATTTGTGCTCGTCCATTTAGTTCATTCATTTTTGTTTTTATCCCATGACTCAGACTGATGGAAACTTGTGAGATTGAAGATCCTTTCCCCATTTTGACCCCTATGCATGTTGGATCCCATGTTGTTTTGTGTCTCGGCTTTGAGTTGTGCAACAGAACTTGCCGAAGCCTTGATCCTTCTGGGCCAGGAGAACCCGCTGGTGTTGGTTCCTGAGCTTATGCGAGTTGGGTTTTGAAGCCTTGACCTCTCTGTTCGGTTGCCTCCGATGTTTGGTCCCGACTGTTGATATCCCCCCTAGTTGCCCGAGAAGTTGTCAACTAAAACCTGAAGCAGTATGTCTACCATCATTACATGCATTATAAGTTATATGCCATATATATTATGAAATGCAAGCCTGCAAATGGAATTGCAAACTGTCTTTAGACACAAATCAGAAAGGCTATGAAATGAAATTCTGAAAGTCCCAAATAAAGCAGTGGATAAACAAATGCTAAATCTAAAGACCGCTGGCCTATTATTGAAATGTAATGATTAATTCCTCACGGAGCCTAAGGGTTTTGATGTAAGATGGAGTAAGGGACAACTAATTCTAAGTGTCCCCTAGGATCTCTTCACTAGAGTTGCTTGTGTACTTAACGCAAGGGTCCTAGAAAAGATCCTCACAAAGCTTGTGCTTAGCTTGGATGCGAGTCGTAGGCATGGTTGTCAAGGTTGAATGGACACTTTTCAGATCATCTCATCCACTTGTGAGACACCACCATTCCCTATTTTTCATCTAACATGCATATGCCACCTTGGTTGAGTGTATTGGTTATCATTCAAATAGATCACTGGGTCAAAGTTAGTCAAGAGTCATTTCCCCTTGCCTTAGCCTTGTTCTTCCATCCTCACCCACTTGTAGCACATCTTTTACGCTTTGTAAGTATGGCATGAACAAGTGGATCTCTAGAGGACTCTAAGATTTTTCAGAAGCAAAGGTATATTTTATTATTATTTTTGTTGTTGGTCACCATGATTATGAATAACTGACTCAAGTTTGGTTTTCATATACATCATTGGAGCATTTCTTACCTTGGATGGTTGCAAGACCATATTGGCATTGTATCTCACCTTGATTTTGGGTACTTTGACCTCGTCAACGTAGTTGACCAAGTCAATTACGGTTCTCAAGGCAGTGACTCAAAAATACAACATGGTCTATATTTGTTCTAGACATGCCCAGGACCAATACTGCAGTTTTAGTTTTGAGAATTCGGCCTTGGTTCTCCAGAAAAGTGATTATTATCACTTAATTATTGGCAAAATGATCAAATTTTATTCCAGATAGCGGTATGCTTGGTTCTCCTAGAGCAGAGTAGTGTTCCAGGGGGTATGAGTAGTCACTTATACCATTCTTCTATGTCTCCAGATCATCCATAGCACTCAGTTTGCCCCAGTTTGCACCCTGGACAGAGTTATGGTTGATTTATCAGTTTCCATAGATTGTACCACCAAAAACTGAACTAGAAAATCACTGAAAAAATCGATTTGGCCTCCTGGGTCGAGGAAATGGCTTGGAATTTTGGCAAATGATGTTTCTTAGCATCTTGGACAGTCCTCCAGCAGTTTTCAGTTAGCAAATGTCCGGATTATTTGACTATGGCTCAGTCAGTGAGGAAAGCCCCCCACGGGCGCCCCCTCTAATTGGCTATTGATGTATTTCATTGTTATATCTTATATTATGAAGTTGTAAAGGGGCCTAGGGTGAATTAAGCCCCTAGTGACCCCCTCCTATGTTGTATCATGTCATATCTTATGTTATGTTGTGACATTTCACTTTAGAGAGGCGTCCTTGAGCAAAGTGCGCCCCCTCTTTGACTTAATCACTTGATCCATTTATTGATTGATATATTGTTGATCTCCACCGTTGATGATGTTATAATCTCAACTGCTGGATGAAAAAGAAAGTTAGGGTTTGTGTCTCTCTCAAACTATTTAAGAGAGGTGACCCCCCATTGTAATTCATGAGCTTTGGCATTGGAATTGAAATAAAGAGATTTTGTCTGGGATTACACACTTCTCTATTTGCTTAATGAATGAATGAGTTGATGACTGACACTGCTTTTCTTTTTCACTAAGATAAATCCAGCATAGTTTTTGTATCTTTCCTTGTACCTGTTTAACTTGCAGGTTGAAGGAGGCGAGTCTGAGAGAGGCGCATTGGTGGGGGGACTTACCCTGTTGCTTGATCTCGAGATTGGTTATCAGGGAGTTGAACTTATTTATGATTTCTTCTTCTTGTACTTCTTTAAACTTGCATTTCCCAGTTATTTGCCATACTGATTGATTCTCCTTGGCATGGCAGGAAAACAGGGGCGCTAGGGACACTGGCTGAAGCAACACTTCATCAAAAGCTTGTTCAGAAATCTTATTTGATCTCAAGGAAGGCATTCTTCATCATCCAGGAGGTCATCAGCAATGATTCAGGTAAGTTTCTCATGCAAGTTCTCCATCTTTTGATTTTCATGCATTGCCCATCAATAATTTTCACTGAAAAACCCTCAGTTAGCATTAGGAAAAATCACCGGACCAATTTGCATAGTGAATTTGCAAATTTGGTGATCTGGGTTTTGTGCGGCATACTGAAAAACCCCTTCTCTAACCAAAATGTCAAGCTTAGACTCCTCTGCCCCCTCCAGGCATTGGTCTCTGTCTGGGAGAAAATGCCCTCCTTTAGCAAGTTAGCCATTTTCCCTTTGTTTTTTATCCGGTTTCATCTGGGTATTTTTCACTGTTAATTCTTTCATCCCAGCTAGTGTGCAGGGAGCCAAAATTGTCAATATCAGCTACGTCCTGGGAATTTCTGAATTATCTGCTTAAATCCCCCCAGGGTCGGAGTTTGATCATTTGAACCAGCACACTAAAATTCTAGATCTGACTTCAATCTTTGTAAGCCATCTGATTTAATCACTTGAGTGACATTTCCAATCTAGAAGAACCATCCCACTCAGGTATCCTTAATTTGTGGCTCATCCTTAAATCTAGGGTTTCAAACACTCACCTTACGAATTCTTTAATAGGAGTCTGATCTGGTGATTTGTCTTGGATCTTTCCTTTCAGGATTGATCAAGGTCTCCCCCTTTGTCACTTGGGCTTCTCCAGTGGCATAAAGCGAAGGAATCCATAACCGACGTGACAACCTTCCATCTTTTGGGGGTTAGGGTTTTCGTAGGTCATAGATTTGGTTGCTTGTCCCCGCTGCCATCCTGTATAGGATTTATCTATCAGGGTAACTACAAGATTTGGATAACATTTTAGGCGCTGTTGCCGGGGAGGTAGAGGCTTACCTTGGTTCATTATACATACCTCCGATGTCTATGAATGCGTTTACCTTTACAATCATTCATATCACATCTGGGTATAAATCCAGTGATCATATTTCAATTATTTAATTTAACACGGTCACTGTATTGTTTCTATCTCTCCCATGACATTATCTGTTGGTGAACACAACAATTCGTTCACCTGGTGACTCCACAATGCGACTCCACTGAGAAGTGAACCCATCCCATAAATCACAATGAACTCGAATTTATTTGTCAATTTTTCAATGAAATCAAGGAAAATCCAACCAACTTAAAAGGCATCTTCTATCTCGTATGGACTTCTCTGAAATCTATGAGGTGCCTCATCCTATGCCAAAAAGATACAGTAGAGGGTTGCCTTGTTTCTTTGCAAATTCAATCGAATCAATTGAAAGCCACTTGGATGCTTGTTGGTGTTATATGGAATCCCTGGGCGCAGAACATGAAGATGTGTATATGCGAGCCCTTTGTGAATCCTTAGGAGGTAACGCCGACTTTTTGTTATACATGTTAACACCAAGATCCATCACCGGATATGACATGTTCACTGATTTATTAAGAAAAGAATGGGGTAAAAGGATTGATAAATCCATACATCGAAATAAAGATTGTGTTGTTGAGGATCAATATGATAATGATGATCAGGATAACCATAATGAGATAATTGACGGTTTTCCTTATCAAACTGATTCCTCCTCTCCCGATCCAACAGTGGATATACCTTTGAATGACTCTTCGATGCAAGAGAGGGATGATGATCAAATCTCAACCCTTCAAAATTATGGCCTTGATATTGATATAAAAGGGGAACTTATTAAAATCTTGTCATCATTAGCTCAAGAAGACACAAATAAAGAGGGAGAACAAAATGATCACAATCAGGAACCATCCATAGTTGAATCTCTCATCTGTGAATCCATCAAAGATCCTCATTGTTTGGTTGACGATTATCTTGATTCGAATTTTTATCATATCTCGAAAGAAGATCAATAACATGATAACTATGATATGATTGTAAGTGAACTTGATAAAAAACATCCTTGTTCTAAAATTCCTTATCCAATCTTTAATCGGGAGATGTTGGTTCAATGCGAGAATACTGACCTTGTTTCAAATCTTGCAAACATTCCTGGAATTAAATTGAAAACCTTTTTCTCTCATCAAATTCCAAGATCAATTATTCCAAGTCATATGGGAGAAAATTTTCAATTCACCCTCCCGTCCCAACTTTTTGAGTCTTCTTGTATGGGTTTGTGTTCTAATCGAGCTGTTACTTTTGAAATTTTTTAGTCAGGAGTTTGAGCATGGTCACATAATTGTAGAAAATGCGCTTCATTTCCCTTCTTGGTAATTTGTCATGAATAATTTTTTTCAAATTATAAATCTTTATTATGGGTGGTTGGAGAAGGTGTATAAAGATCAATTTCATCTTTTCTCCATTTTTAAGCAATAAATGGGCTTGATCTCATTCACAATTTCATTACATTACAACTTGTCCTTATTTGATTCTTCCATTTCTTCTGGAGTGAATAGAATTGAATGTCCTAGTAGGGTAGAGGAGAAAACAAAGAATTGTTTGAAGTGGTTGAAGCATGAGTCGTATTGTCTTCTTCCATCAAGAACGAACTCGCATACTTTTTGTGATCCTATTGGTATCTTGATGGATGAGTTTCTAGAAAGTCAATTTCAGCCTTGGCATGATTTCATTCCATATTGTCCATATCTTTCTTTGAACTTCAAACAACAAGTTAGAATGGTTTCAATTTTCATTTACACTACTCTTAAACCATCTCTGGCTTGTTGGGTCACTAACTATAAAGAAAGCTCAATAGATTCGTTCAACAAGTGGTTGCATTGGATTTATGATTTTACTTAACACCTGTCTAAATTGGTTAAGAGTAGGGTAGGTAGGATTGAATAAGCTCTCTGAGAAATAGTTTGAGTCTATCTTCTGTCTGATTGATGCATGAGTCTTCTATTTTCTGTATTTGTATTTCTTCAGCATTTAAATTGAGTAGATTAGAATTTACATTTCAGTATTTTTGCTTTCAGCATTTATTTCCTATCATTTTGTTTTACGCACATATTTTTTCCATACATGCTACTCCGGTTTTTCTTACTTCCATATGTGTAGGTCATAGGTAAATACTTGGAGAGGAAGCAGAATGTTGGATGCGTTAGGATATGCTGGATTGCTTGTTGCTGATGGTGCTGCGGACCAGAGATCTCTGAGGTTCTCAATCACTCTCTTCATTAGAGCACTTGTTCCAGTTGGAGCTAGATGTTATCACATGTACATTTGCACCCAGGCTTCCATGATGCAGCATGCAGACATGTCTCTTTGTTTATTCCGGTCTACTTTTTACATGGGGTATCAGCATGGATCTTTATAGCTTCAGCCATTTCAAAGCCTTGTTCATCATATTTTCCTTACCAGGACTGAGATTCAGGAGTCCATTGAGATGATTTTGGTGATAATCTAGTTCACTAGAGCATAGCAGCAGATCAAGAGTTGGTACACACAGTCACAGAGGGGCTTATTAGTTGGAGACAGGTATACATGGTGAGATCAGTTATATTTCCTTGGTTTAGTTTTGCTCTGTGATGTATCTTAAACACCTATGCTTGTCATGTTAGGATGATTATGGTAACCTGTGCTTTTATGTTATGTATTGCTCTAACCTGCGTTATGATTTATCGAAGAATTCAATGTGAAGGCTATTGCTCATGCCATGCTCGAACAAAGTGTAAACCTTAGTGCTAAGTTGGTTCCATGTCATTTGTGCCCGTCCATTCAGTTCATTCATTTTTGTTTTTATCCCATGACTCAGACTGATGGAAACTTATGAGATTGAAGATCCTTTCTCCATTCTGACACCTATGCATGTTGGATCCCATGTTGTTTTGTGTCTCGGCTCTGAGTTGCGCAACAGAACTTGTTGAAGCCTTGATCCTTCTGGGCTAGGAGAATCCGTTGGTGTTGGTTCCCGAGCTTAGGCGATTTGGGTTTTGAAGCCTTACCCTCTCTGGTCGGTTGCCCTCTATGTTTGGTCATGACTGTGGATATTCCCCCTAGTTGCCCAAGAAGTTGTCAGCTAAAACCTGAAGCAGTATTTCTACCATCATTACATGCATTATAAGTTATATGCTATATATATTATGAAATGCAAGCCTTCAAATGGAATTGCAAACTGTGTTTAAACACAAATCAGAAAGGCTATGAAATGAAATTGTGAAAGGCCATGTCATTTGTGTCTGTCCATTCAGTTCATTCTTTTGTTTTTGTCCCATGACTCAGACTGATGGAAACTTATGAGATTGAAGATCCTTTCCCCATTCTGACCCTTATGCATATTGGATCCCATGCTGTTTTGTGTCTCGGCTCTGAGTTGCGCAACAGAACTTGCCGAAGCCTTGATCCTTCTGGTCTAGGAGAACCCGTTGGTGTTGGTTCCCAAACTTAGGCGAGTTGGGTTTTGAAGCCTTAACCTCTCTGGTTGGTTGCCCCCGAATTCCCCCTAGTTGCCCAAGAAGTTGTTAGTTAAAACCTGAAGCAATATGTCTACCATCATTACATGCATTATAAGTTATATGCTTATGAAATGCAAGCCTTCAAATGAAATTGCAAACTGTGTTTAAACACAAATCAGAAAGCTATGAAATGGAATTATGAAAGGCCCAAATAAAGTAGTGGATAAACAAATGCTAAATCTAAAGACTGCTGGCTTATTATTGAAATGTAATGATTAATTCCTCGTGGACCCTAAGGGTTTTGATGTGAGATGGAGTAAGGGACATCTAATTCTAAGTGTCCCCTAGGATCTCTTCACTACAATTGTTTGTGTACTCAACTTAAGGGTCCTAGAAAAGATCCTCACAGAGCTTGTGCTTAGCTTGGATGTGAGTCGTAGACATGGTTGTCAAGGTTGAATGGACACTTTTCAGATCAACTCATCCACCTGTGAGACACCACCATTCCCTATTGTTCATCTAACATGCATATGCCACCTTGGTTGAGTGTATTGGTTATCATTCGGATAGATCACCGAGTCAAAGTCAGTCAAGCGTCATTTCCCCTTGCCTTAGCCTTGTTTCCATCCTCACCCATTTGTAGCACATCTTTTACAATTTGTAAGTATGGCATGAACAAACAGATCTCTAGAGGACTGATTTTTCAGAAGCAAAGGTATATTTTATTATTATTGTTGTTGTTGGTCACCATGATTATGAATAACTGACTCAAGTTTGATTTTGATATACATCATTGGAGCATTTCTTACCTTGGATGGTTGCAAGATCATATTGGCATAGTATCTCACGTTGTTTTTGGGCACTTTGACCTGGTCAACCTAGTTAATCAACTCAATCACAGTTCCCAAGGCAGTGACTCAAAAATACAACATGGTCTATATTTGTTTTAGACATGCCCAAGACCAATATCGCAGTTTCAGTTTTGAGAATTTAGCCCTGGTTTTCCAGAAAAGTGATTATTATCACTTAATTATTGGCCAAATGATCAAATTTGATTCCAGATATCAGTATGATTGGTTCTCCTAGAGCAAAGCATTGTTCCAAGGGGTATGAGTAGTCACTTATACCATTCTTCCATGTCTCTAGATCATCCAAAGTAGTCAGTTTTCCCCAGTTTGCACCTTGGACAGAGTTATGTTTGATTTATCAGTTTCCAGAGATTGTACCAACAAAAAATGAACTAGAAAATCACTGAAAAAATTGATTTGGTCTCTTGGGTCAAGGAAATGGCTTGGAATTTTGGCAGATGATGTTTCTCAGCATCCTGGACAGCCCTCCAACTGTTTTTAGTCAGCAAATGTCCAAATTATTTTACTATGGCTCAGCCAGTGAGGAAAGCCCCCCACGGGCGCCCCCTCTAATTGGCTATTGATGTATTTCATTGTTATATCTTATATTATGATGTTGTAAAGGGGCCTGAGGTAAATTAAGCCCCTAGTGACCCCCTCCTATGTTGTATCATGTCATGTCTTATGTTATGTTGTGAAATTTCACTTAGAGAGGCGTCCTTGAGCAAAGTGCACCCCCTCTTTGACTTGGTCACTTGATCCATTTATTGATTGATATATTGTTGATCTCCACCGTTGATGATGTTATAATCTCAACCGTTGGATGAAAAAGAAAGTTGGGGTTTGCGTCTCTCTCAAACTATTTAAGAGAGGTGACCCCCCCATTGTAATTCATGAGCTCTGGCACTAGAATTGAAATAAAGAGATTTTGTCTTGGATTACACACTTCTCTACTTGCTTGATGAATGAATGAGTTGATCACTGGCACTACGTTTCTTCTGCACTAAGATAAATCCGACATAGTTTTTGTATCTTTCCTTGTACTCGTTTAACTTGCAGGTTGAAGGAGGTGATTCTGAGAGAGGCGCATTGGTGGGGGGACTTACCCTGTTGCTTGATCTCAACATTGGTTATTAGGGAGTTGAAATTCTTTATGATTTCTTCTTCTTGTACTTCTTTTAGCTTGCATTTCCCATTTATTTGCCATACTGATTGATTCTCCTTGGTGTGGCAGGCAAACAGGAGCGCTAGGGACACTGGCTGAAGCAACACTTCATCAAAAGCTTGTTTGAAAATCTTATTTGATCTCAAGGAAGGCATTCTTCATCATCGAGGAGGTCATCAATAATGATTCAGGTACATTTCTCAGGTAAGTTCTCCATCTTTTGATTTTCATGCATTGCCCATCAATAATTGTCACTGAAAAACCTTCATTTAGCATTAGGAAAAATCATTGGACCAATTTGCACTAGGAATCTGCAAATTTGGCGATCTGGGTTTTGTGTGTCATACTGAAAAACCCCTTCTCTCTCAAAAATGTCAAGCTTGGAATCCTCTGCTCCCCTCCAAGCACTAGTCTCTGTCTAGGAGAAAACGCCCTCCTTCAGCAAGTCAGCCATTTTCCCTTTGTTTTTTGTCTTGTTTCATCTAGGTATTTTTCACTATTAAATCTTAAATCCCAGCTAGTGTGCAGGAAGCCAAAATTGTCAATATCAGCTACGTCCTGGGAATTTCTCAATTATCTGCTTAAATCCCCCAAGGTCCGAGTTTGATCATTTGAACCATCACACTAAAATCCTAGATCTGACTTCAATCTTTGTAAGCCATTTGATTTAATCACCTGAGTGACATTTCCAATCTAGAATAACCATCCCACTTAGGTATCCTTAATTTGTGGCTCGTCCTTAAATCTAGGGTTTCAGACACCTTACAAATTCTCCGACAAGAGTCTGATATGGTGATTTGTCTTGGATCTTTCCTTTTAGGATTGATCTGTGTTTCCCCCTTTGTCACTTGGCCTTCTCTAGAGGCATAAAGCGAAGGAATCCCTAACTGACATGACAACCATCCATATTTTGGGGGTTAGGGTTTTTGTAGGTCATAGCTTTGGTTGTCTGTCCCCTCTGCCATCTTGTACAGGATTTATCTATTGGGGCAACTACAAAATCTGTGATAATCTCCTTTGGGTGAAGTGGATGGAAAGTCCAAGTTGGTAGTCAAGTGAGGATTGGTCAAAGTTGATTGATTGACTCAAGATAAGGGATAAGGGAAACCTTTGTGATCTTTACCAATAGTGCAAACAATAGGGAATGTTCCTCACAAATGGGTGCTGTGTATTGAGATACTACTCCCTTTGACCCTAACAAGCCCCCCTTTCATTATTTTCCTTTTTCTCTTTGGATATTTTCTTTTGCACTTTTCTTTTTCTTTTCTTTTTATCTTTCTCTTTTGCACTTTTATTTGGATAACTTTGAAAGGAACTGGCCCTAGATACCTTCTAAGTACCAGTGATGGCATGACCTTGGCTTTGTTGCTAGGGACTGTCCATAGGCCCGACAAAGTTGCCATAGTAATGCTTCATTAGAGAAAATAGGCATTACATCTAAATTCAAGGAGTACGTGCCCTTCCAATCGCTAACCATTTTCAAGTGATGTATAACAATAGGGAGATTTGTTTCAGGTCCAGGGAGAGCATTTCTCAATAGCAGCTCTTCCTATTTTGCAACCAGTTAGCCCCAAGGTTTTACAAGTGATACTCTTGAATTGTCGCAAGATTCATCACAATACAAGCATGCTCGAGACAAAAGGGAGAACATGGATGCATTCACGGTGAAGGAAACACAGAGGGAAAGGAAAGAGTCTATCTATCATTCTCTAGCCAATGGGATTTTGCAATTAAGGTGGACTAGTATGGAGATGGAGATAAGGTAAAATTTGTGGAGACAAAGGAGAGTTATAATCCCTATAAAGACCAAGAGCCGTTAGACAATGATATGTACATAAAACAAAAATCTCTACTTAGTGCTAGCCTATGAAACCTCTATACTAGCCATACTCATCAGAATCAATCATTGTAAGTAACATGAAAACATCCTACAATGCAATCATCAATCCAAGTCATAATCCATAAAATACATCGTTAGGCATGTCATGGCATCATATGAATCTATGTTGCAGGAAACGTGCCCCCCCCCCATGTCCTCAGCCCGTTTCCGTACGAAAACGTGGAAACCTGTACCGTACGGCAAGGAAACCCGTTTCCGAGAGTGAGGGGACGTTTCTCCTTAAGGAAACCCGTTTCCAAATTTTTTTTGCCCCAAAAGTGGCGTTTCCTCTATCAATTCGTTAAAAAACGTCTTTTTAATTTTTTTTTTGGGTTTTTCCTTCATCGACTAGGGGTTTAGAGGCTTTTGGAAAGTTCTTCAAGGCTTGGGTTTGTTATAAAATAACACCCAATGCCCATTTTTCCCACACGACTCAACATTTCTCTCATGGATTTCTTCATTGGCTCACGGCGGCTTCTTGTTCTATTTTTGAGGAGTATGAAGATGATCCCGAGCATGATGACTATTAGTCTTTGGGCTTCAACTCAGCTTTTCTTTATATTTTCATTGTTCATGTTGATGTAGTATTGTACTTGTAGCCTCGTATATAAAGGCTGATTTGGAATGTGGATATATATGTATTAGTGGCTTAGCCTCATTTTGAAGGTTGTTGTTTGGCTATTTCCACTTGCATTATGGAACCGTTTATGGGGAAAATCATTGTGTTGTTTTTGGATATTACTACTTAGTACTTACATTATGGAATCACTTATGAAATTATGAGTAAAAATGTTAAATGTGATGTTGAATTTAATCTGTAAATAATTATAAAATTATATATATATATCGCGTTTCCCCGTTTCCTAAATTTTGGGGGGTCACGTTTCCAACGCGCCTCTGTTTCGGAAACTTGTCCTCGTTTCCCCGTTTCGTGCACCTTAGATATGAATACATAGCATGGTCCCTAGGTAAGACATAACATCAACTGTTGACATCTCAACATTGAGCACATTTGCATGCTCTGAACTCCAAGGCAAAAAAAAGGGCAAAAATCCCCATACACAAAATGGTATAGCAGGTACCAAATAATCCCATTGACCTACTTTTGTGGTCATTCGTTGGACATTAATAAAATTATCTTATCTTATCTTATCTTCACTCACTCATGTTGTACTCATTTTTATTCACTATCATGTAGAGATGTGACTAGGTGGAGCACCCTTGTATATTTTCTCTCTCTCTTGAAGTTGCTAGGGTTTCTTGATCTTCTTGTACCATCTTGAAATCTAGGGTTAGTGATTCATCCCTTAAAGTTTTAGGGATTAGGGTTTTGAGATGAAACCTTAGGTTGTATTTACTGAAGAGTAAGAAGAGGAGGAGACATCTTGCTTTGTAGGACTTGTTTTAATGATTCATGCTTGTTGGAGCTCCTTTGTCTAGGGTATTTCATTGTTTTCCCTAGCTAGTGCTTTGGAGAGTCAGTGGATTGTACTAGCCTTGTGATACGACTCTGGTATGTACAACCACTTCATCTTATGCATATTTAACGAAGTTTTCCACTGCCCAATACTTGTGTAAATTGCAGATTTGATTTTAGTCATCTATGTTTTTCATTGTTTGTAATTTCCAGCTATTTATGTCTTGCTGATTTGAAATAAGTTAAGGACAATTATGTTAAAGGATTTAACATTGTAATTGATGAAGATAAGGGCTGTATTTACTGTTGTGTATAAGAGTTTTCAGATCTGGTTTATGCATGATAAAACTGCCCTAGAGTATTGAAACTTATCAGAACACTTTGGTGTCGTTTCTCTTGGAATGCCAAGCAGTTTGGAGTTGTTAAGGCTTGAAATGTTGTCCACTTTGACTGCTGTTTTGTATTATATTTCATAGCAGCCCTAAGGATGAACATTTACAGGGTTAAGCGATAGGAAACCTCTAGTTAAGAGGTGAAATATCTGTTTTGCATTAATTGTTCTGTCCAGAAAATTTGGCAAAAAATAACCAATTCAAAAGTTGGAGGGATGTTGAATAAGTTTGCAAGCTTAAGAATTTTGGTTATGAACTGTATTAGTGTTATATCTACTATTAATAACACTTTAGCATATTACTTTATGTGCTGATGCTTATCTTGTTCATCATCTTATGCCAATGTGTATAGCTCTCTATTATTTTTCTAATATGACAAGCGTTCTTTTAAGTTTCCGATGTTGAATTCTCTTTGTGCCTTACAATCTTCTAGTTAAGGATACCTACATCCTAGGAGCAATAAAATTGTTACACTTGATTGTGCCAAATTTGGATGTTTAGGTTCTTAGTTACTTGAAGAAATAAGTTCATACTAAATTGGTCCAATGAACAAAGTGATTTATTTACTCCTACTTTTCACATTTGTTTTTGTTCCTTCTAGAGAGGAGATGTGCCTAAGCATCTCTTATTTGCTTTTAATACTTGCTCTACACTTTTTTTTTGTAATGTTCATACCCATGGAGTTTCGAACCGGTGACCTTACAACAAGGAGTGCCTTAACAGTTCACTCATTCACCATCTATTCTACGCCCCATGGGCTAATGCTTGCTCCACACTTGAATTCTACATACCTATGTTTTGTCACTTGTGAAATTTCATCTGATTTCTTTCTTTCTTTTGTGTTTGTTGATGAGACACATTCATAAATAAAATTTCTAAGGATCCTAACAAAGCATTTACTTTGTTGGCAGTTCTCTGATGGTGGAAATGCAATTGCAGGCCATGGTCCTCATTTTGTTTTGGAGGTAATTGTCACCTTTCCCTTTGACTGTAAAGGGCTTAGATACGGTTAGAGTAATATCATATTTGATAGTGGTAGGAGTACTGCATAGTCACAATGTTTTTTCTTGTCTATGAAAAGTGGACGAGTATGTTGTTTTATCACTTTTTTCATGAATTTTGTATACCATCATAGGTAGGTAATAAGTAAAAAATCATTTTATGTAGAGTTTTTCGAGTTTAATGAGAACCTATTTTGTCTACCACAATAGGATGATTGGTATATGGCCACATTGGTTATACCTTGTTGGATGTAGTTTCATGTGAATTGACCCTACAGAAACACAATAATGTGCAATAATTCCTCAAGTTGTGAGATTCTAGGTGTAATGAAAAGAAGAAAATAAGAGTGGTAATATGTGCGTAGACTAACCACTTGCATATTATGAGATACATTTACATAGAACAAGAGTAAGAATGAAGTATTTAATCTTATAAAAAATATTGTAGAGGATAAAGTTACGTAGAATTTAAAGGGACTATAAGAGTGATATGTTGGACACAATGGTCACACTGAGAGGGGGGGGGGGGGGAATCAGTGTGTGAGCAATTTAAACCTTTTTCACCTTCTATTAATCAATCAGAGTTTATCAAGCATTATGTTATCAATTACGTCATCAACTAAATCAACAATGAGCCATAAGCACAATAATCACATCATAAAAAGACACAAGAATATATGTAAGGTAAACTGTATTTATTTGCAATGGAAGACTTCAATCTTCGCGATTACAATCAACACCAACTGATAAGAAGAGCACCAATTCTTATGACAAGACTCAGCTTGGTTTTCTTAGCTCCAACTAAGAAATGGTTGAAGAATCCAATCCTCAAGTGGAAGACTCAGCTTGCAAGCACTTTCATAATCATTTGCTACATCCACTGCTCATTCATCTTTGCTCGTCAACCTCTGCTTGTCAATCTGCTCCAGAAGCCACATGTCATCTTCTTGACTTGTCATATTATCATCATGTCTTCAGCTAAAGGTATCACTGCCACATCATCGCTGTCATACTGCTGTAGGTGTCAAACTGTCATCATGCTCTTCTGTCTGCTGCCTATCACCAAGCTTATGATTTCTATCAAGTCAAGTGTGTTCTCTTTTCTTACCAAAAATTTTACTAAAGGTAAGATCTTCGAATGCTTTTGCATTGCTTGTGCATGTGCCTTGAGAGTATTTCAAATAACTATTGAAATTGATATTTGTAAAAGTATTTCCTTCAGACCCTTTTGACACTTGTCCACTCCAAACAATATCATGTCTCTCTGCTAATCAACATTGCTCATCACCTCTGATGATGTTCACATACATCTCATACTGCTGTTCATGTACAAAATATCATGTACTGTTGTTCTCATGCATCACTGTATCACTGTACATATGCATCACTTCACTGTACATTATCTATACTGTACTTTCATGTTTAACTTATCTACAATGTCACTTCTATCTCATCATTACAGTGTAACTTGCTAATTTGTACATATCATCATGTGATATACCTCATTGATTTTTATTACTGTACATACCTTGACTTGTCTGAATGTACCTCATTCATTGGCTGAGTGTCTCACTTGAATTTCTTTGACCAACCTTAGACCGTGACTGATGTAAACACGTGATCTGCTCCAACCTCAATACTGCTAGCTCCTTCAGGGCTTGGGACTGCTGGTTGTCATAGTTTAGCGTTGTTTTACCACCTCAAACAACTTGTAGTTAGGGCTGTCATACACTACAACGTTTAGGCTGTCATATACTTCAATATTAGGACTGTCATACACTTCAATATTAGGCTGTCATACACTTCAAACCTCACAAAGTTTATGCTGTACCTTGCAAGTCATACCCCAAGAAATTGTAAGAATTTACACCTGCGATTGGTCTATATACATAGTCTGCTGCCACCGAAGTTTCTCAACCAAGACTTGCTTCCATTGTTCACCAAAAAATCATAGTCACATTTGCTTTATCCTTTAGCTGCCCAAGAATTTTTGCTAAGACCTATGGATGCCTCAGTAAGGATCACTAAAAAAAAATCAGAACTGTTTCAACGAATTTGCTATTGATTTTTCCTAAGCAGCATCGAGAGCCATTCTCTTGGAGAATGGAGGCACCTGGTCAGTTACCAGGAATTTGAACCAGTCTAGGACTGGGGGTCTTAGCCTAGGGCTGAGAGCCATTCTTTGAATGGAGGCACCTGGTCAGTTACCAGGAAATTGAACCAGTCTCGGACTGGGGGCCACAATCTAGAGCTGAGGGCCATGTTAGATTTTTAACATTTAAGCTATATGATTTTAGGATCTTATCTGAGAGAATAACAAGCACAACAATCAATCACAAGAGACAATGAACACAAAGATTTTCCTCGGGGAAACCATAAAGGAGAAAACCCCGCAACTTCCTTAGAGATAGAATTAGCACCAAAAGTAAAACCCAAAGATACAAAGATGATCTCTCGACAGCAGTGGTCTCTCTCTCTCTTGTCCTAGCTTCTTCTCTCTCTCTCAGTTATGCGCTACAATTGAGTGTGTGTGACTGTGTGATAAATAGAGAGGCTCACTCTTTATTTATACTAATTCTCGACTTGACATTAACTCACCAGGGCCGACTTCTCTAGGAGAGTTTAATAACCCTAGTGCTCCGCAACTGTGGGGACTTCAACCCTTGAACAATAAGGAGGGTTACCCTCTATGACTTTACATGACTTGTTTACTTTATTGATTCTCTCGATAGGATCATCGGGGTATGACATGACACAATTACATCACTAATACTCCCAATAGGGACATTGGGGTATAATATACAAGTGAATACATTCCGAAGTTACAAATACATCAACACTCCCTCTTAACTAGGAAGGTATTCTCTCGACACAATTTATCAGCACAAGTCTTCTTCTCTAGGTCATCACTAGATCATCATCAAGTCTGGATCATCACTGGATCATCATCACTGCTTCCGCTATCTCGAACAAATGGTGCTATCTCTCAATTCTACTCGTCACAGGAAGTTCTACAGAGCCGGCCCTTTTTCATTCTGGTTGTAGGCCTAGCCTCCATGTAGGTCTTCATTGTCTTCAACACTTATATCTGACCATGGAATGAACCATGTCAGAAAGGCCCGCCCAGCACTTACATCTGACCATGGGAGGAACACATTCAAGAACCATGTCAGAAAGGCATGCCCAACACTCACATCTGACCATGGGAGGAACACATCCAAAACCCATGCCAGAAACTCCCAGCACTCACATCCGACCTCATCTTGTCAGAAAGGCTCTGCATTTACATTTGATCATGTGGGAACACATCCCGCAATCACATCAGAATGGATCTGCAGTGATCATGTGGGAACACATCCCACAATCACATCAGAATGTCTCTGCACTGTTCATGTGGGAACACATCCCACAATCACATCAAAATATCTCTGCACTTACATCTGACCATGTGGAGCCCAGCCTTCCACCATGTCAGAAAGGCTAACGAACACATCAATTCCCTTTGGAGGGAACCTCGATTTGGAGAACACCAAGCTTCTCCCTGAAGTACTCACAAGAGTGAAGGCTCCACAAGAACAAGCAAAAGATTAAAGCCATACTCTAGCTATGTAGCTTTGATGTGTGACCTTGTAGATCAAGAACCCACCAGCTATGAGGAAAATGAACAGAAGAAAGAATGGGTTGAAGCAATGACGGAAGAATACCAGTCAATAATGAAGAATGATGTTTGGGATATAGTACCCAAACCAGAAAACAAAAGTGTGGTATCTTCGAAATGGATCTACAAGATAAAACATGCCGTTGATGGAAGTATTGAAAAGTACAAGGCAAGATTTGTGGTTAGAGGATTCTCTCAGAAAGAGGGGATTGATTATGAAGAGACATTTGCTCCAGTAGTAAGGTACACTTTCATCAGAACCATCATGGCACTTGTTTCCATGATGAAGTGGGATTTACACTAGATGGATGTAAAGACAACCTTCCTTAATGGTGTGATTGGGGAAGAGGTTTACATTGAACAACCACTAGGATTTGAAGTCGAAGACAGAGTGACTCATCCATGTAAGTTGAAAAAGGCTTTGCATGGACTGAAGCAAGATCCTAGAGCTTGGTATGGTAGAATAGATAGCTTCTTGACAAGCTTGGGCTTTACCCTGTGTAAAGCTGATCCAAACCTTTACATGAAGGTTATGGATGATGAACTAGTGATATTATTACTGTATGTGGATGATCTATTTCTGACTAGAAATGAGAAACAGATCACAGATTGCAAGAAGAATCTAGCTAAAGAATTCGAGATGAAAGATCTTGGATTGATGCATTATTTCCTAGGGCTGGTAGTGTGGCAGAGCCTAGAAGGAATCTTTCTGAATCAGGAAAAGTATGCAGTAGAAATCTTGAAAGATTTGATATGTTGGATTGTAAAGCCATGGCCACACCCATGGACACTAACCTGAAGTTGTTGTCTGATGAGACATCAGAGTTAGTGGATATGACTCAGTACAGACAGATTATTGGGTCATTAATGTATCTAACGAACACAAGGCCAGATATATGCTTTACTGTGAACACCTTGAGTTAGTATCTAGTTAAACCTAGACGGGTTCACCTGATAGCTGCAAAGCATGTGATGAAGTACCTAAAAGGTACAATGGACTTGGGACTTTACTATGGTAGAGATCATTACTACAGATTATATGGATATACGGATTTAGATTAGGAAGGAAGTGCGCAGACAGAAAGGGTACCTTAGGTGGATGTTATTGTCTGGGATCTGCCATGATCTCATGGTTTAGTAAGAAACAGTCCAGTGTTGCTCTCAGTACAACTAAAGTAGAGTACATAGCAGCTTGCTCCGCTAGTTGTGAAGCGGTATGGCTTTGAAAACTGATGTCAGGACTATTTGACATAGAGTTGGACACCATAGTGATTCTTTGTGACAACCAGTGTTGTATAAAGATGACAGAGAATCAGGTGTTCCATGACAAATCAAAGCACATAGAAATCCGATATTTTTATATAACGGATATGGTACAAAATGGAGCTAGAAAGCTCCAGTATGTGAGTACTGATGAGCAAGTTGCTGATGTATTGACCAAGCCTCTATCTCGAGTAAAGTTTGAATATTTTCGTGACAAGCTTGGTGTCGTTTGAAAAGACTTTCCTCGCAAGGAGGAACAATGATGGTACTACAAATGATGAAGATATGAACCCTCTTCGGAAAGGAGGAACAAGTCGAAGATATGGACTCTACTAGGAAAGGAAGAGCAGGTCGAAGATATGTACCCTCCTCGGACAAAGGGGGAGTAGGTTGATAATATTGATCCCCTCGGAAAATGGGGAGTGATGATGAGACTGACATTGATGATGGGATGAGAGTGATGCTCTAGCATGAAAGAGGTCAAGTGCGCCTAAAGATGCTGACAAGGTCTGACATTCACTTGTGGACGACATAGTATCCTCTCTTGAGGATTGCAGGTATAACACACTGTTCATGAGAGTGGTACTTACTAGCTAAGGATGGCCTTGCAGATGTTACTCTCGCATGGAGAGTACCCACATTCATTTGTGAATACCGTAGAATAACCCTTGCTCAGGAGTGGTCCTAACCTCAGTGGTAAGGATGCTCTACGATGAGTCCTCACGGATGACAAGGCCGACATTTACATGCGGTCGAGATCTGCTCTGCAGACATTACTCTTGCATGGAGAGTATACCTACATTCATATGTAGATGCCATAGAATAATAGTCACTTGGGAGTGGTCCTAACCTTAGTGGTATGGATGCTCTATGATGAGTCCTCATGGACGCCGTAGTATAAGACTCACTTGGGAGTGGTCTTAACCTCAGTGGTAATGATGTTCTACGATGAGGGCTGACATTTTGTATGTGGTCGAGATCTGCTCTGCAGACAATACTCTTGCATGGAAGAGTATGCTTACACGTATGTGTAGATGCCGTAGTATAACCCTCACTCAGGAGTGGTCCTAGCTCTAATAGGTTGAGGATGGTCTACGATGAGTCCTTACGGACGACAAGGCCGGCATCTAGGTGCGGTCGAGATCTACATTCAATTGTAGACGATTCCGTCGGTCGATACTATGGACCCTCCTCGTTAAGGGGGAGTAGGTTGATGGAGGATTGCATCATCCTTGGACCTATGTCCTAAAGTGATAGGCATTGATCATCCCACAAAAAGATCATGTTTGCTGCAGGTAGCGTGGTGACAAAGGATTAAGTGGATCGAAGTGCGGCTGCAAAGGATCAAGAAGAATCGAAGTGCTGCTGCAAAGGATCGAAAGGATCGAAGTGCTGCTGCAAAGGATTGAGAAGATTGAAGTGCTGCTGCAAAGGATCGAGAAGATCGAAGTGTTGCTGCAAACGATCAAGAAGATTGAAGTGATACTACAAAAGGATCAAGTGATCGTGTGATGCAGAAGATGAAGACATTGAAGAGTAATTGTTCCAATTACTGATTGTGAAAACTTCCTATGACGTATAGATGTATTACCTCGACACTGCTGAAGAAATTGTCTCTCTATTCTCCTATAGTCTATGATGATGTTGTCAGTAGAATAACCTTCTCGTTAAGGGGGAGTGTTGAAATAGTGTAACTTCAAAGGATATTCTAAATGTATTTTATTGATGTAACCCAAGGGAGATGTTATTATTCCTCCATTGGGGTGTCACTATTGTAATTGGTCATCATAGACTCATGAGGTAAAGCCTCCATTGTAAGTCGGGTCATTTGCCCTAATGAATAATATAAAATACAGTTTTGAGTCTTCCTAGGTGAAGTCGACCCAGATAGTTTAGTGGGGCTGACTTGTTTAGGGTAAAAGTTAGTTGGCTCAATGTGTATAAATAGAAGAGTTGTGCTTCTTATTTGAACACAAACTCACTCACTTGTGTAACGCATAGGGGAGAGATAGAGAGAGAACAAGAAGGAGGAGAATACCTGCTTTGGGGCTATATCTTATACATCTTATACATAGGAAGTTTTGCTGGGTTTTCTCCCCCTGAGGATTTCCCAGGATAAACACTGTGTCTATCTTGTGATTGTGTTTCTTTCAGTGATTCTGCATATGCTACTGTTGTGAATTTGGATTGAACACTAATGATATCTAGTCTAGCATATGAAATCTTAACACATGATAGACTAAGTTAATTCAAGATGAGCATACATGAAAGCCTTACATAAAAGATTGCCCAACCACTCACAATATAAGTCACTTCAAATATAGTACCACAACAATCTAATCAATGTCAAGTCACAGCTACTAAAATAACTAATAGAGACAAAAAATACATCCAAGTACTACATGTATATCTGCTCAACCACACATGTCTCTACTTGAAGTGCCAATCTATAAAATGTGTACCATCTTTGCTGATCTGCTCGAATGGACTATGTCATCACCAAAGTCATCTCAGTGAACTAGGAAATCTCAGGCATGGCAAGGGAATGCTTTGCATCTGCTACTGAATGAAGGCTCTGAATGGTTCATGTTGTAATAATGATCCATGCTGTATCCCCATCAATATGTCTGGCTCGGAAAATGAAGAGAAAATCCATATGCTGCTTGATAGTAGCCCAGCTACAATATATGTGATATCAAGGCACTTGTGTACTAACAGGGGGAATGTCTTGTAGGGATAGAGGTGTTTTCTGCTGTATTTCTTACAAGTCTATCTTTACTTCATTTTGGGGAGCCTCCCATGGCCCAAAGGAGCAAGGCCTAAAGAGGAAGGGGGTAACATTGAGGTGATGTTGGGTGTACCTCCTTGAAGAGTTTCTGATCATAGCATTGGGTCCACTAGATTCACCTATTTTACTTGGGTTCACATATTTCATTTGGGCCCACATACCTTTGATCATGGAAGAGTGTTAGTTTTTGAGGTAACATGATGAATGTTATGTTTATATGAGTTCATGTGTTGAATGCTATCCTTAAAATACATTTCAAATTGTCTCTTGTTTATAAAGATCCTTGATTATAAGCAGTCTAAACCGTTAGATCATTTCTAAGAGTCCTCATTAACTCATCCTTTTCTCTCTAAGATACTTAAATATAATTTGCTAATCTCAATAATTATTCTTAGTTACAACTTACCTGACCATCATAAATCAGCTTGACTAGTATTTGAGAAAGCTAGTTCACTTTGTTGTGTCCTTAGGCATTTCATGTGGAAACCCCTAGTTAGTACCTTGGAAATTTTAGTTGGGGACACCTCCCATGGTTAGTCTTTGATTTCTCTAAGGAGATTTAGCAGATCTAGAGAGAGAGGGTTTTCCTTGGTAGTGATACATTGGAGGAAAATCTTGAGGTTGTGCAAGTTTAGTAACTAGTTTTCCTTGTACTATTTGAACTGCCAACCTGTGCATCAACAAGCCCTATGCATGAATCTATCTCTATGCATTTATTTAAACTAACAACATAACAAGTGCTTATTGATTGGTGGATTCTATAGGTAAGTAGTGGTGACTTTTTATTAGGAGGGTTGTCAATAAGAGAGAACGTGAAGGGAAGCATGATATGATCATGCAATTAGGAGATGTTATGTTGTATTTCTCAATTAGGTGTGTATACTTTTAGTTTTCCCTTAGGAGAAGGTATCATGCAATTGGCCTTGGATATTTTTGTACTCATGGAAGGTTGGTAGCTGTTGAATATTTTATTTTAGTTTTACTGCACTGATGAAATTGGTATGACACTTATAAATTTTGGACCATAAATATTGTTGAATTATGATTTAGGCACAAGACATAAGTGCCTTGGGCATTGCCCACATGTACTAATTAGTCATGTTGACCTTTTCTTGCCATTTTGGACATTTTTATTTATTTTTCTATGTTTTCAACGTTGTTCTCGTTTTTGAAATGGTTATCAGGTTTTCAGGAGGCACCAAAGGAAACTGGATTTTTTTTTAAAGAAATTAATTGAAATTCCCCCACTTACATTTTTGGTTACAAGTTCTTATAACTTTTGTTTTGTAGGCCGATGAATATGAGGAATGCTTTTTAGGAATTTCTCCATCATTTGCTATAATCACTAATGTTGAATGGGAACATGTTGACTTTTTCCAAGATGAGGTGAGGTGTCACAATTTATTGCTTAGATATTTTCAAGGATACACCATATTTTTTAATTTCTTATTTTTTATTAAAGTCATTTTATGGTTTTCAAACAGGCTTCAGTACAAGAGGCTTTTAGGAGGTTTGTGATGCAAATCAAGTCTGGTGGGGTATTGATTGCTTGTGGCGATAGGTGAATGACATGAACATATCTATATTTAATAATGCCCTAATTATGTCTTTGGGCAAATTCTATACTAAAATGCAAGTCCCCATATTTGAAAGGATGCAATTCAGAATGAGAATACTATATGTCAATTTTTTTTAAAGGAAAGTTTCGAAGGTGAAATGAAATTATAATTCGTTTTTGTTATGTTTATCTGAGAAGGATAGTTTAAATGAAAACACTTAAATCTAAGCTTTTCTACAATTCCATTGAAAATGGATGGTTGATAGAAAGTAAAATTGAATTTATTTGCATGAATGTAAGAATAACTCTGCTTGCTAGTCTCCTTCATTTTGTGTGGTGCATGAGTTATTAATGACAACAACTCCTGTCAGGGACAGTTACAATCGCAGGTGCACTGGAATTTTGTCCTCTGCATTTCTAGACTCCTCAATGTGAATTCCATTTTTATGTTTTCCTTGTTCCTTGCTTTATATTCAATTAAACAACATACATTTGTAAGATTCCCTTTTGCTTCTCATGTACAGCATTCTTATGGGGTATTTGCTGTAACATCACGAGGGTAACATTTTGGATGCACTCTATTTACCACATTTCAACTCAGGAAGCTTTTGGTGTCGCTGCAAACATGTTGACATTTTTAACATTCACTAATAATTTTAGGCAAATCTCTCTCATATGATAACCGAGTCTGCACGAGTCACACACTTTTAGCCTTAATTTAGTGAAAGAAAGTGGTTAACAACTTAGCATTATCACATTGACATCCACAACGGAAAGATTGAATGTTATGTTGGAGGTTTGTGTTGCAATTTGTGCAACTTCAGAAGTTATTCTTATTGTACTTGTCTTGTATTTCCTTGTACCTCCTACGGAAGATTATACTGATGTATTTACTCATGTAAACCCTAGAAATAATCAATGTAAACCTTGGGGAAAGAATCCACAAGAAAAGAATAAATTAAAATTATTTTGTATTTCCCCAAGGTAGGTCGGCCCTAGTCAAACTGTCAAGTCGGCCCCAGTAATTTTTCACCTAGAAATCAGTATAAGTAGGAGGCGCCCCTCCTTATTATTTCATCCACTCATAGCAAGTTGCTCTAGCAAAAAGGTGCGTTATTGCAGTCAAGGAGAGTGTTTTCTAGGGTTTTATCTTAGAGAGATATTTTGTATCTCTTTCTTCTTCTCTCTGCTCTCAGTTGTTATTATCTCTATACGAAGGTTTTTTGGGCTTTTCCTGATTGAGTTTCCTAGGATAAACTCTTGTGTTCTTTGTTTTTGTGCTTTGTCTTTCTTCTAGACTTCCTATTATTTGTAGTTAAGTTATACTGCTATAATCTTGTAAAAACTAACATGGTATTGGAGCAGTTGTAGAAGAGGCCATTGCCGGAAGCTAGGGTTTGACCTTCCAAGGCCTTCCCTCATCTCTTCAGCAAAAAAAGAGCTGTGGAAATTTCGCTCTAGGGTAGGCGCATCTTTTGGTGGAAGCATAATCAAATTTGGAGAAGTTTCAATTTTTGCCCGTGAGACATTGTGGGAAGAAACTAGGGCATCAAGTTTCGGAGGCTTCCCACCACGGTTTTGGCCTGAACTCATCTTCCCTCAACTTGCCTTGATAGGGCACATCTATCTATAAGGTCAGTGTCACTAAATTCCAAAATTCATTTTTCACCTAACTCTTGCTAGGATTTCTGGTTCAAACCTACAGACAAGATGATTGGAATGAAGGTCGTCTTGATGGGGCTACAAACTTCATATCCTGGAAGCCTAGGGTTCTTCTCGTCCTAGAAGAAATTGATCTCTTGAAGTTTGTCAATGAGAAAGTTCCAGAACCAAAAGCGGAAGAAGCCAAGTCCCAATGGAGGAAGTGTGATGCAAAAGCAAGAAGGATTCTGTTGGACTTAGTCAAAGATCACTTGGTTCTGCAGATATTAGAAAAGAAGACCGCTAGGAAGATGTTCAAGGCCTTGAAAAAGTTATTTGAACATGATAGCATCAATGTGACTCTCAAATTGAGGAACCAATTGTCAAATTTGAAGATGATTAAGTCCGAATCTATTGCCTCATATTTCATGGGGATCACCGAACTTTGGGACAAGCTAAGGTCCAGCGAAGACAACATTGAAGAAAGGATCTTGTCATGACCACTCTAAATGGTCTTCCACCATCTTGGGAGTCCTTCATCCAAACCATAAGTTGTCGAACCATGCTGCCCAAATTTGACAAGTTATGGGCAGACTGCACTGATGAAGAAACCATGATTGCAACAAGGTAAAGACTCCATGGTCCTGAATTCGAGGAGAATCAAGCCTTCATCACTCTTGCCAAGAAAGGCAAGGTAAAAGGAAGGAAGTTTCACAAACATAAGCCCCAAGCTAGAAGACCAAGTTCTTCTCTAGATTAGAGGGAAAAGAAGAAGGATCTATCACACATACAATGCTACAAGTGTAAGAAATATGGTCACTATGCAAGCCAATGTTTTAGTTCAAACAAGAGGAAGCATGAAGCTTCAACAACTGATGTGGAAGATGGGCATCATCACAAGAAACAAAGAAATGAAGATCGTACATAATTCTTTTTCATATTAGCATTGTCAGGTACGGTTCCCACCACTAGTGCTACATGGCTTATAGATAGTGGTGCTTCTAAGCATATGACTGGCTATAAAGAGAACCTTTTCGAAGTTGTCGAGAAAGAATCCCATCTCCATGTTGTACTTGGAGATGATGCCAACTACACTGTGAAAAGGTTTGGATCTACATCTCTTCAGTTGGAATTCAATGACTTACTACATCTGAAGGATGTGTTGTATGTACCTAGTATGAAAAGAAACCTTGTCTCCATATCCACCTTAGAAGACAAGGGATATAGAGTTACATTTGCATATGGAAATGTGCTTGCATGGCACAAGAATTATAGCATGAATGTAGCAAAAGTGATTGGTGTAAGGGAGGAAAGCTTGCATCGTCTAAGCACTCTACCAACTCAAGCTTTAGTCCATGATTCCAGTAACATCAATGAGCTATGGCACAAAAGACTAGCTCATCTAAACTATCAAGCTCTCCTTGCATTAAGGAACATGGTGACAGGTCTACCAATGCTTCATGTAGACCATGATGGTGTATGTAGTGGATGTGCACTTGGTAAGAATACCAAGGGTTCCTTTCAAAAATTGAAAGCAAATCCAAGGGAATATTATATCTAATCCACTCTGACTTTTGCGGACCCATGACGATTACTTCATTGGGTTGTTATAAATACTATGTAACATTTAGTGATGGCCACTCACGAAAAACGTGGATATACTTCTTCAAGACCAAGGAATCCGAGGAAGTACTTAGCAAATTCAAGGAATTCATAGCACAAGTCGTGAATCTGTCAGGAAGAAGAATTAAGATCCTGAGATCAGACAATGGTGGAAAATATACCTCTACAGAATTCAATGGTTTCTGCAAGGAAGCAAGAATTAAGAGGGAGGTCACAGTTCCCTGCAACCCTCAACAAAATTGGGTTGCGGAAAGGAAGAACCGAACAATTGTGTAGGCAGCCAAAGCCATGATACATGACTAGAGTCTATGGATGTTCTTATGGGTAGAATCATCTAGAACAATTGTTTATGTACAAAACAAATGCCCTCATAAAATCTTGAAGGACATGACTCCAGAAGAAGCTTTCACAAGAGTGAAGCCAGAAGTGGGCCACCTTCGTATCTTTGGCTGCCTAGTCTACATTCATGTGCCGGATAAAAGGACGAAACTAAAACCTTCAGGAAAGAAGGGAAAATTCGTGGGATGCAGTGAGTCTTCAAAGGCTTACAAAATATACATCCCAGGATCAAGGCAGTTTGAAGTTAGTAGGGATGTAACCTTTGAAGAAGAAATGGCTATACGAAAAGGAAGAGGATTTGATACGGAGATCGATGACGATGAAGAGATGAGATCATCTCCCCCTCTAGAAATTAAGAGGGAGTCTAAAGAAAAGAATAAACCGATCGATCCCATTGATCTAGTTGAGCCAGTTGATGCTCCCACAGATATGGCAGTAAGCCAGAAAAGACCTAGATGGGCAGAACAAACATTGCAGGATGCTAAGGGGCACGAAGCTTCACACATAATCCATCGTGAAAGCAAAACACCTTAGAGGTTCTTGAGTTATGTAGCATTGATGAGTTACATCATTGACTCAGAGCCTACCACGTACGAAGAAGCATCCAGATACCAAGTTTGGAAGGATGCCATGACAGAGGAGTTCCAGTCTATCATGAAGAATGATGTATGGGAGGTTGTACCGAGACCTGAGGGGAAGTCATTAGTGACCTCCAAATGGATTTTCAAGATTACACATAGAGCAGATGGTAGCGTGGAAAAACACAAGGCTAGATTTTTTAGCAGAGGATTCTCTCAGAAAGAGGGAATTGATTATGATGAAACATTTGCTCTTATGGCTCGATATACTTCCTTTAGAAACATCATTGCTAATGCTTTAGCAATGGGATGGAAGCTGCATTAGATGGATGTATAGACTGCCTTCCTCAATGGTATTATCGAGGAAGAAGTTTACATTGAACAACCAGAAGGGTTTATTGTCCATAAGAAAGATTCTCACGTATGTAAATTGAAAAAGGCATTTTATGGACTCAAGTAAGCACCTCGTGCTTGGTATGGATGAATAGACGGATACCTGGTAAACTTGGTATTCACCAAGAGTGATGCAGATCCTAATCTTTACTACAAGATTATGGATGATGAGCCACTGATTTTGGTCCTGTACGTGAACGAGTTGTTTCTCACAAGAAATGAGAAACTAATTGGATGGTGTAAGAAGAAGCTTGCCTCTGACTTTGAAATGAAGGACCTATGATTGATAAATTACTTCTTGGGATTAAACCTATGGTAGAGGCATAAGGAAATTTTCCTAAGTTAAGGAAAATGCACCATTGATATTTTGAAGAGATTCAGGATGTTGGAGTGCAAGTCCATGGCTACCTCGATGGATGCAAATTTTAACAAACTGAAGGAGTCTAATTTAAATTCTGATATGATTGATCCCACCATGTATTGCTAGTTGATTGGCTCTCTGATGTATCGGACGAACACTAGACCAGATGTATGTTTTGTTGTGAATACTCTTAGCCAGTTTACGAGTGATCCGATGAAGATTCATTGTGTTTCTGCAAAACATGTTCTTAGATACTTTCGTGGCATTGTGGGATATGGTCTAAGATATGCTTTAGGATGTGATATGATTTTTTCGACTCAGATTGGGTCGGGTGTGTTGCAGGTAGGAAGAGTACTTCTAGATGTTGCTTCAGTTTGGGCTCTGCAGTGATTTCCTGGTGTAGTAGGAAGCAAACCTTAGTAGCACTTAGCACCGCAAAGGCCGAGTATATGGCTGCGAGTACAACAACTCGAGAAGCAGTATTGGTTCGAAAACTCCTTGCAAGATTGTTTGGTGAGATTCCAGGACCAACTGCGATTCACTGTGATAATCAAAGTTGTATACAGATGTCAGTGAATCCTGTATTTCACGATAAGACGAAGCATATAGAGATTCGATATCACTACTTTCGTGATATGGTGCAGAAAGGTGCGGTCGAGTTATAGTATGTTTCGACAGATGAGCAGACTGCAGATATTCCTACCAAGCCTCTTTTCAGGACAAAGTTTGAATACTTTCGCAGAAGATTTGGAGTAGAATAAAATGCATCCCTCGTGGAGAGGGAAAGTTGAGATTGATATCTATGATGCTTTCACACTGGTGCCTCTACTTGTTCTGAATCTCAGCCAGGTATGGGAGAATTCCCTTCGTCGTTGTGAGACGGGTAGGTAACAGATGGTTGTGTACATTGATGACCACTATATGTTCGGATTCTCAATCTGGTGTTCTTTGGAGTATTCCTACCAACTCTTGAGATGAACTGGTAGTAGATGGTCGTGTACATAGGTGACCTTTGCTCGCCTAAGTTCTCAGCCAGGTATGGGAGAAATCCCATTGACATCTTGAGACGGGTAGGACATAGATAGTTGTGTGAATTGGTGACCATTATACGTTCAAATTCTCAATCTGGTGTTCTTTGGAGTATTCCCACCAGCTCTTAAAATGAACATGTAGTAGATGGTTTGTACACTGGTGACCTCTATTGATCCTGTTTCTTAATGTGGTATTTTGGAGAATTCCCACCAACCTTAGTTCTCAACTTGGTGTAGGAGAATTAACACCATCACTTGAGATGAGCTGATAGTAGATGGTCGTGTGAAGCATGTCTAGGTTCTCAGGTAGAGATAGACTCATAGCAGATGAGATGTTGATTGTTGTACTCTTCGATGGATGTGTAGAGTTGCAGAGATGATAGATCTAATGACAGACTGTGGATCATATTTTTGGTGACAACCTTCAATATGTATAGAGATGATCGAGACAAATGAGATGTACAGAGGAGACCCAGATGCTGATGATGACCATATCTGAAGAATACCTTCCTTGTTGAGAGGGAGTGTTGGAATTTGTACAGCTTCAGAAGTTATTCTTATTGTACTTGTATTGTATTTCCTTGCACCTCCTGTGAGAGATTATACTCATGTATTTACTCTTGTAAACCCTAGAAACAATCAATGTAAACCCTGGGAAATGAATCCACAAGAAAAGAATAAATTAAAATTATTTTTGTATTTCCCCAAGGTAGGCCGGCCCCCAGTCAAACTGCCAAGTCAGCCCAAGTAAATTTTCACTTGGAAAATCAGTATAAATACGAGGCGCCCCTCATTATTTCATGCACTCACAACTAGTTGCTCCAGCAGAAAGGTGCGCTATTCTAGTTAAGGAAAATCTTTTCTGGAGTTGTATCTTAGAGAGATATTCTCTTTCTCTTTCTTCTTCTCTCTGCTCTCAGTTGCTTTTATCTTTATATGAAGGTTTGCTGGGTTTTTCCCAATTGGGTTTCCCAGGATAAATTCTTGTGTTCTTTATTTCTGTGCGTTGTCTTTCTTCTAGAGTTCCTATTATTTGTAATTAAGTTATACTGCTATAATCATGTAAAAACTAACAGTTTGATATTCGCTGGCCAAATTGGTTGAGATTGGTTCTACACATGACTTGTCAGAGTAACATGAACATTTGATGCAACATTGGAATCATGCGCCTTCTGTGGATTTCATCAATGCTAATTTCAATCACAGCTCCACTTTTATTGAAAGAAATGAAATATAAGTTATAACATATTTTTTGATTTCTTTTGACTTGCTTGGAGCTATCATTGCCTTCCAATCTATCCAAACGTAATTCATTGGAAAGAGTGTTGTTTTTGCATTGTGTATAGTGTATTTTGTTGCCTTTTTCTTTGAAAAATACTTATTATATTATACTTACAATTTTTATAGATAGAATCGTGGAGTATAAACAATGGGTGGAAGGAAAAAAATTCAAAAGTTCTTGCTTAATGCTGCTAAAGAAGAAATCAAATCAGAATAACCTAAAGCATCAAGACTGTTGGAATCCTTGATTTATAGATAACTGTTATCACGGATCTTGTAGTTGCCCCTTGGAGTGATTCTATACAGGATGACAGAGGGTATGGGAAACCAAAGTCGTGACCTACGAATACCCCAATCCCCAAATGATGGAATGGTTGTCACGCTGGTTGAGATATCCTTCACTTTATGCCACTTAAGGCAAAGTGACAAAGGGGGAGACCCAGACCTATTTTATAAGGACCTAAAGCTAAATCACTAGATCAAGCTAGAACCATAGAATACGTAAGGTGAGAACTGTAAACCCTAGATTTAAGGATAAAGCTGCGATTTAAGGAATACTTGAGTAGAAGGTGGTTACAAATGTTTGGAATGCTACTCAAGTGTATTTACGTAGTGACTTGTGGATTTAATTACCAGATCCAGGATTTGTGTGTTAATTCAAATGATCAAACTTGGAACCCTTGGAGGATTTAGATGTGAAATCAGGGAAATACCCAAGGTGGGTTTGGTAGAGAATTAAGGCTTCTAACACACTTGATTTGATGCTTGGATGACAGGTATGACAGTATGCGAGATCCAAACAAAACCAGAGACACACAGAACTCAGAAAATTGCTAACAAGGAAGGGAGGGTGATTTTCCTAAGGGATCAGTACCACTCATACATGGCAAAATGGAGTCTGATGGTGATGCCTAGGAGGATTTAGGGGTTTTGGATGAAGGCCATCAAAACCTAGACTGCCAAAAGTTGAGATTCCAAGTGTAGTATGCTTCAATGAATTTTCCTACTTACCACAATGGGGTTTTTCAGTAAAATAGATGATGGGCAATGCATGATAAATAAAACAGAGAGAAAGAGGTTGAAAAACTCACCTGGAATTTGCAGATACCTTCCTCGATGATGAGGATTGCCTCCTCATATATCAAATGGGAACTCCGGACAAGTTCTTGATTGTATTGCTTTGCTCAGTGACCCAACCGTCCTCCTTTCCCGCCGCACAAAGGGAAAAACAATAAGCGAAACAAGAAAAATCGGGATCTGCAAAAATAGAAGTAACTAACAGAGAAATGAAGAGTCATAAAGAAGTAATCACTCCCTGTCAGAATCAATCCGAAGCAAGACGTCAGGGCAAGTCCCCCCACCAATACGCCTTCTCTTGAAATCACCTTCTACACTTGCAGAATGAATTGGATAAAACAAGTACAAGAAACTATGCCACGATATCCTCAGTGCAAGAGAGAGATAGTTTCAATCATCATCACATTCAGTTATCCACAAAGACACAAGTATTGAATCCTAGAAAGATATTTTTATTCAGAAGTTCCAATGCCTGAGCTCATGGTTTACAATGGGGGGGTCTCTTCTTTATATAGCTTTTGAGAGACGCAAACCCTAACTTACTTTTTCATCCAACGATTGAGATTAAAACATCATCAACGGTGGAGATCATTTTTGCATGGATCAGTACATGGATCAACTTGACTAGATCAAGGGGGGCACAATTTTTGCCCAATGATACCTTGTCTAAGTCAAAATACATCATAACATAAGACACAACATGATAATACATCAAGGGGGTCACCTTAGGGGCTCAATTCTCCCTAGGGCCCATTACAATGTCACAACATAAGATAGAACAATGTCATACATCACATAGCCAAAGTGAGGGGCGCTCCATGGGGGACGTCCTCACTAGATGAGCCAAATAAATAATCCTGGACATACTGCTGACTGAAATTGGTGAAGAAGTGTCCGGAGAGCCATAATAAATCATCTAGATATATTTCCTTGCCATTTCCTTGACCACACAAGCCAAATTGATTTTCTTAGTAATTTCCTAGTTCATTTTTTGATGGTACACCCTCTGAAAATCATAAAAATCATCATATCTTCTTTCAGGATGAGAACTGGGGCACATAGTAAAATGGTACAAGTGACTAATACCCCTTGGAGCACTGTGGCGCCCAAGGAGAACCAAAATAATTGCCATCTGTAATAAAAAATATGATTTGGCCAATAATAAAGGGATAATAATCATTGATCATGCAATCTGAGGCCAAACTCTGAAAACTAAAATTGCAGTATTGGTCCTGGGCATGTCTGGAGCAAATATAAGCATTGCCAAATTTTTGGCCATTGCCTTGGGAACCATGCTTGACTTGGTTAATTGGGGTGACCAAGTCAAAATACCCAAACTGAAGGTGAGATGCTGAACTAAGTTGAACTTGCATGCATCCAAGGTAAGAACTGCTCCAAGATGTATATAAAAATCCAACTTAAATTATGTCATTCAGAATGATGGTGACAATAATAATAATAATAACAACCAGTAAGATATACCTATGTTTTTTTAGTAATCATTGAATCTTCTGGAAGTCTCTTGTATATGCCATACTTGTTCGAAAGTTAACTCTGAAGGTCCTCTTTATAGTTTTGGTGTGGTGTGATAAAGAGGACATAAGAATTTGTCCATTGTGTATTTATGTATAAAGTTGAGTTATATATAAATAGAATAATGTTTTGTACTTTATTGTATGAGTCTCACTTAAAAGTTATTTAATAATTAAAGTGAGCTAATTATTAAATCAAGGTGCATTAAATGATGACCCTAGATGTTGTAAATGAATCTCAACCATAGATTAGGTGGTTAGATCAGTAGTTACAATTTTTAAAGTATAAAATTAGGGTGAAAGGACAAATTAAAGACAACCATCAATGAAGAGAGAGAGAGAAGATTGAGAAAGGAGAGAGAAAATACCCTAGAGTGGGCACAAATCCCAATGCAAGGAGAAGCCTCTCAAATTTGTCCAATAGCATTAATTACAGTCTGACAATCCGTACAGCAGGCACGTGTGGGCACAAATCCCAAGGCATATCGTATAGAAGACTGACAGGCCATACAACATTTATTGCTAACTGTTGGCACGATTCTTGAGGCAACATTTATTGCAGAAAGTACAATTCCATACAAACACGTGTGGAAGAAAGTACAGTTCCGTACATGCACGCGTGAGGCCATACAACATTTTATTTGCATGGAAATCGAGTTATTTTGCAGCAGTTTATTTTGGGTATTTTGCCTGTGAGGGTTTAATCAATAATTTTCAAGTGTTGCTGGAAATATTTTTGAGAATTTTTCTTTAATGATAATTTTCTCTTTCTAGGGTTTTCCCCAAGAGTTGGGGTTTTTCCTAGTCTTTGACCAAAATTTATGTGTATTCATGTGTGAATGATTGCTTCAGTATTGGAAAGTTCTTGATTATGGTGGTTTATATTTCAAATTTATGAAGTAAATTTTTAATCATAAACCCTACTTACTAAAGGGTTTGACGTAATGTGTAAATGAAAAATTCCATATTAATGTCATTGAATTTCTTCATGGTATCAGAGCGAGGTTGAAGTAGTATTCAAAGTTGTGACTCACAGAAGAGTTGTGTTGCCTTTCTAGTTTAAAATATTTGTTGTAAGTTTTCCAGATGATGAGCATTAGGTATGAAGATAGGTTGGATGGCATATCCAACTATCTTCCTTGGAAAGTTAGAATAACTGCAGTGCTCAAAGAATGGAAGATATGGAACTTTGCTAACACTAAATTGACGAAGCGTGCTGACAAGGATGACTTAGAAGAACATGAAGTCCTTGAAGCCAGAGCCCATAGAGTGATCCTAGATGGGGTTAAGGATCATCTTATTCCACATTTGGCAGAGAAAAAGATTGCTAATGACATGTGGGATACCTTGAAACAGTTGTTCGAAGCGAGAAACGAGAATTGCAAGATGGCGCTAAAGGACAAGTTGCACAATGTGAAGATGACCAAAGATGAAAGTGTAACCTCTTACCTAACGCGAGTGGCTCAAGTCAAAGATGAGTTAGTAGCAGTAGGAGAATTTGTCTCAGATTCGGAATTGGTGATGATAGCCCTAAAGAGTTTCACCAAGAAATGCGAAGTTTTTATCAAGTGCATTGTTGGTAGGGAGAAGCTTTCAGACTGGTCCAGGCTTTGGGATGATTTTACTGAAGAGGAGATTCGAGAGGGAGCTCTAGGTAGTCAAGTCAACGAAGAGGTGGAGCATAATGTAGTTCTTGCAGCAAAGACAAACAAGACGAAGAAATACATCAGTCAGATCAGATGCTACCATTGTGGGCAAATGGGACACTATTCCTCGAAGTGTCCTGAGAAAAAGATTGTGAAAGAGAAGACTGAAAGAGATATGGCAGTGTCTGCAGTAGTAGACGATTATTCCATGAAATTTGAGCAAGAGTTTTCTCTTGTCTGAATTGATTCCAGTGTAGGGAGTTCAGTTTTTGAAAATGTCTGGGTTGTTGACAATGGTGCAACCAGACACATGACTCGAGTCTATGATTTGTTTTAGATGATCACAACGTTGGGGCTAAGACATTTCATCCAGTCAGATATTGATAGTCCTTAGATTGCGATACAAGGGGTTGGAACAGTCAGGTTCCAACTAGACCTTGGTGAGATCCTGGAAATACACGGGGTATTGTTTGTACCTGGGATGAGAGTCAACAAATTCTTAGTATCATCCTTTGAGGGTGAAGGGTATGGAATGATGGTGAGGTCTGGTCATGTCTTCCTGTATCCGAGAGATGAGCCAGTTGGGACCACTATTTTATTGGGAGATCGCAGGGACAAACTCTATGTCTTGACAGGGACAAACTCTATGTCTTGAGAGGGCATATAGTACGACCAGGAGCAAGAAAAGGAGGGTGGCTATCAGAGTTAGAGAATGAGGATGGTGTTGCATCTGATAGATATGGTTTGGAAGAGGAGAGTGACTCTCTCCAAAGCACTAGCAGGAGGCTCATCTAGTCCAGTGATGGTACATACGAGCAGGTGGATGAGTCTTAGGTCAAGTCTCAGGCTTCAGAGTTTCGGTACGGAGTAGAGCATCCGTTTTCGAGATTGATTCCAGAGTAGGAGGGAGCTGTTGCAAGTGTTAGAGATGGAGATAGTGCTGTGCACCTTCCTCGTTAAGAGGGAGTGTTAGAAAGTTAACTCTGAAGGTCCTCTTTATAGTTTTGGTGTGGTGTGATAAAGAGGACATAAGAATTTGTCCATTGTGTATTTATGTATAAAGTTGAGTTATATATAAATGGAATGATATTTTGTACTTTATTGTATGGGTCTCACTTAAAAGTTATTTAATAATTAAAGTGAGTTAATTATTAAATGAGGGTGCATTAAATGATGATCCTAGATGTTGCAAATGAATCTCAACCATAGATTAGGTGGTTAGATGAGTAGTTACAAATTTTAAAGTATAAAACTAGGGTGAAAGGACAAATTAAAGACACCATCAATGAAGAGAGAGAGAGAGAAGATTGAGAAATGAGAGAGAAAATACCCTAGAGTGGGCATGAATCCCAATGCAAGGAGCAACTTGTCAAATCTATACAACATCATTAATTACAGTCTAACAGTCCGTACAATAGGCGCGTGTGGGCACAAATCCCAAGGCAGATCGTACAAAAGACTAACAAGCCGTATACCATTTATTGCTAACAGTTGGCACGATTCTTGAGGCAACATTTATTGCAAAAAGTACAATTCTGTACAGACACGTGGAAGAAAGTACAGTTCCGTATAGGCATGTGTGAGGTCGTACAACAGATCGTACAACAGTTTATTTGCATGGAAATTGAGGTATTTTGCAGCAGTTTATTTTGGGTATTTTGTCTATGAGGGTTGAAGAAATAATTTTCAAGTGTTGTTGGAAATATTTCTGAGAATTCTTCTTTAATGATAATTTTCTCTTTCTAGGGTTTTCTCCAGGAGTTGAGGTTTTGCTCGGTCTTTGACCAAAATTTGTGTATTCATGTGTGATTGATTGCTTCGGTATTGGAAAATTCTTGATTATGGTGGTTTATATTTCAAATTTAAGAAGTAAATTTTTAATCATAAACCCTAGTTACTCAAGTGTTTGACATAATGTGTAAATGAAAAATTCGATATTAATGTCATTGAATTTCTTCAATACTTACAAATTTTAAACAATTTGCTAGTTCTGTGTGAGGATTAAAAACAAGGCTAAAGTAAAGGGTGATGACCTCTAGTTGGTTTTGACCATGTGATCTCTCCGAATGATGACAAATATACTCAACCAAAATAACATATGCATGATAGATAGAAATGGGGGATGGTGGTGACTTACAAATGGATAAAGTACTTGGGCTTGTTTCCTTCAGGCTCTAGCAATTTTCCCTTCAACAGATTTATCAATTTGGAACACTAGTCAAACTCCAAAGGAAGGTTCCCTGGAAATACTTTTGGGTTCCAGAAAATAACAAAGACATAACCCTTGTAGGTTGGTCTCACACTGTTTCCCAGTAGGGGCAAATGTGCCGAACATTATACAAGGAATGATAACCCTTTGCTATAAGGTTGAAGATGGAAGTCTAAAGAGGATGGGAAGCTGAAAGATGGGTGCAAGAGGAACTTACGAAGTTCGAGATCGAGGATCTTGGTATCTAGTGACCTTGAGAGATAACAAAGAAAGAAGACCAGCAATAGAGGAGACTAACTGTCACTCTAGTGCAGAATGTCCCGATGCTGAGAGTACAAGATGCAGAGGGAGGATGGTGCTTCGCTTCAGAGGGAGTGACTGCAGTAGATCTCAGAGTTCGAGAATCTTGACATGATTCTTGGAATTAGACATGTGGAAGAATCCAGAGAATATTTTCCTTAGACAAGGAAAATATGCGGTCGAGATCCAGAAGAGGCTCGAGATGTTGGATTGCGAGGCTATAGCTACACCAATGGCATCAAACTTGAAGTTCTTGGTTACTTGATGTATATGACGAACATGAGGCCAAATATATGCTTTGCAGTGAATATCTAGAGGTAGTACATGGTGGAGCCGGGACGTGTTCACATGGTTCCGACAAAGTACGTGTCGAGGTATGATTGAGTATGGCCTCAGATATGCGAGAGATCAGAGTATCTTTCTACTGGGATATGTTGACTCCAATTGGGTTGGTAGTGCTACAGATAGGAAGTGCACTTTAGAGTGCTGCTTTAGCTTGGGGTCCGGCGTGATTTCTTGGTCTAGCAAGAAGCAGACAAGCGTAGCATTGAGTACAACTGAGGCCGAGTATATTGTAGCTTGTTCAACAAGTTGTGAGGTAGTGTGGCTTCGAAAGCTACTTGCGGGATTGTTCAATGTCGAGTTAGAAACTACTTGTGTGAAGTTACCTAGTATTCCACGACAAGTCGAAGGACATCAAGATTCGATACCACTATATTCGGGATATGGTGCAGAGAGGTGCAATGAAGCTCTAGTATGTTGCGACGGACGAGCAGATAACCGATGTCTTGACCAAACCTTTGGCGAGAGTGAAATTTGAGTACTTTAGGGAGAAGCTTGGAGTTGTGCAGATTGGTATCCATCGCAAGAGGGAGTGATAAGTCCTTGATTAGATCTAGGCCTACATCCAGTATGAAAAAGGATTGGCTCTATAGATGAAGTCCTAGATTGGACCTAGGCCTACATCTAGTATGAAAAAGGATTGGCTCTGTAGATGAAGTCCTAGATTGGATCTAGGCCTGCATTCAATATGAAAAAGTATTGGCCCTACAGAGATATACATCCAACATGAAAAGGGGCAGGCTCTCTAGAAGTCCTAGATAGAATCTAGGCTTGCATCCAGTATGAAAAAGGGTTGGCACTACAGAGATACACATCTAGTATGACAAAGGATTGGCATTGCAGAGATATGTATCCAGTATGAAAAATGATTGGAGCCGCAGAAATGTAGATCCAACATGAAAAAGGACTAGCACTGTACGAGGTACATCCAACATGAAAAAGGGTTGGCACTGTATGGATACGTTGACGTACAGCCAACATGAAAAAGGGCTAGCCCTATAAATGATGAAGTTCTAGATGGGGTCTAGGCCCACCTCCATCATGAAAAAGGGTTGGCTCTGTAGAACTTATCATGATGTATAGATTCGAGAAATGTCACTAGTTAATGGTCTACGAGATGAGAGTTGCTGCAGTAGTGATGATGATCCAACGATGACGATGATCTAGTGATGTTGATGACCGACGATGGTGATGATGTCTAGAGATTGTGTCCAGTTGTGGTGATGACCGGGTCGGAAGAATACCTTCCTTGTTAATAGGGTGTGTTGTTGTAAATGTAACTTTGGAAGATATTCTTCATTTTGTTTTATTATTATTTTATTATTATTGTACTTTTGTTATTCATCCTTCGAAGATGTTTTCCTCCATTCAGAGATGTCATTATTGTACTTGGTCATGTAATAATATCGAGGTAAAACCTTCATTGTAAGTCGGGGTAATAGTCCCCAAAAGGAATATTGTAAAATGTATTTTTGGGTCTCTCGAAGAGAAGTCGGCCCAGTTAGGTTAGGAAGTCGGCCCCGTTGGGGTAAAAGTTCACCCACATGAAGTGTATAAGTAGGGAGACACTCTCCCTCATTTGGAAACACTGCAAGTTCAAGAAAGTTCGCTCCAAAGTGAAGGAAGATAAATTCTCTGCAGTAGAGAAGAAGAAGAAGCTACGAAGGATATCTTATCTCTTGTTTTTTCTATCTTTATCTGATATTGTACTTAGTGACGAATCTATACAGAAGAAGTTGCTGGGTTTTTCTTGAGAGAGGGTTTCCCAGGATAAATCTCTCTGTCTCTATTTTTTGTTGTGCTTGTCTTTCTTTCAGTGATCCTAATGTTATGGTTATGATGAAATGATGCTAAATTTTTAAAGATCTTGTATAACCATTAAAATTCTAACATTTTAATCGAGTGAAAAAACTTTGAAAGGGCTAGTTTGCTAAGGTTAATGCTTTCAAGGTAAAAAAACCACTCACGAGACACTTGTTGAGTACATCTGTCATAGTTGGGTTTATTGGACATTACATTACTAGCCCTTTATAAACAATTACAAGTGCTATGTCACATTTTACAATATAACCATGTATGACTAGATACAATAATGACGAAAAGTATTCGAATTTTTTGCTTGATGAAGCCTTGCAAGTACTAATCTATTGCACATCATCGTCTTCAATCCTTGCATTACCCTGATACAAAATGAGGGGTAACAGATTCTATAACATTGATACTCTAGATGAAACAATTCTTTGATCTACACCAAGTGTTGACTCTACAAAAGGTAACTATTGCATCCTTTTATTTATAAGTTGATCAACATGTCCTTCCCAAATGGTGGTACACGCCCTTCAACACTTCATAAAAGATGTCCCCATTTATGACCCTTTATAGCTATCATCCTCCATCCATCACATTACCATGGAAAGGGAAAGTTGAGTTTCAAGTAATGGAGGATCACATAGAGCACCAACAAGAGGTTCTCCAACTATTGAATGACAACTTGGCTATAGCACAAAATAGGATGAAACAAGAAGCAGGAGGATAATAAATTAGCACCCAAGTACTATGATTTGTATAAGGTGTTGTAGAGGATTGAAAGTATGGATAACAAATTGGAGTTGCCTCCATCTTCATGTGTACATCAAGTCTTCCATGTTTCTTGCTTACGAAAGGTAATCGATGACAAGATCCTATTTCAAACTATTTTACCAAAGATTGATGGAGGAAAAATCATAGTAGAACTTGAAAAAGTCTTTGAAACATAGATCAAGCAACTGTGGAATTGAGCAATTATTGAGTGCATCATCTAGTGGAAGAATCTGCCAATAGAAGAGGCGACATGGAAGATGAGTTCTTTATGCAAAAAAATCCATAGTTAATCAAGTGTCAAGGACAATAATTGTTTGAAGGGGAGGGGCATGTCAAGTTACATTTCTATTATTATATTAGTGTTGTCTTCTTTGGTTGGCTAGGATCTTAATTGTAACTGTACTCTTTGCCTCCTATATATACCAAGGAGACCAAGTTTTAGAGACCATCTCATCTTGTGCATTTGATATATTGTAAAAAGAGGATTCACTCCAATAGGCATCTTATTCATTCTCTTTATTCATTCTCAAGGCTTGGAGTTACTCTTTCTTTCTATTTTTTTGCTATTTTGGGAACTTGGTCCATAACATCCTCTCGGGTTAGCACTTTAGTATAAATCATAGTCATCACAAGAGAAAACCTAGCATCACACAAGAAAAATCTCTCCAAGAGTGTCTAAGACGTCTCTCTCTACTTATCTTTTGCTAGGGTTTCATCATGATCCCCAGTGTCTAGCTCCTATGGTTTTGTCATGAACCATAATGTCTCGAAGACAAGCATAAAGAAGAGTACAATGATAATAAACGGATACAAAATCTCTCTCCTCCCTTACAAATACAAGTAGTCAGTGGAGGCTAATTGTTGGATTTTAATATAGCAGCATAACTTTAATCTTATTTGCAGCGGAAACAAAATAGGATTATTGAAAGATAACGATGCACAAAAACAAAGAGATAATAAGATTTATCTTGGGAAACCACAATGGAGAAAACCCAACAACCTCCTTCTTATTCAGAGATATCAGTTCAAGATACAATTACAACCAGATATAAGAGTGATCAGTTACAAGAATGATCACATAGAAGAATAATCCCAAAGAAGGAAAACCCCATAAAACAGTCTTCTCCTTGCTTGAGCAAACTTCTTCCTTGCTTAAGCGAATTACTTGAAAGATAAAATGAGTGAGACATCACTCTTATTTATACTTGTTCTTAGGTTGGCCTTTCCACAAAAGTTGGGTGCTAACTTGCACATTTTTAAGGAGTTGACTCTGCCTGATTACTCTGTCAACCCTCTGGATGAATGCTCCTTTGTCTTATCTACAAACTTGTTCCTCTAACTTCTTTTTATGCTTGTGTGTGTGTCCTCTCCACCAAATCTCCTTTTAACTCAATGGTCAAGCGAAAACTGTAATTCTCACTATGGATCAATGGATGAGATTCTCTTGTGAGATCAATGGCCAAGATTAGATTAGCCATCACTTAAATTATTTTCACTTGAACTTTATAGAAGTGGCTCCATTAAGTCAATTAATAGTTAGATCACTTAATGTATTTTTCCTAAGTCTAAACTTTGGAAAATCACATTAATAAATTTGACTTCTTGTTTTATGTCTTCTAGCATGCAAGGCCAGATGAAATGATAGAAGACCTTCCTTGTTGTGTTAAAGAAATGTAACTTCAGAAGATATTCTATTGTACTTTTATTGTATTCCTTTGTTCGAAGATTTCCTTGATGTAATTGGTCATATAAAAGTCACGAGGTAAAACCTCCATTGTAAGTCGGGGCAATAGTACCCACAAAAGTATTATATAAAATGTATTTTGACTCTCCCTAGGTAGTTCAACCCTAATTAGAGAACCTGGCTGAACTAGTTAGTTGTTTGAGTCACTCACCTAATAAATATAAATAGGTGAGGCGCCTCTCTCATTCTCACATACCTTACACTCAAGCATTGCGCAAGAGAGAGAGAGAGCATACCGTGGAAGAGGAGCAACTATTCTTGTTGCTGGGGTTTTACACTGTACTTGGTCGAATTCTATATAGAGGAAGTTTTGTTGGGTTTTCTCCCCCATGAGGGTTTCCTAGGATAAATCTCTGTGTTCTTTTGTGTTGCTGTGCTTGTCTTTCTTTCAGTGATGTTTTGCTTATGGTTATGATGTTATGAAGCTAAATGTTTTTAGATCTTGTATAACCATTAAGAAACTAACATGGTATCAGAGCCACCTTGAAAGAAGTCTTTGTGCAGCCGAAACACTGCTACAACTGCAACCACTGGAGATTAGGGTTTCATGCTTGAAAAACTCTAGAAAGAAATTTCTATTCATCTTGGCACTTTTGCTATGACTCAAGTTTGGTGAAGGATTAGGAGTTGAAACTTTTATAGGCTGAAGATGAAGTCTTGCTGTACCTTGTGTGCGAATTTCAGCCTCAAATTCGCTGTAATTTAGGAGATATGATTCCTCCAACTCAAGTTTCCAGCCTCTCCCAGAATTCAACCTTAAAAAGGTGACCTAGGGAGAATTTCTATATCTCGGGCTAGGAAGGTCCAAACGAAATTTCACAAGATGTTGCTGATAGGGCATGGACTATAGTTTTTGTGATCGTAGTTTAAGGCCCCGAAGGTGAAACAGTGACATGTGGTTGTCTGTACAAGTTCGCTATGTTGAATAGTTCTCAAACAAGCCACCTTGGGAAACTTCGCATAAGTTCCACTTGGTGAATCCAATTCTGCTCTAACCTGTGGGGTTGGAAAGAAGACAGATCATGCTAGCTTAGGATGAAGTTTCTGACCTCGAGGAGAAGTAATTTTAGAGATATGGCAGAATCAAGATTACACAATTTTGTAGAAGAAATTATAGAAAACTAGGGCTTCCTGTTACGGGCACTTCCCTCCACCGATTAGTTGAAAAAGGACTATCAAAATTTCCCTAGAAGGACGTATATTTCTATGTAAGAAGTTTCTCATTTTGTGGATTTTCAATTTTTGACCTAACACTTCTGCCGGGGAAATCTAGGGTATCAAATATTTTGCAGTTTTTTCCATAGTATTGGGAAAATAAGTATGCTGCTCAACTCACCTTGAGGAGGCACATCTTTCTATCCAATCAGATATGAAAGATACCTAAGTTGAAAAATTAGGGTTTATATGTCAAACCCTATGTCCACCAGAAGTAGTATTCCAGAAGAGCTTTCAAGCAAGCATCAAGTTGAAGCAATCTCATTCGTAGGTTCTATCCTCTCTGTTTCCATTTGAGGTTCTCATTTTTATCATGATGACAAATGGTATCAAGCTTGAGGACAAATAGTCGAGAACTGCTAAGCATGGAAGTATAGAGTGCTTCTCATACTTGAAGAAGCATGACATGGAGAACTATGTCAAAGAAGAAGCTGCTGATCCAGAGGGAGATGAAGTCAAAGCAAAGCACAAGAAAGACCTAGTCATAACCAAGATGAGTATTTCCATCTCCATTGAATATCACATGTATCATCCTTAAAGATTCCCAAGGATATGCCACAACTTGTACGAAGATGATCTTGAGAACTTAACTCAAGGATGTGAAGATGCAGATGTCAGAAAACATTCAATGTTACTTCACAAGGAGATCTCAGCTCAAGGAGCAATTAGAAGTCATTGAAGACAATGTCAAAGAAGCAGAAGCATAGATTACAACTTTGAATGGTCTTCCAAGTTCAGTCAAGGGAGTTGTTCTAGAAGGAAGATCACCTATGGAGAAATGCATGCAAGAAGAAGCTTGATTTATGGCAAAAGAAGAGATGGACGAAAATGACAATCAAGCCCTAACAACTCATGTCAAGAAGAGAAAGAACAAGAAGGAAGAACATTCCTGCAAAGAATAAAATGACTTCAGAAGAAGGACTTCTCACAACTAAGATGTTCAGTTGTGATGAGAAAGGACACTTTGCGAAAGAATGCCCCAACAAGGAAGAATGGAAGGATGATATGATCAAGAAGTACCAGTCGATCATACATAATGATGTTTGTATATGAGTTCGAGACATGAAGGGAAGTTTTGTAAAGTCTTCCAAGTAGATCTACAAGATCAAGTATACAACAGATTGAAGTATGAAAAGATACAGAGCAAGGTTCGTGGTTTCTATCTGAAAGAGAGAGCCGATTATGGCAACCCACTGCTCTAGGGGCTAGACACACCTCTTCAGTGGTGAATATTAAAATAGACAGTTGGTGTAATCAAAATAGAAGAATAGATCAAGCAACCTACAGGGTTTGAGACTCTCTACAGAGAACCACCTATGCTTAGAAGGATTTATACAAGTTTAGTAGGCACCCATGGGACAGCACATACAGTTACATGAGGAGCTTGAGGATCAACTAGAGTGATGGAGATCCCAACCTTTACTACAAGGTTGAAGATAGTAGATGGGTGCAAGAGAACTTGCAACAAAGTTCGAGATGCAGGGTCTTGATATCTAGTGACCTTGACAGGTGACATAGATGAATACAAAGAATATTAGTAGCAGAGGAGGCTACCTGTTACTTCAATGTCTTGATACAGAGAATATAAGAAACAAAGGGAGGATGGTGCTCCAGCTCAGAGGGAGTAACTATGGTAGATCTCAAGTTCGAGAATCTTGACATGATTCTTGGGATTAAAGGAATGATGAAATCCAGAGGATATTTTCCTTATCCAAGTAAAATATGCAGAGCAATTGGTGTGGTACCTAAAGGGTACAATTGAGTATGGTCTCATATTTGTGAGAGACCAAAGAATCTTCCTGCAGAGATGTGATGTCTTTGATTTGGTTGGCAGTGCTACAAACAGAAAGATCACTCTAACATGTTGTAGAAAGCGGACTAGTGTTTCTCTCAGTACAACCAAGGATGAATATATAACAGCTGAGAAGAAAGCAAGGCAAGATTCCTCAAGTGATGAGGAATATGATCCAGAAGAATTCTACCGATGAAGATGAAGATGATACTCTTATCCATTTCAACATTGGATAAGAAGGGATGCATTGGTAGGACACAGATTCAACACCAATACACAATTCTATTTGATCTGTGGTGTAAGAAGACTTGCTCATTGTTTCTGATCATGAGCAAGATAGGAATAGGTCCTCAGAATCCGACGATGAAGTTGAACACATTGGCAGAGACTCCAGTAATTCAAGAAGACAGAGATCAAGATGAAGTCTGCCAAACAAACAAAGATAAGTATTTGAATTGTCATTTCCTATATATCTAGTTGTTCAATTGTGTACATAGATATGTTTCTAGATTCAGGAAATGTATTATGCATATTAGAATATTTGTAGTTTACTACTAATATGCAGGTGATGGGTAAGTGGCTTATATTGTTGTACAACATTACATTGCTACTTATCTAGAATGAAACCTCCTTGCTTACATAATGTCTTGGCAAGATGGAAGGCATCTAGAAGGTTACTGTATGTATATGGGATATTGTCGCATTAGCGAAAATAGTTGCATGATTATATGACATTTACCTCTATGCATAAGAATTCGTCATTATGTTCTATGAAATGTTTCTAATCATACAACTGTGTTTGACTTATAGGAAGGATTGTATGCAATCACCTACAACAAAAGAAATAATGAAGTTGCGGATGTACTATGAAGTTGTAGATGTACAAGAGAAGAATGATGCAGTTGCATATGCACAAAAGAAGAATGATGCAAGTTGTGGATGTACGATACAGTTGCGGATGTACAAGAGAAGAATGATAAGAACAAGTTGTAGAAGGGAGTTGTAAAGCTCAGGTGTGTTCCTATAGAGGAACAAGTGGCAAATGTGTTGACTAAGCCTCTGTCTTGTGTAAAGTTTGAATACTTTCGAGACGAGCTTGACGTAGTTCGAAAGGACCTCCCTTGAAAGAGGGAGTAAAGAAGATGGTAGAATGTTGCAGTGACGTGTGGTAGCTCAGCCTAGGGTAGGGTAAGTCTGGCTAGGCTTGTTGACCCGAAAGGGTTAGTAAGTCAGACGAGGCTTGTTGATCCTAGGGGTATTAGTATTTTTGGCTAGGCCTGTTTAGCCCGAAAGGGTTAGTAAGCCATACAAGGCTTGTTGGTCTCCAAGGAGATCCATCTGTATAACTAGGCTTGTTGACTCGAAAGGGTTATTAAGTTAGACAAAATGCCCGGATGGATCTACCAGAATACCCACCGAGGTGTTGCTCCAAGATGGTCAAAGGGCAAGAAGTGGTTTCAAAATGTCTGGCTAGGCTTGTTGGCGCAGAAGGGTTAGTAAGACAACAAGGCTTGTTTGTCCCCAGGGAGATCACTCTGTCTGACTAGGCTTGTCGACCCGAAATGGTTAGTAAGTCAAGCAAGATGTTGATGTAGTGGTTTCAGTATTTTCATACTGATGTTGATGTGGCAAGTTGAGTATTTTCATACTGATGTTGATGTGGCAGGATGATGATATGGCAGGTTCAATATTTCTATGCTGATGTTGATAAGACAATTAAGTATTTCTATACTAATGATGATGAGGTAGTTTGAGTATTTCTATACTGATATTGATGATGATGTTGCTTCAACATTTGTATGTTAATGCTGATGATGTGGTTGTGATCCCAACACTTTGTGTTAATGATGTTGACGTGGTTGTGGTCCCAATACCTTGTGCTGATAATGTCAATGTGGTTGAAGTCACAACACTTTGTGATGATGATGATGATATTGTTTCAACATTTCTATGTTGATGATGATGACGTTCCAGCATCTCTACGCTGATAATGAAGATGATTATCTAGCATTTATTGATGATGTTGCTTTAGCACTAATATGTTGATGATGTTGTTGTTTTAGTATTCACATACTGATGTTGTAGATGATGTTCTGGTATTCACACACTGATGTTGCAGATGATGATCCAGTATTTACATATCGATGATGATGTTCTAGTATTCACACATTGATGTTGCAGATGATGATCCAGTATTCACACACTGATGTTGCAGATGATGATGATATTTCGGTATTCACATACTGATGTTGAAGAAGACGATTCAGTATTCGCATGCTGATGTGGCAGAAGAAGATTCAATATTCACATACTGGTGTTACAGAAGAAGATTCAGTATTCAGATACTGATGTTACATAAGAAGATTCAGTATTCACATACTGATGCTACAGAAGATGATTTAGTACTCACATACCGATGTTGTAGAAGATTCAATATTTACATACTGAGGTTGCAGAAGATGATCCAGTATTCTCATATTGAGATTGATGATAAAGATGCATGGTGTTGTTCCAAAACTTCCTGTCACATATAGAGATTCACCAGTCAGTTGTACAGTTGTAGTGGTGGTTGTTGCTGATATAGAATACCTTCCTAGTTAAGAGGGAGTGTTAAAGAAATGTAACTTCAGAAGATATTCTATTGTACTTTTATTGTATTCCTCCATTTGGAGATTTCCTTGATGTAATTGGTCATATAAAAGTCATGAGGTAAAACCTTCGTTGTAAGTCGAGGCAATAGTACCCACAAAAGTATAATATAAAATGTATTTTGACTCTCCCTAGGTAGATCGACCCTAATTAGAGAACTTGGCCAACCTAGTTAGTTATTTGAGTCACTCACCCGATGAATATAAATAGGTGAGGTGCCTCTCTAGCATTGCGAGAGAGAGAGAGAGAGAGAGAGAGAGGATACCGTGGAAGAGGAGCAACTATTCTTGTTGCTGGGGTTTTACAATGTATTTGGTCGAATTCTATATAGAGGAAGTTTTGTTGGGTTTTCTCCCCCACGATGGTTTCCCAGGATAAATCTCCATGTTCTTTTGTGTTGTTGTGCTTGCCTTTTTTCAGTGATCTTTTGCTTATGGTTATGATGTTATGAAGCTAAATGTTTTTAGATCTTGTATAACCATTAAAAATCTAACATGTTGCCACTTTCTAACACTCCCTCTCGACGAGGAAGGGATTTGGTAGCATCCCCAACTTGTCTCTAAACTTCACAAAACTGTGTCTGCAAAGTGCCTTGGTGAATATGTCCACCACCTGCTCATCTTTTTGTATGTACTCCAACCGTATAGTCCCTTTCTGTACACAATCTCTGAGGAAGTGATACCGAATATCTATGTGTTTGCTCCAGTCATGGAACACTAGATTTTTAGATAGCTTGATGCCACTATGATTGTCACAGTGAACCACTTTAGCGTCTAGCTCACACTCGAATAACCCTGAAAACAACTTAATGAGCCACATTCAAATGCATCCAAACTGGTTGCCATGTACTCAGTCTCTGTCGAGCTCAATGAAACTGACTTCTGCTTTCTGTTGAACCAAGAGATAACTCTTGACCCAATGCTGAAGCAACAACCTGAAGTGCTCTTTCGGTCTTCTACACATCCTGCCCAGTCAACATCTGTGAAGCCTGCTAATTGTACACTCCCACTGCGCTCATAAACCAACCCGTACTCCACTATACCTCTGATGTAGCGAAGCACTTGCTTTGCAATTGTCCAATGTACTCTCTAAGGGTCCACCATGAACCAACTCAAAGAGTTAACTACAAAGCTAATGTTGGGTTGTGTGTTGACCAAATACATGAGCGATCCGATAAGCTGGCAATACAATGTAGGATCAAACCCCTCTGATCCTGATGCATCAATCTTCATCCAGTTGGAAACTAGAGGTATGGACATGGGCTTGCAATCCTCCATCCTCCCCTGTCCAGTGAAGAAGCACCCATCTCTCTGCCAAACCTCCAAATCGAGGAAGTAATGCATCAACCCAAGGTCTTTCATCTCAAATTGAACTGCAAGGTTGGATTTCCAGTCGTCAATTAGCCTCTCATCTCCTGTAACAAAGAGATAATCTACATAAAAGACCAGTATGAGAGGTACCTCACTTGAGAAGAAGTACAAGTTGTGGTCAGCCTCAGTTTGCTGGAATTCCATCTCTCTTAGATATCTGTTAATCCTCGAGTACCATGCCCGAGGTGCCTCCTTGAGCCCATAAAGAGTTCTCTACAACTTGCATACATACGACTCCCTATTCTCTGTCTCGAACCCCTCGGGCTGCTCAGTGAATACCTCCTCATCTATAACTCCGTTGAGGAAGGCAGTCTTTACGCCATCTGATGAATGCGCCAACCCATCTCAGGTGCTAATGAGATGACAGTACAAATAGAAGAATATCTGGTGACAGGGGCGAAGGTCTTCTCATAGTCAATACCTTCCGTCTGTGAATACCCTTTGCCACGAAGCGTGCTTTGTACTTCTCCATGCTTCCGTTTACTGCATGCTTTACCTTGTTTATCCATCTGGATCTAACCACCCGTTTCCCCTCTGGCCTCAACACAACCTCCCATACCTGGTTTTTCATGATAGAGTCACACTCCTCAACCATATCCTCTTACCACACATCATGTTGTGCAGCCTCCTTGAAACTGGAAGGTTCGGGGTTAATCAACTACGTCATTAGTGCCATATAGCTAAGTTTGTTTGGTGGTTTGCTCCGCCTCATGGAGCTCTGTGGAAGAGTCACTTGCTTGGAATCTTGAATTGTGGACCTAAACCACTTAGGCCGTGGCCTAGTGTCTACCTACTATGGCTGCTGGATATGCTCCTCCTGTTGCGGCTCATCCTCAAAGTCAATGACCAAAGGTTCCTGTCCACCTGACTCCCTTTGACTATCAGAACTCATGCTCTCTATCTGTACTTGTACTTGTACCTGTGGCTCCTCCAACTTGACCCCCGAGTTCTGTGCTGGGAAGTCCATAGATCTTCGTAAGGCTTTGTCCTCATCAAACTGGACATCTTTGCTCACAATGATTCTCTTGCGAGTCGAAATATATACCTTGTATGCCTCAGAAGTCTCGCTGTAACCAACAAGTAACCCCTTCTCTCCAGAAGGGTCCAACTTCTTCGTAATGTTAGCATGAACATGACAATAGTAGACACTCCCAAATATGCGTAGATGACTCACATCTGGTTTAGTGCCTGTGAAGACCTCCTCGAGTGTCTTCCTCCCTAAAGCTGTGTGGGGACACCTAATGTAAACTGCGGTCCTGTATGCCTTGACCCATAGGAATAGTGGCAATCCCTGATCAAATAACATGGCCTTGGATGCTCCTACTAGTGTCCAGTTCTTTCTCTCCGCCACTCCATTTTGCTGTGGGGGATGAGGAACTGTGTGCTCCTCCTTGATCCCCTCCGATGAACAAAACTACATGAACTCATTGTAGGCATACTCACCCCTGTTGTCAGTCCTCAATACTTGAATCTTCCTTCCTATATAGTTTTCCACGAGAGTTTTGAACTCTTGAAACCGCTCGAAGACCTCTGACTTGGCCTTTAGGAAATAGATCTAGGTGTTCCTGGAATAGTCATTAATGAAAGTGACGCAGTAACTGTAGCCAATGAAAGATTGGACACTCATGGGTCCGTAGACATTTGAATGCACTTAGTCCAAGGTCCCATTAGACTTGTGTTCACTCTGTGGGAAAGGCTCTTGTGCTCACTCTATGGGAAAGGATTCCTGATGTTCTTCCCCAACGCACAACCCTTGCAGTGGTTATGCTTCTCCTCATGTACCTGAGGAACTCCTATGATTGCCTGTCTCAAATGCCTCAGTGCTCCATGGTGTAAGTGTGCCATCCTCCTATGCCACAACTGACCCTGACTGCTGCCGCTGCCGTTGCCGCTGACTAGAGCTTTTGCAGACTCAAAGTGTAGTATGTACACCTTCCCACTCCGATCCCAATCGCCCGATCCAAACTCCTATCTGACCCCTTGGGCCTGATATACACCTTCCGATCTCGAAACTTCACTTGAAAGCCCTTGTTTTCTAGGGTGGAAATGGATATGAGGTTCTTGGTCAACCCCGGAACATACAATACGTCAGCAAAACTGAGGGGTTTGCTACACTCCCTCTGAAGCGAAATAGCATCAACCCCCTGCGCCTGATGCTGTGCAACATCACCCAGCTGAATGTGGAGATTTTCTCCACCCTCCTGCAAGCTCTTGAAGAGCCTTTTTGTCCTGTCATATGACAAGATGCTCCACTGTCGATGTACCAAATACTGTTGCTTGTGGTGCTTGCCATGCAAGCTATCAAACAAACGTCCTCATAGAAGTTTTTGCTGAACTCCTCCACCTCTGCAGATCCTGCCATTTGGGTATTGTTCTTCTTCTTCCTGTTTGGGCACTGGGAGGCAAAGTGTCCTGGCTTGTGGCAGATAAAACATTTGACTATGGACATGTTAATGTTCTTCTTTCCACCCTTCTTCTTCTTTGCCTTACCCTTTATCTTCCCTACCAAGGCTAGAGCTTCTTCATCCATAATCTATGACGCACTGCTGGATGAACCTGAACCTTGACCCATACGGGTCTCTTCCTGCACAAAATCATCCCATAATCTCTACCAGTCAGGGAGCTTCTCCCTAGCCACCATACCTTTTACAAAGGTGTCCCATGGCTTAGAGAAGCCATTGAGAGCTATCCGAACTAGCTCTTGATCCTCTGTCTTAGAGCCAACTGCTCCAAGCTCATCTCTGATCTGTTTGATCCTTCTGAGATAAGGCACCACTCCTTCACCCTTGGCCATCTTGGTACTGCTTAACCTCTCTTGCAACACGATACTTAGGTTTTCGTTCTTGGTCTAGTAAAGGCCTTCCAAATCCTTCCACGTTTCCAATGCGATCTTCTTCCCGGAAAGGTGAGGGACGATGTGGTCCTTCACCCCACCTAAGTTGATCAACACAGCTCTGGAATCTACCTTCTTCCACCTTGGCAACTTTGTCGGATTTGTGGGCGCAACCTTCGTGGAGTCAATGTGCTCCTCTACATCACTAACATCCAGGATTCTCATGATCCTTTCTTTCCATGTAGGAAAGTTTTGAGCCCCCTGGAGTCTATCCTTGACTCTCAACTGTATGACCATAGTGAAGTGTACCTGTCAAACCCTAGATTTGAAACTCTAGGTTTGTGTCTTCAATAAATCTGGCCCCGATCTATCAGTACTACTACTATTTCTCATATTAGCTCAACATAGCTATGATACCATGTAAATTTCCTTAAAACTCAATATTGAGCTACACAATATATTTTTAATATTATTACTGAAAACCACAGACGAGTTTCTTCAGAAGTAATGCAGCGAAAAATAAATACTGAGAAACATATAAGAACAATCACACCAATAGAGACACCAATGTTTTTGGGTATGGAAACCCCTGAAAAAACCCAAGATGGGAAAACCGGTGCAACAGTCAGATAAGAAATTTTGTTATGAAGATATAGAACAAATACAATCCAGAAGATCGATTTACTCAACCTGGAAAAATCGAACCTCTCCAAATCACTGAGAACACCCCACAAACTTGTACGACCCTCTGCATAGCTGTACGACCCTCTTCGTCAGTTGTACGAAATCCGTACGGTCTCTGTGTTAGCTATATGGACGTGTTCCATACGGCCCTGCTCACACGTGCAATCTGGTGTATGGTTACTATACAACTGCTGTACGACCTCTACAGATCAGTACGACCTCCCTCTCAGCAAATGCATACGACCCTCTCCTTTGCCTGATAACTCTGTTAATCCTTTGGATGAATGCTCCTCTGTCTTCTCTTCAAACTTCTTCCTCTAACTTCTCTGTATCTCTGTACGTGTGTCCTCTCCGCCAAATCTGCTTTTAACTCAATGGTCAAGAGAAAACCCTAACTCTCACTATGGATCAATGGATGAGATCCTTCGGTGAGATCAATGGGCAATATTAGATTAGCCATCACTTAAATTATTTTCAGTTGAACTTTCTAAAAGTGGCTCCATTAAATCAATTAATAATTAGATCATTTAATGTACTTTTCCTAAGTCTAAACTTTGGAAAATCACATTAATACATTTGGCTTCTTGTTTTATGTCTTCTAGCATGCAAGGACACATGCAATGATAAAAGACCTTCCTTGTTGCCACTTTCTAACATTTTGTTATCCCTCTCGATGTCTGGTGGCCTTAATCTTTTGTGAGGAGGAATATAAGGAGGTGGTCGTCGTGGCTTCCCTTCCTTTTTGGATGAAGTAGCGACAGTTATCACATATATAGTAGCCAAGCTACCATATTCTTTTTTAAGATACAGTACATTTTTCAGCCAGATCTCTTACATATGAGATGCCGAGATGAGCAGTTTTGACGGATCATTATTTTGTTAGTGGACTATTATACTCTCCCATGTCAGGACTGAGTCTCAGGACACTTAGATTCAAGGACTGATGTAGCCATTTAGTCATTTGCAGAGAAGTTGGTGATGCCCAAATTGGATTTAGTGTTTTCTGATTGGACAGATGATGGCTCAGATGGATTATTTGCATGGTTATGACTCAGCATTTATTATATTGTGTTATGGTTATCATTGCTCTTATACTCATTTTTGTGACATATACTTGCATTTAGTGTCATGATCTAGCGGTCATAAATATATGGACTTGGATGTATTTGTATTATGTATTGATGTCCCTACTTAGACTTGGAAGTTCCTGATCTATACTCATTGGTGTTACCCTCCTTAGGGAGAATAGAGGTAGTCATTCCCACCATTTCTTTGGCTTGCTAGTGTTGGCTTCATCTTTCACTGTCTCCACCCATCCATTACCTTCCAGTTTTGTTTTAACCCGACTTACAACTTGACTTGTGGCATGGAGGACCTTTCCCCGCTAGAACCTTTGTTGGATAAACCTCCCTGTTTATACTGTGTCTCGGCTCTAAGTCGGTGACAGAACTTGCCTTTGGTAAGTTGGATTGTATGCCTAAATGATTTTGGTCGGTTGTCCCGATGTTTGGCACTATGTAGAACTCCTCCTGGTCACTTGAGATGTTGTTGGCTAAAACTGAAAGCTCATGTACTACTTGTATTGGAAATATTTATATATGCGCCCATGGAAAATGTAAATTCTAAACTGTGTTTCTTAACATATGTGAGCAAAGGGCAAGAGCAATGAAATGCTAAAATACCCCGTGAAGGGTATAAGAAAAGGTCCCAAAAGCAATGGTTAAATATATGCTATATCCAAGTATTGTTGACCTTATAGATTTTAATATGTCCTGGATGAAAGTTGCGATTAGCTGTGCTTTTAAGCACTGGTGAAGTCCCAAAGGGTCATATAGGCCAAAAAGGCCATGGAAATAAACTTGATGGTCCTAATGAACTTGGATCAAACTTGATGTAGACATGATGCCTAATTTGAATAAGCACTCTCTGAACAACTCAACCATTTGTGAGGCACTGCCATTCCCTGTGTTGTTGTTTGTCCGGCATGTGGTTATAGTGAGTTTTCCCTTTCCATATCCAAAGTGTCATAATGTTAAGTTGGTAGTCATTCTTTGCCCTAGCCTTGTCGATTTCAGCCTTCACCCTTCACTAGCAAATTGACTACAACTATGAAGTGAGTATAGTCCTGAAAGTTTGGTTTGAGTAATACTAAATAAAACCCTATATATGTATTTAGTCGATGTACCGCCAGTGATGTGACTGCTACTTGTTATGATTGTTACTTAAATGATTTGTAGAGCATGTCTTAGGCATGTAACACTTGCAGTAGATGGATGATGGTCTGAATTATATTATTGGTATTTGGTCATTTACAGGTGATTATATTGTCTATTGGATATTGTGGATGATCAGGCAGAGAGTTGGAAAGGGTATGAGTATACACCCTAGATGGATTTGGACTCTTTGAGTCTAGTGAGATAGGTTATTTTTAGTTCCGGGTACTTAGAGAGATGGTCAAGCTCATTTTACCCTTTTGGTGCAGTTTTGTTCCACAGGATGTTGTGTTTGAGCAAGGAGATGTTTTTATTGGATCTCCTAGGGAATTGTATGGGGCATAGGGCGTGCAGCCACTTGATTGTACCATAGTACCCCTATCCCAGATAGCTTGGTGGGCTCAGTTGGACAACGCACGCACCCTAGGAGGCTGTTTTGGTAGGTACACATTTCTCGAGGCAGATTAAAAAATAATGAAATGGCTATTGATGAAATCGATTTGGGCTATTGAGGCAAGGAAATGCGAGGGGATGAGTCATGATGATGAGAGTGATGTCCTCCGCACCTTCTCTAGTAGTTGCAACACTTGATTGGGCCCACACCTATTTTTTCGGGCATTTTTATATTATTTTATGGAGCTTTTGGGAGGCTTACGATTTCCTCAAGGAGGCACAAAGTCAAAAAATTAAACTAATATATTATTTTATTGTGCCATGGGGCACCCAGAGCGAGTTAGTTAACACTCCATGGACCCACCATGAGCTTCATTTATTTCTTGTTGAGTGGGGTAACCCTTTTTATGGGTGATCTAGTCCACTTTGGTACTTTATGGTTATATTGATCCATGTATTGTATGTTGAGCTCATCTCAACAATTGATTAGAACATTTATATCTTTTAATCTTAGCCACTCGTTTTGAAAGTGGTTAGGATTTTGGTTCTCTCATTTCTATTTAAAGGAGAGAGCTTCTCATTTGTAAGTGGTCTTTGGCTCTTGGATCTGATTAATAGAAAAACTTTCTTGTGGATATTTTTTGGATCTCCTTTGCATCCAGTGTTCTTAGATGGTGATTGGAAAGTCTTTTGCTTCCTAGCATTCGGGAAATTTGTGTGAGATCTATATTTTTTCGGGATCATTGTCTTGTCTATAAGAGGGCAACTTCATCTTGGGCATTTTTGCAGGGGATTCTCAACTCGCTTGGATTGGCTTCGTCTTGTATCAGGGGTTTTGATTAGTTTCATTGTGATCTATGATTACATCTTGTTACTTTTCTGTAGATCTTGCTTTTCTTTCGTGATACGACAAATCTGATATTGTTTACGTTTGCTTGGCAGGAGAGAGGGCGCATTGGTCACTTGGATCAAAGCGTTGGGCTTAGAAACCACACAGGTCTTCTCAAATTGATCGGGACAGCAAGGATCATCACCTTCAAGGCATCTACAAGGATTTCCAGGTAATATCTATAGGTTAGTTCTTTTCTTCCAGATCTCAACCCATTGACACATGCTTTTTCTTCATTTTACTGAAAATTCCATAAATAATAAAAAAAACCAAAAAATACTAAAAAATAAACCGCTCGATCTCTAGACAAACCACTATTGGGTTTTGTAGATCGGGCCTCCTTCTCACCAATTCACCCCTAACGCCGAGCTAATTCTGCTTGGTTTGCCCTAGATCTGAGAAACTGCCTTCTTAAACCCTAGCGCCCCTTACTAAATTTTTGACTTTTTTCGAGATTTGATTTTTTCGGGAAGATAACAACTTGGGGTTGTAGATCGGGTCCTCCTCACTCCAAATCACCTCCAACGCAGAGCTAGAGGCTGACAGGTGGCCCTAGATTTGAGAAACTGTCTTCCGGGACCCTAGCATTTCTGATCATTTTTCTGACTTTTTCGCACATCTGATTTTTTTTGCATTTTTTCAACTTGGGTTTGTAGATTAGGTCATCCCCATCCCATTTCCCTTCCAACGCTGAGGTGATGGTCTTTGCATTGTCTTAGATCTGAGGATCTGCCTCTCCAAACCCTAGCGCTAGCCACCTTACTGCTGGTTTCCCCTCTAGACTGAATTTTTCGGCCAAATAGTTTTCTGGATCCATAGATCATGGCATTTCCCAGGTGGGTTCACTGCAACGCTGGGTAGATATTGACTCCATTACCCTAGGTCCAACCCTAGCGCTAGCCCTTCTTTGGCCTTTGTTCCTTGCAATATGATCTTTCCCTGATGACTCGAGATCTCTAATATTGTCACATGTATCATCGAGTCTATCGATCAGTACTAGATAGCCCCAACACTACCCTTTCCTTCCCTGCATTGGTCACGTTTCCCAAGGCAGCGGAGATCTTCACCAGTTGCTAGTACCTCAACCCTAGATTTAATATTTACCCCATAGGTCACCTGTGTTCCACTTTGGATCAACCCTCATTTGTCTAAAACCCTTATCCAAAGCCCTGGAATGCTTAATGACACCTTCCATAGATCTAAGGTCTCCAATTACCTTACACCTTACGTACCTCAAGTCTAATTGATCTGATCTGGTGTCTAGGTTTGATCTCTCCTATCGAGAGCAGATCCGGGTCCTTGCCTTTGTTGTCTTAGGCTTAGATAACATAAAGTGAAGGCTGCCTTGATTGGCATGACAACCATCCATTTGGGAGTCTAGGCAGTCTTGGTTCCACCTCCTTAGTTGCTTGTCCCTCTACCATCCATCCTGGATCCACCTTACATAGGCAACTACAAGGTTGGTGATAACGACTTTAGACTCTTCCCTACTTGAATATTTAGGAGTTGTCGTTGTACCTTGTTCCTCTTTACTTAGGAACTTGGGAGTCACAGTTGCTTCTTCTGTTGTGTGTGCAAATGTAGTTTCCAGCTTTCCCTCGCTTGGGACTTTGGAGACCGTAACTATTTCTTCATAGGCTTCTTCATCATTTTCTCTCAACCTTGGCTCGGTTTGAGCAATAAATTCTTTGGGGTCTGATCTTGCTACAAGTTCTTCCTTCATTCCATCTTCTTATGTTGTGGGTGCAAAATCAGTTTCCAGCTCTTCCATATTTGAAAATTCAGGGGGCGTAACCGCTTCTGCTATTGTAGGTGTCAACAATTTCCTGCTTTCCCTCTCTTGAGAAGTGAGATGTCATAGCCGCTTCTTCTTCATAGGATTCTTCATCATTTTCTCTCAACATTGGCCGAGTTTGAGCAATAAATTCTTTGGGGTCAGATCTACAAGTTCTTCCTTGATTCCATCTTCTTCTGTTGTGGGTGCAAAATCAGTTTCCAGCTCTTCTTTATTTGGAAATTCCGGGGTCGTAACTGCTTCTGCTATCGTAAGTGCCATAGCAGTTTACTGCTTTCTGTCGCTTGAGAAGTGAGATGTCGTAGCCGCTTCCTCTTCATAGGATTCTTCAACATTTTCTCTCAACATTGGCTCAGTTTGAACAATACATTCTCCGGGGTCTAATTTTACTACGAGTTCATTCTTGATTTTAACTGCGTCACTCGTTTCTTCTTAGTTGTTTTCTTGTGTATTGCCATTTTCGTTTTCCATTTCACATTTTTGCTTCAAATGATTTTTCATCATTTTTAAAAATTAATAATAATAATATTATTATGCATATATTTTCAATAGTGGGTTAAATAATAACTATTATCACTAAATAATTTAATAATAATATTAGTTTTATTAGTTTTAGGGTTTAATACTATAATAATAATTAATAATATTATTCTTTTGTCGTGGGAAACTAGGCTTTTAAACCTTAGATGATAGTTTGTACTTAGAAATGGTGCAATGGCGTGGAGAGAGGAGATATAGGGATTATAGAGTTGGAGAGCTCGAGTGGATAATGGATGGCAGGCAAGGAGAGGGTATGAGCATTGGAATGATAGTGTGGGAGGTCGTGTAGTGGGATGAGGAGTGCAGCCGACGAGGGAGTGAAGAGAGGAGGGAGTGTAGTGGTGAGGGCGATAGGCGAGTAGTGGGGTGGAAGCAAAGAATGTTGATTAATTTTTCATTGATGCCAACAGTGTATGGTCATTGATGCCAACTATTGAGTCCTTGGTGTCCCTTGTAGAGCCCCTGAGGGTTAGTGTTTAGTTTGTGGTTGTTTTGTGCAAGAGGAGCCCTTTTGACCTTGTCCAACCCCAAGCTTGAAGCCCTTGGAGGCCTTGGAACAATGACAAAAGCCCTGGTTACCCATTGACTTGCTCAAGTGCCCCTAAGTTGTATCTTGGTCCCATTTGAGTCCATTGTCTAGTTCCTTACTCATGGCTGATATTTGGTTACTAGTCTTTGTGCTGCTTGTTATGCTTGTACTTGTCTTAGTTTCTTGATTGGTTGTTGGATGGATGATGTGGCTCATGTGTGTAAAGTATTTGATGTGTTGATGGTGAATCCCATTGCTTGCATTGGATGGTCTTGAGGTTGTTAAGTTCTTGTGAGGTCCTTGAGTCCACAATCTTAGATCTTGATACTCTTGCATGTGGAGACTTAGGTGTTGGAACCCACACTGATGGTGGTATATTGGAACCCATTCTTATGGGGTCCTTGGTGTCTTGAACCCACATAAATGTTTTGATGTCCCTTGAACGCTATATGGTCATTGCCATGTAGTAGCCTTATGATCATGCATATGAAGCCCATAAGGTGTTGCAAACTAGTGGTGAGGTCTTTGTACCCCTCTTTTGGGGTGTTGGTACTCTTATAGTGATGAAGATATATAGTGGAACCATTGGATATGTTTTTAATGATATGGAGACCTTGAACCATGATGATGTATGGTCCTATTTGTGGTTATATGGATATTGGGATTTAGATGGAGGTAGAGCCCATGGACGTGCCTTGATATGTTGAAGAAGACTTTGAAACTCTTGTAGTTGGTGGTATGGTCTTTTGCACCCTCATGTGTGGGGACTTTGACATCTTGAACAAATTGAAGATTTTAAGGGTATTGGACCATGGGATTGCAAATAAACCCATCATGGGGAGATAGCCCTTGTCGTTCCATTTCCAACGGTAGGTGGCACGTCACGTGCCTCCTTATGGTTGAAGAGATATCAATTTCCGAAGTTGGGGTACCCCACCTTTTTGGGTGAGCCGACTAAACAAAAGAGAATTTAATTATTTGTAATTTTGAATTGCATGTTGGCTCAAGGTAATATTTTTTCTCTACAACTGATATAAATAGAATATCAAGCATTTAATTTTTTCATCACCACTTCTCTTACGAATTTCGCACATTTTGGAGAAAAGTGCCGAATTGTGTGACAAAAAAAATTTCTGGGCATCTTCACTAAAATAGGCATAACTTTCTCATACGAAATCGGAATTACAAAATTTTTAATTCGTTGGAAAGCTTGTTACGAGGGCTGTGTGATGACAGGATATAGAGTTTCTTTTGGGTTTTCTACTTTTTCTCCATCTTGTTATATTCAATAAGGTATGGTTCGTGCTTCATGGTTTCTCTTGTAATGGCACATGTCTCACATGGATAGAGTTCATCTTTGATCTTAGTATGTGAGGCTATATATTGGTATATCTCTTTAAAGTCATTCAATATGTTATGGAAGCTATGGTGATGGTTTTCTTGGCATATACCTTGATGTGATATTGATATAGATCTTGATGATTATCTTGGATAGATCTTGGTGTTTATCTTGATTGTTGTATAAGTGTAGTATTGAATGAGAAGTTGACATGTAAGTATTAGATATTGTGAGTAAATTATTTTAATCAACCTAAACGTTTTCTTTGAAAACTAGTTTTACAAGTGTTGATCATTGTGTCTTTGACCTAAGTGGAGTTGGATTGTTAATGACAACCTTTGACAGTGTTGTAAGTGATTATTTGCTTGATATTTGTTTGATTTGTTGACTTGATTTGAGTAGAGTGGAAAATCCTTTTGTGTCTAAGAGTTTATGATATTGATTGAGTTTGACATAGTTGGTTAAGTCTTTTATCTTATTGGTTGCAGTATATCATGTTTAACTGTCAAGTATTCCTTGACTGTGATTGAGGTTGGTTATGGTGTCATTGAGTTGAGTGTGTTTGGAAAAAGTTTGGTTGACAGTATGTGAAGTCTCTTGGTTGCTTAAATGTGTCTTTTACTTGATGAACTAGGCCAAGTAAGAAGGGTTGCTTGACTGTCAAGGCACTTGATTAGGTTAACAAAAATATATGATTGATTTGGCATAGGTACACAAGCATCTTGGTACAGTCGAGAAAGATTGGCACAAGTTTCCTTATGTGCAGTTGGTTTGACTCAGATTGGATGAGTTGTATGAGCAGTTGGTTTGACCCAGGTGGACTGAGTTTGGTGTGCAGACTCAGATTGATTGAGTTGGTTGATGTGAGAAACAGATTGATTGGTACAGGTTGATTGTACATGTTGATGAGTATTGTGATACAGTGGATGGTGATTGGTTGATGAGTAGTGATCAGATAATGATCAGTGGCTAGTAGTGGCAGTTGTTGTGCAGTGTGGTACAGGTTGTGCAGTGTGGTACAGACTGTGCAGTGTAGCACAAGTGTTGATTAATAGGTCCGTAGGATCAATGCGGTTGTGGTTCAGCTGTTTCTATCTTCATATGTGGGTGGCAGGACGGGGCAAGGAAAGGAGGTTGTAGCCTCTTTCCAGTTGAATTCGGAAAACTAGGGAGTGGCAACTTCCTTCAGGTCGTAGCCTCCTTCCAGTTGAAGCTGGAAAATTGAAGTCTTTGTAATAAGGGGGTTGTTGCTTCCTTCCAGTTATTTCTGGAAAACTATTTTAAAAAGGCTTTCGTGGTTTTCGCCCCAGGACTTGGGTTTCCACGTAAAAATATTGTGTACTGTGTTGCTATGCCTTCTATGTGATGATGATGATAACAATGCTGATGATGATATAATGATAATGTGATAATGCATAATATTGAATAAGTTGTTGATTATAAAAGTTGAAAAAGTAATAAAGACTGCACACACAGATTCACCCCCCCTCTCTGTGTTCCTGGTGTATCCAACAAAGAAGTGTATGTAGGCGGGGGAATGCAGCGATGGGGGTGCGTAGTGAGGGAGGGGTGTATGCAGGTAGAGTTGGGGATGGAGGAGTTGTGCAACAGAGGGATGTGAGTGCAAAGATGGTGAAAGGAGCAGGTAGAAGGCGTATGTGTGTGGAGTGTTGATGGAAGCAGGGGAGTGAACGTTGAGGGTGTGGAAACGTGAAATGGAATGGAATGGAAGGAGCTGCAAGCAACGATGCTGGTGGGCGCGAGCTCGTGAGGGAATGAGCTTTGAATGGGAAGACAAAGGCAAAGCTTGGAAGGCGTAATGTGTGTAGGTGGCGAGTAGATTGGTGGAGTGTGGGAGCTTGTGTGTGTAGCTACTATGGTGTTGGGTGGAATGAAGGGAGTGGCAAAAGACGAGAGGAGGGAGTTGGCGATGGAGTAGGGAAGAGGATGGAGCTGGCGATGGTTTGCAAAAGACGAGAGGAAGGGAAGAGTAGCGGGGAGAAGCTTGAGCAGCGTGGAGTGGGAGCGTAAATGAAATGTGGTGAATTGCCAGCAGGTGAAATCGCTTGGAGGAGGAATCCTTGGTAGAATGGAGAGGAGCCGAGTGGAGGTGGATGTGTGGGAAGACAACGATGAAGGAAGGAGACTACGTGTAGCGATGGAGAGTGGGTGATGAGTGGATAGGAAGTGAAGAGATGCGGTGAATAGGGAATGGGAATGTGGAGAAAAAGACAAGAAGATGAACATCCAAAAGATGAGAGCTTAAGCGAACCAACACTCTGATACCACTTGTAAGATAACACCTTACATATTTATCTTATTAGATAAATAAATATATTTTTATAATTGAATTGATGATATGAATACATAGTCTCTCGGCATATATATAGTACATAATAGTGAAGAGTTATATCTCTTTTCATGCCGTTGTTGTATTTAGCATATACAATATTAATTAATTAATTGTTTAATCTAATTTATTATTTTATTTACATATTATTGTATTTGGTATGTTACAGACTTTACAAACCATGAGAGGGCACACTCCAACTAAAGAGAGAGGATGAGTTAATGTGAGCTTTCATGAGATAAATTAGGGAGTTTGTTGGAGTTTAAGTGTAGTGGAACTTAAGAGGCAGGCGCTACCTCTCAATAGGTGCTCCACCTCTTCCACATAGCCCCCTCATGTGGTTGATGTCTTGGTTGACTTGGCGAATGAGGGATGATACGTCAACCACATGAGGGGGCGCACTTCCAAAATTTTAGCAGTGTACCACGGGGACGCGCCTCCCAGGGTCGGGGGCTCGCCCCCTACGCTTCCCACGCCCCGGGGGCTCGGGGGCTCCATGGGAAACGTTTCCCAGCGCCCCCCTTTCTGCGAAACTTGGGGAAACGCAGGTCTAGGAGTTTCCTGGATTGGGGGGCTCCCACACGCCCCCTCCTGAAAATGGGGGGCTTCGACAAACCCTGACTGCCCTCAATTTTTTAAATTTTTTTACTTAAAAAAGAAATGGTTCATCTTAAATTTTAGGCTTTTACACTGAATGGTCATTTTAAAACGAAATAGAAACAAATAAAAAGAAACAAACATCAATATGATATGCTTGGCTATAACGATTACATTAAATTACACTAAACTCTTCGGAAACATAAGCATGCCAGTATGCAAATGGTGATGGGATGAAGAATTGATATGTTTATATGTTGGGGTTCATATTTTTATTATTATTATTTTTTTTTATAATTTTAGAGACCGACCCCCCTATGTTAGGGACCTCGAAGCCTCCCCGCCCCCCCGTCCCCCAAAATACCCCAAAATTTTGGGGTGTCTCTACACGTCCCCAATGTGCGTTTCCCCGCTCCCACTTCCCCGCGTCCCGGAAACTTGGTGGAACACTGAATTTTAGTGATTCGCTACCCACTCAATCTTCCTCAAAAGCAACATTTTAGGCTTTGAATGAAGTCGCCCTCAATAGGAGACAAGAGTGCGACCTCACCAAACATGTTTTGTCATGTTCCCCTTTGACTTTCTCACTTTGTCACTTTGTGATTTTGTGTCATCTTTAGAATTTTTTGTCATTTTGTTGCCCCTTTAAGAAAAAACGCTACAAGTGATAATTTAATCACTTGAAACATAGGAAAAGTGGCTCCTAGGGTAAAGAGGATGCTCTGAGTGTGAAAAGGAGCATCCCCACACCAAACTTTGCCTCCTGGCTACACTTTCATTACAATTTGAAGTTTCCCATTTAAACCATTAAAAAATGGGCTAAATTTACGAGAAAAAATATTTTTCTCGAAACATAAAAATAAACCTAGGGGGGCCTAGTACATGTTCATATTGACTGAAAACAATGTCTAACATGCTTATATACATTGATACGTGAACTTTAATAAGCTCCTAAGGCCTAACCACCAAGACGACCGTTCCATCTTTGGAGGAGTGGTGAAAAACTCGAAATTATACATCGCTTATTCAACACTTCATAATTAACAAGGGGAAAACACCTTGGAATAATCAGATTGACGTCTAAGTCCTAGGAAGCCAAGTCCTTTCCAAATTTTTTTCCATGCTAGTATATTTATTACAATATCCCCGCAGGGTATGAACATGTAATTATTAAAAAAGGGGCCCAAAAATGGCCTTGATGAACCATGGAACTATTGAGCACTAATAACCATCAAGGCACTTGTTCATGACTTTGGCGGGTCACTGAAAATCCACTTAAGTGCAAAACTATGATGACTATTCAATCCAGCTCATGCAAAAACTATTATGACTACAACTGCAAGCCTTTTTGTGATTGCAACCTTCTCTGATTCAATCTATCCTTGCTAAGCACATTTTGACTGGCAACATGAGCTAGGAACATTATTACAATAGGAGGAATTTAGATGGTGATTGGCTCTGTTATCTCATATACATTTGCAACAGGGCTACCATGATGCAACATACAGATCTATCTCTTATTCTATTTCGAGCTATTTTTCACATGGGGTTTTCACATGGATCATTACAGCCTCAACCATTCCAGAGAGCCTTGTTTAGTAGATTTTCCTTGCCAGGACTGAGATTCACTAGTCCATTGAGATGATTTCAGTTATGGACTAGTTCATTTGAGCAAAGTAGCAGATCATATTTGGTACACATAGTTACAGAGGGGCCCTATTAGTTGGAGACATGTATATATGGTGAGATCAGGTATATGATTCTATAGTTTGATTTTGCTCTGTGATGTATATCAAACACCTATGCTTGTCTTGTTAGGATGATTATGGTGACCTATGCTTATATATGTATTTCAACTTGTGCTAAGACTAATCAAAGGATTTGATGTTGAAGACTGTTGATCATGCCATGCTTGTACAAATAGTAAACCTTAGTGCTTTGTTGGCTCCATGTGTCATTTGTCCTCGTACATCCAGCTCATACGTTGTTGAATTTCATCCCATGACTTAGATTGATTGAGACTTGTGAGATTGAAGATCTTTTCCCCATCTTGACCCCTGTGCATGATAGACTCCATGTTGTTATATCTCTTTGGCTATGAAGTATGTGGCTTGGCCAGTGTGGCCGGGTTCATCGGGAAGTTCTCCTTTAGTTCTCAAAATAAGTGCTCCATCAAACAGTGTTGCTAAACACTAAAGCATCGGAACACATAAAAGCTATATCTACATGATGGCAACTATAAATTTTTAAAAGGTAGTCAGTGGCCAAGGGCTTGAGCACTCATTCTTTGTATAATGTAAGGCTCATCTGCCCTCCACAAGGGCAGCAGGGAGAGGCAAAGCCGTTGGGGTTATGGACTGCTCGTTGGCAGCGGGGCTAGGCCTTAGTCATTTGTTGGAGCTTAGAAAGCTTTCCAGGGCACCTTCTCTTGTAGGTTGGCTACTATCTTATGTGAAAAAGAAAGTTATTGAAAGAAGATCAATGGCTAGAGGATGAGCACTCACTCTTTGTATAGTGTTCGTCTCATTTGCCCCAACAGGGCAAAAAGGTGAGACTACCTTGCAAAGGCTATGTCTTTGTCAGTACTGGAGCTCAGAAGGCTTCCAGGGCACCTGCCTTTGAAGGTTGATCTATATTGCAAATTAGTGCAAAGTAAAACTTGTTAGAGTCTTAGGGAAGCAAACCCAAATACTTTATCCACTTGTGAGACACCATCATCCCCTATTGCTATTTGTCATGTATATGCCACTTTGGTTGAGTGTATTGGTTATCATTCGGAGAGATCACATAGTCAAAGTCAATCAGAAGTCATTCCCCTTACTTAGCCTTGTTTTCTATCCTCACCTAGCATTAGCACACAGTTTAAGCTTTGTAAGTATGGCATGAACAAGCAGACTTCCGGAAGGTTTTGGGTTTTTTCAGAAGCACATGTATATCTTACTTACTATTATTATTATTGTCACCATGATGATGAATGACATGATTTAAGTTTGGTTTTGATATACACCATTGGAGCATTTCTTACCTTGGATGCATGCAGGATCATATTGGTGTAGTATCTCACCTCCAGTTTGGGTACTTTGACCTGGTCAACTTGGTTGACCAAGTCAAACATGGTTCCCAAGGTAGTGACTCAAAAAACAACATAGCCTATATTTGTTCCAGACATGCCTAGGACCAATACTGCGGTTTCAATTTTGAGAATTTGGCCCCAGATCTCCTAATTAGTGATTATTATCACTTTATTATTGGCTAAATGATCAATTTTTATTACAGTTGGTAGCGATTTTGGTTCTGCTAGAGCATTGCAGTGTTCCAGGGGGTACCAGTAGTCACTTATACCATTTTTCTGTGTCTTCGGATCATCCAGTGCAATCAGTTTGCCCCAATTATCAGCTTGGGCAGAGTTATGATGACTTTTATCAATTTCAAAGGATGTACCACTAGAAATTGAACTAGGAAATTCACTAAGAAAATCGATTTGGCCAATTGGGTCAAGGAAATGGCTTGGAAATTTGTCAGATGATGTAGTTTGGCTCCCTGAACAGTTCTTCAGCAGTTACAGTCAGCATTGTTGTCCGGATTATTTTATTTTGGCTCACCTCGTGAGGACGTCCCCTAAGGGGCGCCCCTCAACTTGGCTAATTGATGTATTTCATTGTTATATCATATGTTATGAGGTTGTAATGGGGCCTGGGGTGAATTAAGCCCCTAGTGACCCCCTTTGATGTATTATCATGATGTATCTTATGTTATCTTATGTTTTCCACCTTAGGGAGGCGTACTTGAGCAAAAGTGCACCCCCTTTGAAGTGGTCTACTTGATCCATGTGTTGATCTTCGTTGTTGCGATCTCCACTGTTGATGATGTCTTAATCTCAACTGTAGGATGGTAATTAGGTAAAAATTGTACACACTCTCAAGCTATTTAAGAGAGGTGATCCCCCCATTGTAAAGCATGAGCTCTGGCACCAGAATATTGAATAAAGAGATTTTGTCTGGGACTACACACTTGTTTCTTGTTTGATGAATCAATGAGATGATGTCTGGCATTGTTTTTCTTCTGCACTAAGATCAATCCATCATAGTTTTTGTCCCTTTCCTTGTACCTGTTTATCAACAGGTTGAAGGAGGCGATTCTGAGAGAGGCGCATTGGTGGAGGGACTCACTCAGTTGCTGTAACTTGGGCTTGGTTATCAGGGATTTGCAACTTCTTTATGATTTCTTTTCCTTGTATGTCTTTTAGCTTGCATTTCCCATTTATTTGTCGTACTAATTGAATTCTTTGGTGTGACAGGTACAACAGGGGTGCTAGGGTCACTGATAGAAGCAACACTCCATCAAAATCTTGCTCGAAAATCTAATTTGATCCTAAGAAAGGAATTCTTCATCATCCAGGAGATCATCAACAATGATTCAGGTACGTTTCTCAGGTAATTTCTCCACCTTTTGATTTTCTCATGCATTGCCCATCATTGCTTTCATTGAAAAACCCTCTTTAGAAGTAGGAAAAATCACCGGATCATTTTGCACTGGGAATCTGCAAATTTGGCGATCTGTGTTTTGTTGGGCATCCCTCAAAACTTCTTCTCCCTTCTAGGCGTCAACATTGGACTCCATTACCCATCTCCAGGCACTGGTCACTTAGGAAGGTAGCGCCCCTCTTGGTGTGGCAACCAGTTTCTCTGTGTTTTGTTCCGGTTTCACTTGGATCACTTTTAGTTGTCAAATCCTTCATCCAAGTCAGTGTGCAGAAAGTCTTAATTATCGATATCAACCTTGTCTTGGAGAATTTTTCAATTATCTGCTTCAATCTCCCCCTCGTCCCGGGTTTGATCATTTGAACCAACACACTAATCCTAAATCTGATCCAAATATCCACAAGCCACCTAATTGTTTAACTTGAGTAACATTACCAACATAGTTTACCACCTCTACTCAAGTATCATAAATTTGTGGCGTATTCCCCGAATCTAGGGTTTTAAGCACTCACTTTATGTATTCTTTGTCAGGAGTTTGATCTGGTGATTTGCTTTAGGTCTTTCTTTCAGGATAGATCTGGGTCTCCCCCATTGTCAGTTGGGCTTCTCTAGTGTCATAAAGCGAAGGAAGTCTTAACCGGCGTGACAACCATCCATCTCTTGGGGGTAGGATTTCCGTAGGTCACGGCTTTAGTTGCCGGTCCCCTCTGCCATCCTGTACATGATTCCTCTATCGGGGCAACTACAAGATCCGTGAGCACAGGCTCATGAGCTATAAAATGTCCATTTTATCTTATATGTTTCCAACTTTCAGAAATAATTGATTATATTGCTACATTAAGTGAATTTTCTCTGGTCAATATATAAATAAAGTTGGATTATTTACACCATTGAATCAAGTTGTTTGGTTATTAGCAGTGGTTATATGCTGACAAAACTATATGGTAATATGTTTGTTTCTTGTGAACTGTAAAATTGGAGTTATAGTAGTTTGTAGTGCCATTTTGTATCTTGCAGATATGTTATTCATTAGCAATTATAATGTTAGACAAAATTATTTTAATGCTGTTTTGGAAAACATTCCTTATTCCAGAATTCTGTTTTAGAAAATCTCCCGTCATTATTGGAACATGTTCCCTTTAATTCCTAGAAAAACAGTTGTTTTGGTCAAGTTATGTTTGTATTTTTACATTTGCATGGTGTTTTGACAAGAATCTATCATAAATGTTAAACACACACACACACACAAACACACATACCAATTTGAATCATTGACTCAAGTACTTTTTCATAGACGCGCAAAAATGAGTTTCTGTCTTTGTATACCTGAAGTTAATAAGTACTGTAATGGTATTCTTCTCAGTTTAATGAATACACATCCAAATGTTCCCAATATGTAGTTAGGCAATGTGTCATGTTCCCAACAACTGTGATTTTTCTTTGTATCTGTGTTTAGCAAGTGTAATATTTGTATCTGCACTGTGATATTTACATCGTCTTCAAAGTGTCAATTGCACGAAAATTGAATTGATTGAGTGATAATTGCTTTGTTAAAAATATTTCATATTTTCCCTCTTATTCTTTCTTGTATTCCTACTTTCGTTTGTTCATTTTCTTATTGTTTTGAATATGAAGTTTCTAAGTTACCATTAAAGAAAATGGTAGTAGATGAGTTTAACCATATATTGTGTTCTCTATCATGAAATTTTTGATTTTGCAGTCCAGGGTCACGTACTTTGTTAGGAGCATTGCAGCAGGACAAGTCAGCAGCATGTGACTTTTCAAATGAGAGTTCTACAAACTGGGTGGACATCAACTCTGGCCGCTGCATAATAACTTATGGAGTCGAAAACAACAATGATTGGCGTGCCGTTTCTCTTATGCCCAATACAAAAGGTGGCACTGATTATGTAGTGGTAGGTTTCTCTATCATTGTTATTGCTTTATTTTACTTTTATTATACATTTACATCGTAAATTTGAAGTATTTCAATGGTTTTGTCCATGAGGTGTTTTCCTTTAAGGAATTCTCACTTATAGAAAGGAAGAAACATGATCCCAATCAGCTTCTAATAATATAGGTCAGAACTAAAAGGTGATAGTTAGAAGGTTTTAGGCAGGTCTGAGCATGCTGGAGTAGTGCCATCTGGTTAAGTGCGGCTAAGGTTCTAACCCTACCCACCAAATCGCTTGCATGCCTTGTGGTCAATTTGTAGAGTGAATCCACGATCGCTGAACGACCTAGCAAGGGAAGGGCATGTGAGAACAAGTTTAGATCTGTTCAATGAAGCCCATTGTTGGTGTGTTCCATGAATGAAAAGGTTCATGTACGTTCTCAAGTAGCATGGGGAAGAGGGTCCAATGGAGTTATGTCTTGGCTTTATCTTCAAAGATACATTTTTTGTTTCCTTAAGTTGATTTGTTAAACACCAACTTGGTCTCTCGGTGGAAGTTGGTGTCATATTTGGCTTGAGAAGAGGGCTCTCTCATGCATTCATAGTGGGTAAGGCCTGAGAAACCCCAGTGATCAAACTTCACCTATCCAAATATGAGATCTGGTGGAATGCTAGGCAAAGAAAGCTTTTCTTTGCACGTTTAATGGGCTTTGGCTCTCTATAGATGTGCTCATGAAGTGGACTAAAGATCACTGGTGCTACATTACGGGGGACTGCCCTCTCCCCCTCACCCCCGCTCTCGAAGCTCGCTTTTGAGCAAGTCAAAGCCAAAATGCCCATAAAGTGTGCTCCTCAATCGCTTCGGTTTGGGATTGTTTTTGAAAAGCGCACCGGTGGGTTCAAACATTGCTCCTTGCCTCTGTTCGAGAGCGATCAGAAGGGTTCGTTACCTTATCGCTCCCTCATTGCTCCCAAACATTTAAAAAAACACTTTACTTTCATTCTCGTATTCTCTCCCATCGCTCTGAAGGTCATTCCCAGATGTAGCCGCAAATTGAAAAGGGGAGGACAATTTTCCTCTTTTTGGGGGGAGTTTGCCCAAGCTATAAAGCTCTCCCCCACTTCATTGTTACCATTTCATTCATCTTTGCAAGGGATTGTGAAGCTTGGAGTGATTTGGAGATTTGGTGAGGAGCTTATAGAGAAAGAAGGGAGATTGAAGGGTGCCATTTGTGGGAGCTTGGAGGGCAGTTTGAAGGCTACCATAGGTTTCAACCACCATTGCAAAGACAAATAGGTAGGCTCTAAACTAATTCTTGTTTTCTTTTTCCATATACTATTGTATTTCTTTATGTCTTGAAAGCTTGTAGGTTTTCTTCTTCTACTATTTCCCATTATTTCTCCCTCATTCCATTGTAGGAAAAGGGTTATTATCTGAATTTCTACAAGCATGATGGGTATGTCAACGTGGTTTGTCCTTTTGGTTCCATTGCTTATTATGATGTTGTTGATTGGAAACCGGAGGAGAAATCATGAAGAGGATGAAGACTGTTAGTTTTTCTAATCTAATTATCTTGATTAGGATCTTTATCTGAAAGAATAACAAATACAACAAGATACACAATATAGAGCAGATACACAAGCCACAAAGATTTTCACCGGGGAAACCATAAAGGAGAAAACCTTGCAAACTTCCTTAGAATAGTTCTGTCACTAAGACAATATCACAAGATGGAAAAACCCAATAAGAAGAAGTCTTTTGCAACTATCTATCTCTCTTCCTTGTCTCTCTCTCTCTCCTGATGCAAACTTGAGTGAGTGTGAGTGTGTATAAATGAAGGAGGGCGCCTCTCTATTTATAGCCTTCAAGTGACTGACCTAATACATGACTGGGGCCGACCTATTACCCTAACAGGGATGACTTCTCCTAGAGAGACTCCAAAAATACATTACATGATGTTATATTGGGGACTATTGCACTGACTTACAATGGAGGTTGTACCTCAAGGTCCATACACAATAATGACATCCTGAAAGGAGGCAAACACATCTTTGATGGGGGTACAACAACATATAGTGATAATATACATCAGAATATCTTCCGAAGTTACAAATACATTAACAAAGAAGTGGGTAGTGGCACATATCATGGAGAGGAGGGTTTGGGAGAGAAAGACAAGGATGAGGAAAATGATAGTGATGGTGGTGATGGAAAGAAAACCAAAGAGAACCAAACACCCTTGTGGAAATATGTCACAAAGCTTGTGTAGTTTTTCTAGATGTCACTACTCGATCTAAAAATCTGAGATCTCAACTAGCCTTGAGTCTTGTTGCTGCCTTTCACACACCTGGGGGGCGACGTGGCAGAAATATTCAAGCCACTCGGTGTTTCCTTGGGGGAAAGTCTCGAGTCAAGGCTGTCACCTTGTTCTTGACTCCTCTGTTTAGGCCAACTCCTAACAAAGCCAAGGGGGGCAGACCCTATTAGTTGCTAAGGCTGTTAAGGCTTTAGTGTAATGGCGATGATGGAGTTATTTAGGAGTTTGATGAAAGTAAATACTAACACAGATATTGCAACAAGATTTAAATCACAACAACATAAAAATCAATGTATGATATATCAAACACATGAAAGCAGATGATTGTATAAAATAAACAATCAGTGCCGAATGGAGTCCATAGATAAAAAGTGCTGTTGTATTATTGAAAAGGAAAGTGTTGCAAGTGCTCTTGGTTAGTTTTAAATTAATGTGGAGATGAGTTGATTAACTTATGGGGAAGAGGGAACTCTAAATATACCCGAAGGTACGAGGAGTATGTCCAAAAACGTTGTCCGATGCGGCTCCCTGCAAGGAATATGTGGGCTGGTTGGAGTCTCTGAGACGTGTTTAACACTACACCAACAAGGGTGTAGCCTAACGGTGTCTCGACGTCGCTACCTAGTTGTTCCCGCTTCCTTTGTGGATTTTTCCATAGCAATGGAATAATTCGAGGCATTGGATTTTCGCCTGGGTAGGTTAATTGGGGCGTGAAAACTAATTAATCTAGTTTCCCACATTGCTTTTGATGCAACCAACTGTTAGAACGAACCACAGCGGTAGCGGTGCAGAGCATACACAACGGAGCCTCAGTAATTTTTAAGGATTTTAACTTTGTAGTGTTTTTGGTTGTTTATTAAAATCCCCAAGAATCTCTTTCAGGCTAAAGCCCTAGTTGGGAGAGCAAGGGGTGTAAATTACTAAAAAATAAAAAATAAAAGCAGTACAAACACAAGGCTTTTCTAATTAATCCTACCACGCATCTCTTTCCCCTTTCGGGTAACTTGGGAAGTCGTGGGGTTAGTATTTGTATTACTCTGCAACAAAATTGAAATCAAAAATGACAAAGCATATAGATCTATAAAGCAAAACTACACTAACAAAAGCAAAACCATGAAAAAAGTGTATTGACACAAATCCCCCCAAGGGGGATGGGGAGTGGGCTCTGAAGGTGCCTACTCCAAACATCTTATTATGGTATTTACAATGCTTGAGGTGGATGCCAATGGTCCTTACAGATATGGGTCCAAAGGATTACAGGTTTTTAGAAAAAAAAAGATCAAGAATGATGCTCCAGGAGGTCTTTGAACAACTTAGATCCTTGATTTTTCGGCAGCACTTCTCCTTGTCCTGGCAATAAAAATGAAAAACCAGCCACCGGGAATGGACCAAATGTGCAAAATAAAGCATTAAGAACATAAAAATTTAAGTACTTGAATGATAAACAATAAGCCTAAGTAATCAATCTAGATCTACTCAGAATAAAGCTTTAAGATTAGGATCTAGCAATGTACATAAATAAATCAGCCTTTGAATAATTTTTTAAAAGAAACTAATTTACTTAAGCATTTTACAAAGTAACTGGAACCAAAGATAAAGTTTTATTTAAATTGAAGGAGAGAGAGGAAATGTTGGAAGCATGGGAATATTTAGGCCATGGAGTCTGCAAGTGGAAAGCGGAGGGACTATGCTCTTCAAAATTTGCTTGAAAGATGGAGGAGTCAACCTAGATCAACCATCCATTAAAGTTAGATACCTGCATCAACTTAAAAATCTTTGCACAAGAAAGGTTACAAGCAAAGGTGCTACCGAAAGTAGAAACTTGGAAAGCATGCATGCAATTAAATAAAATGTACATGCGAGCTAAGAGATATACAACCATCAAACAATAAGAGCATGAATCAAACTAGAACAATCTCTTATCCTACCGAGAGATAGCTCCCCTTGTAGCCCACAACAAACCAAAGAAATGCACAACGAAAAGAAGCTAATACTGGTTACCTCATAAGCCATGCAATACTCATCCACACACAATGATGCTCGACACAAGAGGTTTGCCTCCAAATCTTTCTTTTATTCCATAAAATACTATGATATTACAAGTACACAGCTCAACAGCCCTTCAGTCCTCTTTGACCATGCCAAAATGAGGAAAGGAGCCCTGCTTAAATAGCAAAATATGACCCAGTGGGTGTGCTATCAACACTGAAGATGAACCCGGAGTTATCTGAGTTACACTGAGCTTGGACTGAGTTGAACTGCAAAGGTGATTGACACCTCTCTCACCAAACTCCACCAACCAATTATTAGTTGCCAACACATCACAACTAACTCACCAACTCCAAATTGGCAAGCTTCAATAAACCTCATGCTAAAGTGTATAGATGATGACGTGAGATCCAAAGTTAACGCGAGGAAGGAAGTGTGTGATGTCATTTATATGATATGCGCTAGCAATCAAAAAAATAAACCAAAGTTTTGAAACAACTTCATGCTGGAGAGGGCTCCACTTCCCCTCCTAACGCAACCCTCCTACTCACATGTGCGTGGAAATTTACCTTGACGTCACCCCCTCTTAACATATTCGCTACTTATTTTAGAAATGCGATTTCAACTTCAATTTAATCCAAAGTTTACATGTTTGTCATATGAAAAAAGGGGGTCCACTACTTACTCCCAACTCCCCTTTCAAATGCTAGCGTGAGGTATTTGACATCACCCATACCATGCGATTTCAAATCACATTCACTACCTTTCACTTAAACTTTAAATCAAAGTTTAAATACAAATTCATGTTTGAGAGGATCGCATGCTTTAGGGGGACCCATGCCATGTCACCCCATCACTTAATATTTTTTTTTTGACTTTTTCAATTGTCTTTTATGCCAATTTGTCGTAATTTAGCATTAAAACGCCAAAATGATGCTTCGTTATCTGAATAATGCTCCACATGGTGTTCGGGCCGCCCGAAATATATGAAAAGTGGCCCCTAGGGTAAACACGACGCTCCGAGTGTGAAAAGGAGCATCCCCACGCCAAAAATGGACTTCACATCTGACTTTCATTACATCTTGAAATTTTTTAATTAAACCATTAAAAATGGCCTAATTTTGCAAAAAAAAAAAATTCTCAGAAAAGGAAGAAACTCTAGGGGGACCTAGCGCATGTCCATACGGCTCAATTTGAATGCCTAGCATGTTGAAAAACATTGACACGAATGCTCTAATAACCTGCTAAGGCTGAAACACCAAGACGACTACCCCAACTTTGGAGGTGTGAGTGAAAAACTCAGAAATTATTAGTCTTTTGTTCAACAACCAATAATAACCAAGGGAAAAAACACTCTGGGCTAGTCGGCTTGATGCTTAAGTCTGGCAAGCCAAGCCTTTTATAAAAAATTATCATGCTAGGACATTTTTTACAATTTCCCCAAGGGGGTATGAATATGTGTTACAAAAAAATTCAAACAAACTCCCAGAAAAAGGTTGGCAGACTTCTGAACTCTGATCATGAACAAGTGTGCTTGTTCAAGCCTTGCCGGCTCACTTGAAAAATCCACCAAGTACAACTTAGGTGGTAACAAGTCTCAATAAGTCATAAACATAAACTAAATCCCAACTTCTCTCTTCCAGAGAAGGTAATAGCTATGCAATATATTTACAATAGAAAGCGTAAGAAATCTCTCTACAAATTAACACATAAATTGCAATCACACATCATTAAGACTCATGTTTTCCTTGGAAATCCTGAAGGGAAAGACCATCATATATGGGCTTTCTTCAATCTCGAGCCAGAGTAAAGAATATAGAGAGAGTAAACAATAAAAAATACAATCAATAGGAACCTGACGGGTCAAATCGCTATATCTGCATGCAGCTGCAACTGCTGATCTTGGGAAATGCGCCCCAACTGTATGCCCTAATATCTGAATCTCTGAACACTGCTTCTGCCAATCTCTAGAAGAAGTACTGTCTCTCTACTCCTTGAAGAAGTGCTCCCTCTTCCCTTCTTCACTGCAATGCTTTGTTGAACAAAGATTTGTGACCTCAATCTTTGAATGACGCCCCCCAGCTCTACAGCTGCACCCTTTTTGCTCAGAAGTGCGCGCCTTTGACTCTGCCTCAGTCAATCTTTGGCTAAGGTCTCTGTGAGTTATCCTCAAACTCTGATGAAAGATCCCATGCTCCCTCATCTGTCTTAGCCTTTGGATTTGTGCCCCTGCTCTCACACGTGCGCCTTATCTAGAGAAATAAGCCCCTCTCCCTAAGAATGCATCCTCTGCTCTCAGCTCTTGGATGAATGCTGCTCCATTGCTAAATGACCTAGATCTAAAGCTCTCTCAATCCTTGATCAAATCTCTCTTTTTCATAGACCTATTATTTTTTCTCATTTGTCTCCACTCGCTCTGAGAAGTCAGGATAATCAATCTAGCCACAATATTCACTAATCCAAGATGAACTACACTTCAAACAAATTTAGAACCTGTAGCACATGAAATCCTTACACAACAATCAGGCAATCACATATGACTCAGTAATTTACTCTGGAAACCCCAATGGGGAAAACCAACAAACTGTGGGGCTTTCTACTTTCTCGAGCCTAGAGCAAACAAATAAATAGGTACATAATGAGTTTAGATAAACAAGCAGATGAATCTGAAAAGACAAAACCCTAGATTTGTAGTGGTTGCAATTGTTGCCCTTGGAAAGTGCGCCCCCCAACAGTACACCCTCAACTGAATATCTCAACTCAAGCTCTATTAGTCATTGAACATTGTACTCTCTGTCTAAATCTCTGAAGAATGATCCCTCAGATCTTTTCTCTGATCTGCTCAGCTCCAGAAGATAAACATCGTCTTCAAACTTAGAAAACGTCCCCCAATAGTTATAACTGCGTCCTCTCTGCTCAGAAAACGTCCCAGCCATTCTGCACTTAGACAGTCTCTGACTGATCATTGAAGACCTTTCCTCAGTCACTGAAGAAGACCCTCAACTCTTTCGGCCCTCTCGGCCCCCCAGCACATGTGCAACAACTCCCTCATGTCCCACACATGTGACGTGTCACGTGTTGCTGCTTACGTCCAAGCATTTATGTGGGGTTATGCCATGGGAAGAAAAGAAGACTATAGGAGTCAAAACCTATACAAAAGTGCCAACAAAAGACAAAACCAAATATAAGAGGGAAGAGGAGGAAGCACAATACCTATCCAAAAAAAGAAAGGTTGAACATGAGACCTCAAGCTCACATTGAACATTCAATCCCCATCTAACCATGGTAGTGAATTCTCGTCCCCGCTTTCAGGGCATAGAATAATATCATATTTCCTTGACCAAGGTGGTAGGGATGAAGTGGGTGCAAAAGTGTACTTGTTTCTCTTTGCATGTGGCATACCATTTAATGTTCTTCGCCCCCTACTGGCATGACATGGTAGAACTCATCTGTGGTGCCCCTAAAGGATATAGGAGGTTTCAGTATGACAAAGCTAGAATTGTGAGACTTGACAAGGAAAAAGCCAAGATCCAAAATGCTTTGGGGCAATTCACAAATGCTTGGAATGAATATGGGGTATCGATTGTATCTGATGGTTGGACAAATGTAAAGGAAAATCCATTGATAAATATTCTTGGGGTGTCTGTTGGCGGTGCATTCTTCCTTTCATCCTATGACTACTCGGATCGGTTCAAGGTTGGCATCAATATTGCAGAAGCCTTAATTAAAACCATTGAATCTATTGGTCCATACATTTTTATCCAAGCCATTACTGATAATGTTGCTAATTGTAAGGCATCGAGGGAAATCATTGATGATAGATACCCTAACATATTTTGGTCCAAGTGTTTGGTTCACACATTGAACCTTTTTAAGCATGACATTATCAAGATGAAGGACCATGATTATAGATGGATTGGTTCATTGTACAAGAAAGGCAAGCACATGATAAGATTTTTTACCAATCATAGTAATGGCCATCATTTTTTTTTCAGTCACTCAAGGTTGGAGCTATTGAATATTGCAAAGACTAGATTTGCTAGATATTACCTCACCTTGAGGCACCTTTTGAAGGTAAGAGAGGCATTGGCTAGCAGAATATCAAGTGAATCATGGCATATTTTGAAAGGCAAGGCTACATCCGCATCTGATAAGCACGATTTTTAGGAGGTGGAGGACATTGTTCTTGATGGTCAGTTTTGGGTAAGTGTGAGGTATGTGTTTGAATTCACCAAGCCCATTTATAACATGATTCGGTTTGTAGATACTAATCAGCTGGTAATTAGGGAGGTGTATGAGCAAATGGATAGTATTCTAGGCCAAATAAATGATATTCTTGAGCCAAAAGATGCCATCTTGTATGATCATATTTACAAGCATGTGGTCAAAAGGTGGGATAATCTGAATGGGGGAATGGGTACATGCTAGCATTAGACAAGTTGGTCCCTGATGAAGAGGAGTGTGTTGTATTGCATGCAGAATTGAGAAAATGCCTTAGTCAACATGGCGTGTTTGCTAATTTGCATGCAAACAAAGATTGAGATAGGTTAGCTCCTATTGAATGGGGGAACATGTATGGCTTCGCCACCACATAGTTGCATAAATTGGCCATAAGAGTGATTTCACTAGTGGTTACAGTTTTTTCTGCAAAGGGGTGTTGGAGCACCTATAGCTACATCCACAATGTGAAAAGAAACAACGTTAATGAAAACTGGGCAGAAAGCTTTGGTTTATGCACACTACAACTTGAGGTTGTTGTCTAATTATTGTGAGCGGGACAAAAGTGATAGAACATATATCACTTGGGACAACAACCTAGAGGAGAACAATTTAGAGGATGGAGCCATGGCTTTTGAGCGCTTGGAGGAGAAACTTTTGGGCGATGATGATGGTGACCGTGCAACAACAACAATAGAGATGCCACCCGCTAAGTCACTTGACATGAGGACACGTGACACAAAGGACATGAAAATACGAGTGTCGAATACAGACACAGTGACGCTCGAAATTAGGACACAGAGGACACGTTTTATATATATATATATATATATATATATATATATATATTTTAAATTTTATATATAAAAAATCTAGACATATAGATCCATTTTTTTTTAGAAACTAGAACATTTACAAATACTTAGTAGAAATTACTAATAGGAATCAATACACTACACATTTTGTCATTCACAAATCACAATGGGACAAAGATGATAGGATATAGCTCAAGATGTCAAAACCATATTTCTCATTAAGTCATCAAAATCAAAATGTATTACATAGATGTCGGAATGCCAATGGCAACTAGTAGTAGTAAATAGTAAATACAAAAAGGGGTAGATCATAGATGAGATCAAGATGGAAGAATCTCATCTGTCAATTTATTATTTTTGGGCTGTGGATAAAGGAGAAATGCAACTAAACTGTTGTTTTGCAAACAACTTGTTTTTTTGTTGAGGATGGTGGAGAAATGCAATTAACTTGTTGTTTTCATGCAAGACACTTTTCCTAAGTGGGGCAGAGTGTTGCAAAAAAAATAAATCATTGCAGCTAAGACTGCATACTGGAACCCTAATCAAACTTTAATTAGCTTATTATTTGTTTAACTTGAAGCCAATTGTATACAGAATACTAGAATACAGATTTTCATAGTTAGAAATATTGTTTGTGTTATGGAATTGCTTCGTGGAGGTTTTAGGCTAAAAAATCTTTACATGCAATTATTCCAAATTTCATCTGCTTAACTTTTTCTTCAAAGTATTTAATAAACTTTATGATCCTGTTGTAATCTAGTGGAATCTTTACTACTCTTAAATCAACATATTCAAGACAACATAAAATAGAAGATAATATATGAACGCATTCACCATAGGTGATCAGAATATACTCAGTTTCTTAACAGAACCAATTTAATTTTGTTACATACGAAAATGTTTAACGTTAATCCTACCTTTTGCCATTTCCTTGACTTTACATAATCTTCCTCATTGTCTTTCTGATACTTGCCATCTGGAGAAAAAATACTCAAAGCATGACAAATTACACATTTGATATTTCCATATACTCATAAACTGTTGGATCCCACTAGTGTATTGATGCCCCCAGAACTTAAATCCACCATCCTTATTCATACCTAAATTTTCTTGACCTTCTATATTGAATAAATTTTCTATAACACAAATTTTTTCGGGATCATCATCTCTTTAATATGTGTCTATAACGGGACACATGCTTACAGTCGTGGGACATGACTTCAACATGTGTCGGACACGATTTTTTTCGTGTCTCTATTTTCAGGTGACTTAGGCCACCCCCCTCCAGTAGCAGTTTTCCAGTCCCAGATGCACCTGCTTTTCCTCTAGCTTTACAACCTCCATATTTTTGTGGGGGTCGTGTAGCTGTTGGACGTGGTTCACAACCACTTCCACCTACTCAGGATGAGGAGACTCCTACTAGTAATGCTCATAGATCACAGGAAAATAAATTAGAAGTTTCCCATGGCTAGAGGAAATATTAGTACTTGTTTTTTTCTAGTTATTCGGTACTTTGCAAATTGTAACTATTGACTCTTTAATATTGCTAATGGTCTATTTTGAAAACATTATATGGTAATTTAAGTTTGATGTTTGAAGTTGAACCTACCTTTGAAGTTCATTGTTTACAACTTTGCACTATTGATTGCATAATAACATATTATAATTGTTTGGAAATTACTAATAAATATGTGCTTTGTGAATCATTTCATTTCATGGTTGATCATTTGATGTTCTCTATTATAGTTTGGTTACAAAAGTTATGAGTTTGATGAGTCATGAGTCATGACAAATGTTATATTATATATATTGAAAATGGTTGATGCTATGGTTGATCATTTGATGACAATGCTATAGGTTATAGGTTATAACTACTGGATGATTGATGCTATATAGTTTAATCCATGTTTTTATGCTTTTTGTAACTAATTCAATATTCTACATGGTTTTGTTGACATATATGCATCAATATATATAAAAGTATATTTTATATAAAAATGCTCCCATCCCGCAAGCTTTTGAAAATTTTGCTTTTTGCTTCGCTCCTGCTTCCCGCTCCCTGCTCCCAACAACGTAGCACTGGTGTTGTGACCTAGGAGTTCATTTATTCAAAAGAGGCTTTTTCTCGTCGCTATTATCAGGCAAAGAAGAAAAAATGAGTTTGCTAAAAGAAGGGCCTTGGTTTTGCATGAGACAAAGCCTTTTCCTCACCTCCTGAGCACTAGACTTTAATCCGAGAATGACTTCATTCTCTGCCACCTCGGTTTGTGTAAGACTTCCAAACTTCCCCTTGCACTTTTGGGAAGATAAGAACTTAGCCTGAATATACATCCCATAAAAAGTTGCCAAGGTGCATGACAAGTTTTGTCATTTAATAAAATCCTTTCATTATTGTTTTTCTTTTCTTTTTATTTCTTTATTTTATCATTTATATTTCTTTTTATTTTCTTTACATTATTATTGTTTTTATTATTTATTACTAATGTATATAATGGATGCCAACTAACTGAATTGAACCACAAGAAAGAAGTTGGACAACTTTCTCAAAGTAGCAAGGTTCTTTTTCCCATATGCAACCACCTCAGTAAATTAATAATTAAATGAAAGGTAGTTGCAATTCCTCATTAAAATATTCAACTTCCACATGAGTGTTCCCTAGGGAGGTGCGCCAACCAACCTCCTAACATGAATGGGAGAAGATAGGGTGCTTGGGAGTGCTCATAATTTGACTTTTTCAACTCTCAAGCCAAAAATTTTATTTTCTCAAAGTGTAGGTTTGACCATGAAGAAGAGACCACGTAGGATGCCCTAGAAGAATGTGCCATCTCAACCACCTACAAGGCTACAACCAACAAATAATAAAATATTACCAATTGAAGTGCAGCCTAGAAGATAGTGCCAATGGTGGTTGATCTCATCAAAGAATGTGCCAAAACCATGTTTTATTTTTCTAAACCATCAACCGATTCACTTCAAACCATGTGCATGAGAGGAGGTGACCTAGAGAAGTGTGCCAAAGTTGTTACACATTAACAAATAGTAAAATATTTCTCCAAATGCCTTGGAATCTATGCCATAGGAGAATGCTTCATAGAATAAGCATTCATAACCTCCAACAAACCTTTCCCACGTGTGGAAATAAGCTAGTGAAGGAGGGCAATCAAGTATTAGCCTTTTAAAGGATTAAATTAACCATTAAATGGTTAGATAAACCTCAACATGTCTGCACTAAGGCTAAAATTTTAATCAAACCATAGTCCAACCTCCAATTAGTCACCAACTAATTAAATCAACATGAACATGTTGCTATGAAGGGGGGCGCTCCATCAAGTGTTGTACCATGTAAATAAGTTATTCTCCCTAGTAAAACCCCCCATAATGAGAAATTAGAAGCTTTAAATAGGCTTTAACCTTGGGTGCCATCAAAGGACCAATAGATGATTAATATCACAACAAACCTTAGGAGAAGGCTTGATAATTGAGAAGATGTATAATACCCCCCTTCTCTAACTGAAACTTAGGCTTGTGCTTGTGGTTAGGGAGATAACATTTACTACTTCAAATCGATAAGGCCCATGGAAGTATGATGATTTGATTTTAGCTAGTTGCATAGATTGCTCTTCTTTCCCATTTTCTAAATGTTGTTCCTCTGCTCATGCATTGCCCCTATATGTCTTCAGATTAATTGACATATGTCTTCATATCAATCGACATATTAACTATTGAATTTAATAAAATCTAAGATGTGTGATTATAAGTTTATATTTGAATTGTAATCAAATATGCTTTCCTTTATAAATCACATTCTTCATTAATGTTTTGATATTTATAGGGAACTTTGCAAAGAAGTTTCATGTTATTTATAATCGATTCTAGTTGCTTGTAGTTGCATGCAGGAATTCCCATGGCCAAAGTAAGCTTGCAATTACCAGGAGTTCATAATGTTCTAAATTCTTTAGCGGTATGTGACATTCTTTGTTAGGTTTAAGGTTCTTGTTTGGTTGAAGGATGTATTCTTGATCTAAATTTTTTTGTTCTAATACCAAATAATAGGTAATCTCATATGCCTGCCTATGGTCTTTTAAAATTGTCATTATAAGTACTTTTTCTATGTGGCTTACAGTTTTATTTTTTGCTTATTTTTTACTGTGGTTTAGAATCGAGCTTCCTTATCCATAACAATTTATTTATTTCCTAGTCTACAAATCTAGAATTAGACAGAACATTGGAAATATAACACAATACAAATATTTTAAAATGTGCTCAAAGGCTAAGTGTAGTTGACAAAGAAATTCTGTTGGAATTATGCATAATAATCCTTGAAAGTTATTGCTTCAAACACCATATTCAGGATTCAGGGTTGTTTTGCAGGGATTCCTCCAACTTTGACACCAAAAACTAATACAATAAATTGAGACTTGATATCGCTATTGCATTGTGCCTAAATAGGAATTAGGGAACCAGTGACTCTAGAAGGAGATGCAAAAGCCATAGTTTCTCTTTTTAGGGACCATCCGTCTTGACTTCGCTAGGAGTTGGCCTAGACGGAGGAGTCAAGAATCAAGTCACAGCTCTTGACTCAAGATGTGCCCCCAAGGTTGCACCCAGTGGCTTGAAGATTTCTGCCACGTTACTTGACGTGTGTATCAGGTGGAAACACTACTAACCATTCTCATCAAATAATCAATAAATCCAATGTAACAGCAGTAATGTAAAATACAACATCACATAATATATGATCATGACATGGCATAGC
>LPNX010980500.1:170618-261663 GCA_001517045.1 Pseudotsuga menziesii | reverse complement strand
AATTTCATAAGTAACTTCATGCCTTGCATAACCGGCTGAAGTGAAAGAAGAAGAAATTGTTCATTAAACCAGCTTGCTGTGAAACAAGGGTTTTCAACAATAGCAGTAGGAAAAATGGCATATATCACATGATCATCACATCATCTCATCAAAAGAAAGCCCAGTAGCAGCAGAGATGGGCCTAAATACTATAGAATGCATAATGCTCTGAAGCAAAAATAAGTATGAAAAATTATGCCTGCAGAATGTGGCGTTACAGGCCTTAACAATAGTAATTTGTAGCAATGGCGTCTTTGTATGCTTCTAATTTCCTATGTGTTAATTATGAATGTATTGTTTCTTGTGCTTGAAATACAAATGCAGCAGTGGAGAAATTTCCTGTTCAAGTTCTATATATATATATATATATATAGAAAAGCTTCAGAAAGTTTGGTTTCTACATTGACATAAAGATTTATTATAGTGGATTTGAACTTATATTGCACAGGTTATTTCTTCAGTTGCGGCACTCAGTGCAGGACAAAATAGATGTTATGATATCAGATATCAGCTGAGAACACCACAAGAAGTTGTTGAGGCTACATGCAAATATTTAGGAAACTTTACTGGCATCTGTAGGCGCTTTGAATTTATTGGTAAGACTGAATGTTGCAATGTATATGATGACTATGCTCATCATCCGACTGAAGTCCGGGCAGTTCTCCAGGCAGCTCGTCAGAGATTTGTTCATCAAGCTCTCTGGGTTGTGTTTCAACCCCATACTTACAGGTTTAATGACTAGCATAAAACTTTAACTTGTAGTTTAGAAGCTAGAACAAACTGAGACATATGATATATCATATGCCAATTCAAGCTTCTGCAATAAATTCGAAAATTCACGTTTAATTTTTACAATAGCTTTTAAAGTATTTTTCTTCACTTTTAATTGTAACTTTATACTTGGATTGTACACTGCAGCCGTCTAGCAGGACTATTTCAAGAGTTTGCACTAGCATTCAAGGATGCAGACCGTGTAATTATAACAAAGGTTTTATATCTTCTATCATTTTGTTTGTTGTTTAAAATTTTAAACTTTAAAAATCTTTGTCTGAATAGGAACATACAAGTTTGGAGTCTTATATGACTGATAGATCTCGATCCTTAACATTCTATGGCAGGTTTATGCTGCTCGGGAACAAAATATCTTGAAGATCAGTGGGAGAGATCTTGCATCTTCTATCATTGGTCCATCTGCTGAATATATCCCTGAACTGGTACACGAATTTTGTTATCATCCTGTTAATGCTATATATTGTTAGAAACCAGAATAAGAGGAATGTCTTATAGTAAGAGACTTCAAATTAATTGTAAATCCAATACTGGGATACTTGCCAGGTGAACAATCAAAGAGTGCACACTGCACATGCATAGGTATACTAACAAATTGAAATATAGCATGGTTTGCATCTGAGTGAATCATTACAAGATTGATACTAAATCAGTATTCTTTAGCTCAGTCAAGGAGTCCGAGATTAAAGCATTCACATGTCAATTAAGATAGCCATAGGGACCATTGTAAGTTACAATAGCAGTATTCCCTTCCCCCATCAAAGTCAATGACTTAATGTGGTCCCGTTACTTAATTGAGATGCTTGAGAGATCAAATCAACAAGGACACTTTCATGGATTTGCATTCTTTAAGTAGATGCTTAGAAGCTTGCAATGTGTCCTCTAAAAGGGAAAATGAAATTAAATGTCATAAGTCCTTCTTTGTGCAGTTGAGACAATTCGTATTTAATGACAATAAATATGGGGTTTTGAGATGAACATAGTTGATGCTGATTTCAGCAAGCCATATAATAAAGTTGATTTCCACCACGACTATGCTGACAAAGAACGTGATAGAGTGCTGCAAATTCCTTTGATTTAAGGTTACATCCTAAAACTTACCATATGGTCTTTGGGAGAGTTAGTGTTATGGCCCGACATACCAATGCAAAAAGGAGGATAGCATGTATTGCCATTAAATGACAGCCATATTGATTAGTAATGACAGCCTTAGTCAAGACTAATTAATTGATTGCTATATGTTCAATAACAACATTATTATACATTAAATGGAACCAGTACAATGAATTAATGGTAGTGTCAGCATGCACACTTAATGACAACAAAAGATGGGGGATTTATAAGAGATAAAAGGAGTATATTCACAAGAAGAGAAAACACTATAATTTTATGAAGGAAAAGGTGCCATCATTTAAGAGAGAATGGCCTATATTTAGTGTAGGTTGCCTCTTTGCATTTATGGATAGTTTGGGCAACGATTAATTTCAATAGTTAACCTATACAAAATATAGGTTGCCTTAATAAATACTAGTGGTGATAGACATCCCAGGTGGAGCCATATATTAGTGAGACAGGACATGTTAGTTTCCTCTACAAGGGCTATGGATCCTTAGCCTTCCTCGAGAGACAATGCCTTTGACACCATTTTCAAGACATTTTGTCTAAGATGGCCCTCATGGACTCTCTTACCTGACTCACTGTTCTCTATGGATCTGATATTTTGGGGCCTGGTTTGTTGGATTCTGATTGAGCCTCAGCCGATAGAGTACAGACTCTTCTCCTCCAACGCATCATTAGGTGCAAACAAACTGTTCCTTAGCATATCATCCTAGTAGAGTTTGGTGCTCAGGCCTTTCGACTTGAGACAATGTTTAGTTTTGTCTCTTTTCTGCACCGCCTTCGGAGCTTTGTCTACTTGGCAATTGGGCGGGACCGGTACCCATACTTAGCCTATTGTTCTATAGAGACTAATTCCTCATCTAGTCCTCGAGGATGTGGTTGAGGTTGTTGTGGGGGTCTTAGTGCTCTTGGATTCAATGGGTATTTAGATGGACTGACTCCCTTCTTTTAGATATTCTTTCGATGCACCTGGCCACCTCCTACCTACTAGATAGGAAATTAACAAGATAATTATAGATGACATTTACAGGCAGCTTATATAGATTACTTGGGTGGGGTTACACCCTAAGAAGGCCTTCTATGCTAAGCACTTCTTGGAGATGAGAGATGGACTCATTATTCGACCACAATATACCCTCCACCATTGGCTACACGATCTCTGCATTCCTTATAACCCCTTAAAACTATAACAAAGGTACACTATAACCCCTTAATTCATCCTAGGAAGGTGTGCAAGGTGGTTAGGCCTCGTCCATAAGTGTGGCTTTGATGACATGGGGGAAAAAGGCAGTTAATTGAAGCAAACTTCACACACATGCAACACCTCTTTAATCAACTAGGAGAGAAGAGAGTGCACTCACCTAAAAGGGAATATTCCCTTTCACCAACCTCCTAAACTCATGGATTTGGTCTTTAGGGCGACAAAATCAAGGGATCTTGTCCCAAAAAAGGTGTGCTAGGCCTCATTTGAGGGTCTAACGGGGTTAACAAAGTGTTTGACACCCTGTTTTACAAATAGTACAACATTATGACATTCTACACCCCCAAGGCACCTAAACTGACACCTAAAACATGAGAAACATGGCAACACACTAGGAATGCATGACAAAAAGACTAAGAGCTAAAAACACTAACAATGGCAGATGTACTAAGAATGCTGATGGCTTTGGAGGCAGGACAGAGTGAAAAAACCTTGATGATTTTAGATCACAAGAATCTAAACCTGTCCCAGTAAAAAAAGCACTCATGAGCATTGTTTAGTATGAGTGTCATAGTTGGGCAAGGCCTTTTACATATATAATATAGTTGTTATGTCAATTTACAATTATCTTCTTTTGACCATGGGAAAAAGAGATATAAAAGATGGAGTAAAAGAAGAAGTATGCTTGAGATAATCCTTGGAATTGAAAGTCCGCTGCTACTTTGTCATCTTTTGTCTTTGCAATCATCTTTGTGCAAATTGAGTGGTAACAAGTCCCATCAAATATTGGTTCCCATTTTTGGAACAAATTAAAATAACTCTCGTCAGCTTTAGTATTAGTACAAATCAAGTAGACCATTTAATTGTTTAGGAAAAATACATGAAATTTAGAAACAATTCACTCAAATTGGATCCTTGGAGGAGACATGACCTTTCAAAATTGAAGCATCCTAAATGCTTAACACATTTGAGGCAGTGAAAAAACTGCAATGACATACAAAATTAAGGGAAATAAGAAACAAAATGACACTTTTATAATTCTAGCTCATTAAAAAATACTTAATGTAGAAATGAATGAGGTATTGAGCATGGGGTAGGTCATAACCATATAAATGATGAGCCACATAAACCATGATGAAGACACACCAAGGGTAGTGTGGGCATGACAAAAACTTTATCACCAACAACTATTATACAAAAGACTTTGTTTTCCCTTGTAAGTGCTCTTGAGATAATAATGTTAAGCTAGTTTAAAGGTGTTATCACCAACCTTATAGTTTCCTGTGTGAGGTGGATCCAGGATGGATGGTAGAGGGACAAGCAACTAAGGACGTGGAACCAAGACTGCTTGGACTCCCAAATAGATGGTCGTCACGTCAATCAAGGCAGCATTCACTTTATGTTATATAAGTCCAAGACAACAACGGAGGAGACCTAGATCTACTCCCGACAGGAGAGATCAGACATAGACACCAGATCAGATCAAGTATGGCTTGAAGTACGTAAGGTGTAAGTTAATTAGAAACTCTAGATCTATGGAAGATAATACTAAGTGGACTAGGGATTTGGATGAGGGCTTCAGTCGTATGAGGGTTGATCCAAAGTGAAATACAAGTGACTTATAGGGGTAATACTAGATCTAGGGTTGAGGTACTAGCAACTGATGAAGATAACCGCTGCCTTGGGAAACGTAACTGAGATAGGGTGAGTAAGAACAGAATTGGGACTATCTAGTACCAAAGGGATAGACTCAATGAGAGATATGACAATGTCAGATTACCTGACTCATCAAGGAGCAGTCAAGAGGTCAAAAGAGGGTTAGCGTTAGGCTTGGAGATCAGTGCCTGTTGGGTCTTGGGCAATGGAGTTAATATCTGCATAGCGTTAAAGTGAACCCACTTGGGATATGCCCTGATCTATGGACCCAGAAAAGTGTTTGGCCCGGAACATTCAATTTACTGAGAAAACAACAGAAGGAGGGCTAGCGCTAGGGTTTGGAGAGGTAGATCTAGGACAACCAGGAGACTATCAACTCAGCGTTGGAGGGGAGATGAGATCAGAATGGCTTGATCTACAAACCCAAGTCAGAAAATTTCAGAAAAAATCAGATATGGAAAAGTCAAAATTTGATCAGGGAAGCTAGGATGCTGAAAGTCGGTTTTTTAGATCTAGGGCTACCTGGCAGGAACTAGCTCAACGTTGGGGGTGTTCTGGAATGATGGAGACCTGATCTACAAACCCAAGTGATTTTTTTTCCGGAAAAAGTCAAATCTGGAAAGGTCAAAATTTCAGTAGGGGCGCTTGGGTTTGAGTAGTCAGAAAATCAGATCTAGGGAAAACCAGTCACAATTTGGACAACGTTGAGGATGATTTAGTGGGAGGGATGCCCGATTTACAAAAACCAAAAATGGTTTGTTCAAAGATCAAGTGGTTCCCCGATTAAGTATTTTTTGGAATTTTATTTTTTAGGAGTTTTTCAGAAAATTTGAAGAAAAGCAGGTACAATGGATTGAGATCTGAAAGAGAAGAGACTTACTTGTTAGATCTTACCTAGAAATGCTTGTAGATGCCTTGCCACCATTTCGATCAATTCTGGAAGATCTGAGCGAGTTCTAGGACCAACGTTATGCTCCAAGTGACCAATGCGCCCCCCTATCATGCACAAGCAAATGTCAACAGTATCAGATTTGCTGTACCATGAAAGAAAAGGCTAGATCTACAGAAAAGTAACAAGATGTAATCATAGATCACAATGAAGCTAATGAAAACCCCCTGATACAAGACAAAGACAATCCGAGTGAGTTGAGGTCCCCAGGCAAAAACACTCTAGTTGAAAACACCCTCCTGTAGACAAGACAAAGATCCCGAAAAAAGATATAGCTTTCACAAAATATTCCGAATGCTAGGAAGCAAGAGATTTTTCAATCACCACTGAAGAACATCAGATTCAAAGCAAATCCAGAAAATATCCACAAACAAAATCTTTCTATTAATCAAATCCAAGGGCCAAAGACCCTTTACAAATGAGAAGCTCTCTCCTTTAAATAGAAATGAGAGAACCAAAATCCTAACCACTTTCAAAACGAGTGGCTAAGATTAAAAGATATAAATGTTCTAATCAACGGTTGCGATTAGCTCAACATACAATACATGGATCAATATAACTATAAAGTACCAAAGTGGACTAGATCACCCATAAAGAGGGTACCCCACTCAACAAGAAATAAATGAAACACATGGTGGGTCTATGGAGTGTTAACTAACTCCCTCTGGGGTGCCCCATGGCACAATAAAATAATAAAATATTTTAATTTTTTGACTTTGTGCCTCCTTGAGGAAATCGCGAGCCTCACAAAAGCTCCAGAAAATAATATAAAAATGCTCGAAAAATAGGTGTGGGCCCAATCAGGTGCTGCAATTGCTGGAGAAGGTGCGGAGGACATAACTCTCATCATCATGACTCATCCCATGACATTTCCTTGCCTCAGTAGCCCAAATCGATTTCTTCAATAGCCATTTAATCAGTTTTTAATCTGCCTCAAGAAATGTGAACCTGCCAAAACAACCTCCTAGGGTGCCTACGTTGTCCAACTGAGCCCACTAGGCTCTCTGGGATGGGGGTACTATGGTACAATCAAGTGGCTGCACCCCCTATGCTCCATACAACGCCCTAGGAGATCTATAAAAACATCTCCCTGCTCAGACACATCATCCCGTGAAGCAAAACTGCATCAAAAGAGTAAAATGAGCCTGACCATCTCTGCAAGTGCCCAGAACTGAAAATAAACTATCTCATTAGACTCAGAGAGTCCAAATCCATCTAGGGTGTATTCTCATACCCTTTCCAGGTCTCTACCTGATCATCATCCATATCCAATAGACAATATAATCATCTGTAAATGACCAGATACCAATAATATAGCCCAGACTATCATCCATCTGTTGCAAGTGTTATAAGGCTAAGACATGCTCTACGAATCATTTAAGCAACAATCACAACAAGTAGCAGTCATCTCATTGGTGGTGCATCAACCAAATACATATATAGGGTTTTGTTTATTATTACTCAGACCAGACTTTCAGGACTATACTCACTTCATAGTTGTAGTCAATTTGCTAGTGAAGGGTGAAGGCTGAAATTGACAAGGCTAGGGAAAATGATGACTACCTACTTAACATCATGACACTTTGGATATGGAAGAGAAAACTCACTATAACAACATGTCGGACAAACAACGACACAAGGAATGGAAGTGCCTCACAAATGGTTGAGTTGTTCGGAGAGTGCTTATTCAACTTAGGCATCATGTCTACATCAAGCTTGATCCAGTTTCCTTAGGACCATCAATTTTATTTCCATGGCCTTTTTGGTTTATATGACCCTTTGGGACTTCACCAGTGCTTAAAAGCACAACTAATCACAACTTTCATCCAGGACATATTCAAATTTATAAGGTCAGCAATATTTGGATATAGCATATATTTAACCATTGCTTTTGGGACCTTTTCTTATACCCTTCAAGGGATATTTTAGCATTTCATTGCTCTTGCCCTTTGCTCACATATGTTAAGAAACACATTTTAGAATTTTCATTTTCCATGGGCGCATATATAAATATTTCCAATACAAGTAGTACATGAGCTTTCAGTTTTAGCCAACAACATCTCAAGTGACCAGGGGGAGTTCTGCACAGTGCCAAACATTGGGACAACTGACTAGAATGATTTAGGCATACAATCCAACTCACCAAAGGCAAGTCCTGTCACCAACTCAGAGCCGAGACACAATATAAACAAGGAGGTTTGTCCAACAAAGGATCTAGCGGGGAAAGCTCCTCCATGCCACAAGTCAAGTAGTAAGTTGGGTTAAAACAAAACTGGAAGGTAATGGATGGGTGGAGATAGTGAAAGATGAAGCCAACACTAGCAAGCCAAAACAATGGTGGGAATGACTACCTCTATTTTCCCTAAGGAGGGTAACACCAATGAGTATAGATCAGGAACTTCCAAGTCTAAGTAGGGACATCAATACATAACACAAATACATCCAAGTCCAAATATTTATGACCGCCAGATCATGACCCTAAATGCTAGTATATGTCACAAAAATGAGTATAAGAGCAATGATAACCATAACACAATATAATAAATGCTGAGTCATAACCATGCAAATAATCCATCTAAACCATCATTTGTCCAATGAGAAAACACTGAAACCAATCTGGGCATCATCAACTGCTCTGCAAATGACTAAATTGCTACATCAGTCCTCGAATTTGAGTGTCCTGAGACTCAGTCCTGACATGGGAGAGTATAATAGTCCACTAACAAAATAATGATCTGTCAAAACTACTCATCTCAGCATCTCATATGTAAGAGATCTGGCGGAAAAATGTATTGTTTATGAAAAATAGAATATGGTAGCCTGGCTACTATATATGTGATAACAAAAGGATAAGTATCGATTACATTCAGATTCGCAAATGGAAGTTGGTAAGTTTCTGACTAGAGCTGTAGGATTGGGCCATCTTCTTTGATAGATATATTCTTTTATGTTATTTTGTTTCAAATATTGGTTCATTTGGGATATTTTCAGATCTATGTTTTTAAATATTAATGGTCGAAGTTTGATATTTACTTTGTAATGCAGTTCAGTGCATTTAATAGTTTGATGGACAGTTGTGTTAAAGTAATTGAATGGATTATGGATGTATGTCCTTTGAAGGTGCCTGTAAATATATTCTATGTAACATTTCGGTGAACTGAGGGGGGAATAGAATGCAGATATGTTGATGGTGGAGTTTTTTTACCTGAGTTGGGGTTTTTACTATGAGAACTTTGGTGTCCCCCCTTCTTTTGTGTTGTTTTTTCATTGTCTATGTTGTTTGTTTTCCACATTTATTTGTTTGGAGTTTTGTATCCCAATTTGAGGTTTTCTCAATTAATCCAGTGTTTCCACGCACCCCCCCCTCTCCGCGCCCCCAACCCATCTTTTGTATTGTTGTTTATCATTGGCTATTGTCGTTCACTTTCTGCATTTATTTTGTGGGCCGCATTTATATCTGCAATGCTATTGTTTGTCTATTCACGTTTTTAAACAATTGTTATGTCTAGCATAAATGATTGTTGTGTTGCTCTCTACTTACTAATAGTTGCCTCAGGCCTGTTTGTTGCTAGTTCACATCGCCTCTAAAAGTCACACTATTGAAGACCATGGAGAGAGTAGCTACTTTTTATTTTGTACATTCCATTGGATGAATTTTAAAATTAATTACCTATATATATGCTTCAGGAAGATGTGCTGGATAAACTAGTTTGTGAGATACCTTCTTATCATGGAGAGATTGTTATCCTCACTTTAGGAGCAGGTATGGATAATTTATTAATTTGTCCTTAATCTTTAATTTTGTTATAATAAATAACTATGGCTGAAGTAGTGACTTTTTTTAGATACAACCAACTTTTAACTGAAATAAATAACTAATTTGATCCATACAATATTTTTATGTCAAACTTAAAATTTATAAAACTGATTCCTTGAAAGTTTTGTTTTTAGATTTGGTGCATTTTATTATTCTTGCAATATATATGTGTGTAAGTGCACAGCTCTCTCTCTCCTAATCACCTAGGTGAGACTTCAAGGGAACATGGAATTATTACCACTGTCACCTCAGCAACAATTTCCTCTCGTTAGGCTAGCTAAACACTAGCACAAGGAAGGCTTCCCTATGGCAAGCTAAGTCTATAACATACAAGGAAAGAGGATGAATCTGACTTAGCTTGAATTTCAAATTTATAAATCTGTTTCAGAAAATTAAAATTACAGCATGCATGGGTTGATTTGCAAACATAAAGCTTTTATCTAGCTAGAGATGATAAAATACAAGGCTTTCTAGACCATGTTATCCACTAAAGTTGCACTTGAGTGGATTTCCAATGAGCCGTCGAAGTGATGAACAAGCCAGTAGTTCATTATCAGTGCTTGGAGGTTCAAAAGACCTTTCAGAGTCATTTTGGGGTCCCTTTTTTAATAATTGCATGTTCATACCCCATGGGGATTTTGTAATAAATGTGTTAGCAAGGAAAATGTTTTGTAAAAGACTTGGCTTCCTAGGACTTAGACGTCAATCCGATCATTCTAAGGTGTTTTTTCCCTTGTCAATTATGCAATGCTGAATAAGCAATGTATAATTTTCGAGCTTTTCACCGCTCCTCTAAAGCTGGAATGTTTGTTTTGGTGGTTAAACCATGGGAGGTTATTAAAGTTCACGTGTCGATGTATATAAGCATGTTAGATATTGTTTTGAGTAATTATGAACATGTACTAGGTCCCCCTAGTTTTTTTCTTAAAGTTCTGAAAAAATATTTTTTCTTGCAAAATTAGGCCATATTTAATGGTTTAAATGGAAAATTTCTAATTGTAATAAAAGTGTGGTCTGGAGTCCGAGTTTTGCTTGGGGATGCTTGTTTTCACACTCAGAGCATCCTCTTTACCCTGGGGCCCACTTTTCTTAGGTTTCAGGTGATTAAATTATCACTTTGAGCGTTTTTTCTTAATGAGGCATCAAAACGTAAAAAAATGCTAAAAATGCAACAAATTGACACAAAAGTCAAAAGTCAAATAAGATCTCATTTGTCTCATGTGGAAAGGGTGGCGATCTCTTCCATGAGTGAAGGGCAAGTAAGACTAAGGTTAGAAGCGTCACATTTGAATTTGATTTAGAATGTAGTGAATCAATCAAATTTGGGAAGTGCGCCCTTCATGTGATTGGCGCCTTAGTTGATGTGGCCACTTATTAGTGGGTTGGTTGGAGTTTGGTGAGGGTGCATCTCCTTATGGATATGTGGCGCCTCCACATTAGAGATCAAACCAAAAAATCCCTCATTCACTCGCCTCAACTCCAATTGATCTTGCCTTTACTTAAAGCTCGCACCCTCTCATCTCTTGTTGATAGTGCACCCTCTCTTGGGTTGTAAAGTCTATAAAAGCAAGTGCTTTCCTCTTGTATTTGATTTGATGGGTTTGACAACTGAAAGGCCGGGCTATGCTCTTGTACTCTGTAATGTTTATCTTTTTTGAATAAAATGTGAAGACTTTGGAGGTCCATCTGGTGCAATAATATTCTGTGAATGTTGTGCTGATGCTAAGTGATATCTTTCTTGATTTTTCCAACTTTTCCATTAAGTATGTAGCTTATCTAGCTTGGAAGGCCTTTTAGTGCATGTAGGATAAACATTCATAGTTTTGACTTGTTTATTTATATTTCGTTATCAGAGATATAGGAGTAGTAGGATGTATTCAGATGTACTAATTCTCTCTTAGTTTCATTTAATAGAGATATACTAGTTGTAATCTCGCTTGTGTAAGATGTAGATCACTAGTTTGAAAGAGGGAAGTGAGCTCGGTTGCATCTTCTTTCCCTTTAAACAATTTTACTTTGGATCTAATATTATTTTTCTCCTGCAGGAACCTCTAAGTTTTCTACAAAGTTCAAAGCTTGAGCTTCTTCCCTCCTTTCCCCTCTTTTTTTTTTTAAATGAAATTTTATTCTTGGTTACTTGGTTCCATTTATGCTTAACAAAAGTTAGATCTACAAAGTTTTATTTTAATTTCTTTCTTGTTATGCATAGTTACTAGATCGAAAGCAATTCAAGGTTCATTTGACTAAGCTTATATCTAAATCAATTCCTTTAGTACTTATGAACATAATTTTTTCAAAATGTCTTTAACTACTAAGTAGGCTATATTTTATGTATGTTTTTGTACTGATGTACTAATTTGCAATCATTTAGCTTGCTGTGTTTTAGCAGGTTGAAGGAAAAAGAGAGGGAAATGCTGTCAAAATTTCGAGTGTTTGGCCGTATAGAGCACCCAAAGTCCATCCCTCTTCCCCCTCCTTCATTCGTCTTCTTCCTGAAGCATTTGTAAGCCTTTTTGATCCATTTTCAAGGGTCAAAGGGTATTTCTTTTTTCTCAAATAACATTGTAATAAAATTAATAAAGAGATGGTGGGCTTCAAGCCTCTGCACTCCCCTTCCCCATTTGGGGAAGGCCTGTGTCGCCTTTGTTTGGTTTAGTGCTTTTATTTGCTTAAAGTCTTTAGATTAGTTTTTCTTTTGTGTGATAAATTTCAATCAAAGTTCTTTCCTTTAGTTATTTTCATTTCTCAAAATTGGATGCTGACCTAGCCTTGCTCTCTCGAGTATGGCCCTTCAGGCCTGAAAGAGACTCTTGGCTATTGTAATTAGTCTCACCATTTTTACTTTTTATTTTTGAGCTTTCACAATTTTCAATTGGAATAAACAATCTTCCCTTCCATGTATGCTCTTTCCCATTGCAGGTTTTCCCAGATCTTTGGGATACTCAAAAGTGGAAGTGTGCACTTTCTAAGCTTTCCACATCTAACTAAGCAACTCACATTAATAAATCAACATCCCTTGAAAACATAACGAAAATCTGACGTTTTCAAAATTCAAGACTTGTGGGGAAATTTTACAAAGGAAGTGGGAACCACTAGAAAGTGACTGCGGGTCCTCATCAGGCTACATCCTTGTTGGTGTAGTGTTGAACATCCCCCTGTGATTCCATTTAGCCCACACATCTTTTGTGTGAAGCCACTTAGGTTAAAATCCAAACATGTTTGGTATGTCAGGAATCCCCTCTTCCCCTTAATCCACTCATCATTGAATAAATTAAAACTGACTAAGTACAAATTGCAATACATTTTCCTTTCAGAACAACAATTTTGTGACTCCATTTGGCATTAAATAATCTTACATTATCATTATTTGCTTTCAATCATATTGTGATGACTGCCATATTCTTATGTTGTTGAGTTCAATTTAATATTTGGAGCATCGTATGTCAGTATCATTTTTGAATCCTTTAAAAACTCCTAAACACAATCCTATCCACAACTAGTAACTAATTAAGAGCCTTACTAACTCTTTTATATGGATCACCCCCTTGGTTTCGTTAGGAGTTCTGCCTAAACATAGAAGTCAATATCACGTGACAACACTTGACTCGAGACTTGCCCCCAAGGACACACCGAGCAACTTGAAGATTTCTGCTGCGCTAACCCATAGGTGTGTGTAAGGCGGCAACAAACCAAAAATAGAGTTTAATTAAGTTCAAGGAAGGTTTTAGACTCTAACTAAGAAATTTGATTTTATGATTTTATAGAACATATATTTGAGATTTGTAAAACTAGAAATTAAAAGGCTGAAAATAAAATATTTTTTGTTGGTTAATGGGGCAAGACTAGTGGCAGCATTCCATTGGCTAATGGGGTTTGTTATGCCAAATACTGTATGGGCATAATTAGACTTATTTTTGCTTCACTATATTCCACTTTGCTGATGTATTCCAGATTGTCGTGGCTCAGTTTCCCACTTATGGGCCTACAATGTGATATGAGTGATGTGATGACCATGTGATGATGTTTTTAATATCCCAAATACTGATATTCTATTGATAATGTGTATAATGCTAACCCGTACACTCAATCTTGTGCAAAAATAGAAAATAATTGTGCATGCAAAAATACCCTAAAATATAGCTGAATTAGGTTAGGGTTTGCAGAAAGGAATTTAACACTTAACCACTGATAACTCAGTTGCTAATACTCCTGAGATAGGCTGCATGCATAAAAGGTCGAATAGGTGAAGTATTAGTGCTCCTCTCCTGCTGTTGATGCCCAACTGCACACGCGTGCAACCCTTAGACTCAAGGTGACGTTTTTGGAGGAGGTGTTGTTCGCCGAATGCACACTGTCAGCATAAATCTTTTGGACTGCTGTTTCCCTAAGCAGGAAAGGTGTGGCCTTGGGGGCGAGCAAAGAGCCAGGTGTTGTCACTTGATCCCAGCTCGTCTGTTTAGGCTAACTCCTAATGAAGCCAAGGGGGGTAGTCCCTAAAAAGGTTGTCTAAGGCTTTTTGTTTTAAAGTGTTCTTAGATGAATGGTGAGAATTAGTGTTGTTTAGGAGTTTTGATATACTCAATCCATGTTGCTATTTGCAAAACACGAGATAAATGATGAGATGGATATTAAGGCATCCACGCATAAAATAACTTAAACAAATGGACAAATGGTCCAAACAAGATGATGGAAAAATAAACAGACCTATGCCTAAAATGGAGTCAGGATGTTGAAAATCTAAGTCTCTAATGTTTATGAGATCATTTTGCAAATGTACTTGGTCAAATTTTAGTGTATGTGTTTATGAATGATCTTGTTAATTAGGCGAGGAGAATTACCAAAAAAATATTCTAAGTGGCCTCGTTCGAAGACATATTGGACAATCCGGCTTGCAATCAGGTGTTCGATAACTTTCCAACTACTGCGAAACAAGGACAGCTACCCAGCGTCCATAGTAAAGATTTCCCCACTTAGAATATTGCGCTCAATGCGAGGTGGTAAATTTTATTAAGTGTGAAATCGGAATTAAATCTGTGAATTAAATAGCTACAATGCTTCTGGGTATCTAGAACGGGTAGAGCATACACACTATAAAATGGTAAATTCCAATTTTAGGGGATGATGAGTTGCAAATTTTATTAACAAACCACGCTCTCTGATAGAGAGTGCTCTTGATCCGGCTTGCAATCAGGCGTTCGATAACTTTCCAACTACTGCGAAACGAGGAGAGCTACCTAGCGTCCATAGTAAAGATTTCCCCACTTAGAATATTGCGTTCAATGCGAGGTGGTAAATTTTATTAAGTGTGAATTCGGAATTAAATCTGTGAATTAAATAGCTACAATGCTTCTGGGTATCCTGAACGGGTAGAGCATACACACTATAAAATGGTAAATTCCAATTTTAGGGGATGATGAGTTGCAAATTTTATTAACAAACCACGCTCTCCGATAGAGAGTGCTCTTGATCCACCTTATGGTGAGATTCAAGAGTCTTATCTAATCTATGATGCGAATGCGATTCATGTGCTCTTCGACAGAGAGTGCTATTGACTTGTCTTATGACAGGTTCAAGAGACTTTGTGTTCTTTTTATGATTAACAATTATAGAGCGAGATACACCACAAATAAGTAAAGTGCAAGTAATAAAATCTAATCTAGCAATTAGTAGAAACGAAAACTAAGTCTAACATGAGAACTAAGCTAAGTGCTTTAAGTTAAAACTACACTAAGTGAAGATAAAAGGGAACACAAGACACACTTTCCCCAAATAGGGGAAGTAGAAAAGATGGGAGGCTTGATCCTACTAGCCTTTTTATTAATAATTTACAATGCTTGGGGATTTTAACCCTTGAAGAGAACTTTGAAAAAAAAGAGTGAAGAAGCTTTAGTGGCTTTTACAAAAAGGATGTGGTTTGTCTTCTTGTTGGGAGCCTTTTCTTCAACCCTTCCAAGTCTTTAGACTTATCTTTGGTTGATCTTTTCTTCAATCTCTACACCAAAAAGAAAAACAACTCAAGTACCCATTATTCGTTAATAAAATGAAAGTAAATCTAGATGCAAAATGTAAACTAGCCTACATGCAAAACAACTTTTAAATGCAAGCATTTTTTGGACTTTTTTGAAATGAGATCGAAGTGCAAAACAACTTTTAAATGAAATTTTTTCTTTAATCTTTTTGAAATGAAACTAAATGCAAAACAACTAAGAGCTATGAGGAGAAAAAGAGGAAGGAAAGCGGAGCGAATGAGAGCAAAGAGGGCAGCGAACAGTGGCTGCTAAAAAGAGAAAAGAAGTGGCTGAAAACAACAAAAGAGGGCAGTGAAAGACAAGGAAGAATAGGGCTGAAAAACAGTAAAAGAGGGCAGCGAAAGACAAGGAAGAAGAGGGCTGAAAAACAGTAAAATAGGGCAGCAAAAGAGAAGTAAAATAAGAGGAAAAATGAGGGAGACAAGGAGAAAAAGAGATCAAACTAAACCAAAAATCAAGGAGGAAAAGTTTGATAGGTTCAAAGCTTGTAGAAAGATGATTCTTTAAAATTTCCACAACTTTAAAACGGTAGATCTAGTAACCGAGAAAGAATTTTAATTTCAAAAGTGATGGAAGAGAAGAGAGCCCCTATTGGCTAAGTTTCTTGACTTGGAGGTGAAAAGCCTTGTAGATCCTGCAAGATGAAAGTGTTAGATGATAAAAGCTCTTGTTTTGTGAAGAAGAAGTTGAACTTCAACCCTTTCTCCACTTTTGGTGATCCCTGAAAACACAACTCTCACAAAGACAAAAGATATCAAGTGCTAGAATACTAAATCAAATAAATATCCAAAAAACACTAGTATTATTGACTATGTCTTGTTCGATTTAGATATTTGAAAGACCTTGCATAGATAACCAACTTAAAGATGATAAATGGTTAACCTTTGTGCTAGATTGATAGCCTTCCTAAGCTAGCAATGAACATTCAATTATAAAAGAGAGAGTAGGGTTAGGAGAAATATCACCTCATATAAGATGAAATCACAACACTAAGAAACCATGCATGGACCTCCAAAGTCGCTTTTATTCCACTTTAAACAAATAAGAACATTACAATTTTGTCAGAGGTCTCTTGCAAATTCTCCATATGCAAATGGGAAGCATAGACTTTTATTTATGCAAAAAGAAAAGAAAGATAGGGCTCAAAACCCTAAATTCGGACTAATAGTAACACCAGAGCAAATTTGGCCGATTGAATCAACTCGACACTAATGAACTGAGCTTAACTGCAAGCTTGGAAGGTGAGATTGGGGAGGTGGCCTCCACCTAGGTAAGGCAACCCCCAATCTCCTCCTTGGAAACCTCACCCATGAATGAGCACCCTCCACATAAGGTTGACGTGAGCTAGTGAAGGAGGCGTAATCCCCTCTTGAAGATGAAGACTGACTCTTGATTGAATGGCTAACTGAGCCTCCGACTGAACAGAGAGTGAGTTGGAGTGAAGAGGGGGGGGTGACGTGGCTCATCCTCCTTCGTAATGATCACCCAGCCAATAGATAACCCACACTTCAACCAAAAACGAATTTGACCAAAGAGGGCGAATTTCTGATTGATAGTTTAAGTGTCAGAGCTCCGATCTTGATCTGAAACTGATTGATGTTGATAGGAATCATCATAAATTCCCTGTGTCGAGCTAATTAGCTCTTTATTTTATTTAATTTGGCTTTTTTTGGATAGATTTTGATTTTCTCCAATTTATTATTTTTTATTATTTTAATTAATATTTCTCATTTTTTGGGTTTTTTGAGAAAATATTAATGTCAAGGCCAAATAATAGTCCAAAACTTAGGATAAGTTAGTCTAGGGGTTAAATGAGTGTTTTGGCTTAGAAAATAAGTGTTCATTTGCCAAAAACACTCTCCAGACCACTTAATTATTACAAGTTGAAAATTTTCAGCTAAACCATGGTCAAAATGGTTTAATTAATTGAAAAATTTAATTAATTCCCTATAGTTAAAAATAAAAAATTAAAAAACTCAACGCCGTCGGTAAAATTTTTTTTGGCAAATTTTTAAAGCATCTCAGGGCTTAGGAAATGACCATAGAACATACCAATAGTGCCTAGTAGGTTCATATTTACTAGTTGGACTCTAATAACCCCCAAGGCCCAAAATTCAAAATCGGGCATTCCAGCTTTGGAGGAAGCGGGAGAAAACCTCATCGATTATACTCGGCTATAGGCGAAGCATAATTGATAAGGGAAAAAAATCCCTGGAATACCTTAATTGAAATTTTACGTCTTAGGGGATCGAGCCACTCAAAACCCCTAGTAGCACACTTTATTACAAAAACCCCATGGGGCATGGTCATTTCAACATAAAAATAAAACTAACTAGGCAAAATTGGCTAGACAAAACATTCTGATCCTCTAATACATTGGATATGAACATTGACCATGTTCATCAAATGGCGGCTCAACAAGAGGTTCAACTATGGTACAAAATAGTTGGTAATAGGAGGGATGGTCAGAAGCTGATGAAACCTTGTGGATTCGTCGGCCTTCTGCTGCCGGAGAGATAGACTGTCGCATGTGGAGGTTTGGCAGCCTCCAAGTGCCCTATCATATTGATATGTTGTTCTGCTGCTCACGCCCCCCAACTCTCTGATTTGTTGATAGCTACTCTAGATGAGCAAACTGATGGCTGATGGTCATTGTATGCCTTAGGATAGGCCTGCCGAGAAAGAGGAAGTTGACACGCAAAGGAAGGAATGGGTTTTGTGGTCCCAATGAATCCTTCTATGGTTTCCCAGCTACTTTTAGCTGCAAAACATGGGTCTGTCAATAATCCTTTGGAGTGTGATGGATCTTCAGATATTGAAGTATATGATGAATGCTGTGGATAAACCTGGATGATCTATCCCAATAGGAGACTAGGGAAATTATCTCGTCGTCGAACCCTCGTTAAGTGAAGACACCGTCTTCAACCCCAACTGTCGCGGCTGCACGCTGTTGCTGCTCAAAACTCCAAAATCAATCAACAATTATAATAGATAGTCTCTTTAGTCCAATCACCCTCTTAAATAGAACTTCGTGCACTTTTAGGGTTTGCATGTCACTTTTAGAGTTTATGCTTCGCATCTGCATGCATGCAATTCTAATTTGATGTTGACTTTTAAGCCTAGAAATAAGGCTTCTTTTATTCGACTGATGACTTAACACTGAATGGATGTCTTGTTCTGCTCTAAGTATCAAATTCCCTCAGTCAATTCCCTCTCATGCAGTACCCACTCGAACCTATGAGAATTAAGTAGGTTAGCGGGTGTTTTGGATGCTTAATTAGAGGGGGACATTACAGTCCTCCCTGCTTGAAATTGCTTGTCCTCAAGCAACTACAAGCTAGGATGCTGCAATACCTACTCTCCTTCCCATGTGGCATCCTCCATAGGCAATTCCTTCCATTTTACCAGATACTCTCGAATCACCCTGTTTCGGAGCTTCCTTTCTCGCACCTGTAGGATTCTCTCTGGAATCAGTACCAGCAGCCCTTCATCATCTAAGGGAGGCAACTCAGTGGATGGAGCAATGTGTTGTCCTAATGTTTTCTTGAGATTGGACACATGAAACACATTGTGAATCTTGCTTTCCTTTAGGAGTTTTAGCTCATAAGCCACCTCTCCAACCTTCCAAGTTACCTTGTAAGGACCGTAGAAGCGAGGTTTTAGTTTTTTCGCTCCTTTCTTCTTGAGAGAAGATTGTTTGTATGGTTGTAGCCGTAAGCATACCAGATCTCCTGCCTTGAAGCTCCTCTCAACCCTGTGTCTGTCTGCGTATAATTTTTGCTGATTATGTGCTGCCTGTAAGTTCTCCCTAAGGACCTTAAGGATATCCTGACTGTCCTATACCCAATCTTTGGCATTGGGTGCGTTGCTGTCTCCAAAAGCTAGATCTGCGAAGCTTAGTGCCTCATAGCCATACAATGCTTTAAAAGGTGTCATCTGGATAGACATATGAAAGGTGGTATTGTAGCAGTCTTCCCCTAAGTGTAGCCACTTAATCCATGTCCTCTGTTGGCCTACTACATAATTGCACAGATACCCTTCAACCCATTTGTTGACAATCTCTGTTTGCCCGTCGCTTTGTGGATGATAACTCGTACTTGTAGTGAATTCTGTCCCTACTAACCTGAATAGCTCCTACCAGAAGGCACTGGTGAATTTACTGTCTCTATCACTGATAATGGTCTTGGGTAACCCATGTAGTCTGAAGACCTCTCTGAAAAATAACTCGGCTACCCGTGCTGCTGAATAATCGGATGAGATAGCAAAGAAGTGGGAAAATTTGGTCAACCGATCTACCACAACATATAAGTAGTCTCATCCCTATACCTTGGGCAACCCTGGAATGAAGTCCATGGAAATACTTTCCCACTTCTGCTTTGGAATCGGTAGTGGCTGAAGTAACCCTGCCGGATGGATGTGTTCGATCTTGTTCTGCTAGCAGATGTTGCATTCCCGAACGAGCTGCATAACTTCCCCTTTGAGGCCCTTCCATGAGAAGCTCTCTCGGATATGCCTGTAGGTCTTCAAGAAACCCTGATGTCTTGATAATGGTGAGTCATGTAATGCTTGTATGATCTTCCTTTTTAAAGCTGATCTGGGACGAGGTATATCCTGCCTTTGTAATAGATAATGTCATCTATAATTCTGTACCTGTCATCTTGAATCTCTCCATCCATTAACTCACAAGCAAATTTGTTTTTGGAGTACTCTACTAAGAGAAGAGACCTCCAATCTGTGGATATACTCATGAGAGACAATGAAGCGGGTCGTCTGGATAATGCATCAGCTACTACATTGTTCTTACCCTTCACATACTCTATCTCAAAATATTAAGCTTGCACCTTGTTGGCCCATTTCTGTTGGTGCTCATTCAACTCCTTCTGTTCCAAGAAGTACTTGAGGCTGTTATGATCTGTCTTGATTTTGAATTTGTTGCCTACCAGGTACTGTCGGAATTTAGTGAGAGCATGTAAGATGACTAGCATCTCCTTGTCATATATGGAGTAGTGGCGCTCATAGTCTTTCAGTTTCCTGCTCTCAAATGCAATTAGGTGATGGTTTTACATTAGTACTGCCCCTAGTCTCTCTCTTGACGCATCACATTCCACTACAAACGGTTGTGAGAAGTCTGGTAGTGCCAAAACCGGGCAAGAACTCATGATGACTTTCATTTCCTCAAAGGTTTTCTGTGCCAAATCTGTCCATGTGAATGCCCCGTTCTTTGTGAGATCGGTGAGTGGTGCAGCGAATTGGGAGAACCCCTTAACATACCTCCGATAATATGTGCAAAGGCCTAAGAATCCTTTTAGTTCAATGACTGTCTTTGGCGTGGGCCAATCCTTGATAGCTCGAATTTTCTCCATATGAACTTGTACCCTTTCTGCACTGATGATGTACCCTAGATACAACATCTCCATGCCAAATTCACACTTAGACATCTTCGCGTAAAGCGAGTGCTCTTCTAGAATGCTCAATACTTCGTCTAAATGTTTCAGATGCTCCTCCCAAGTTTTGCTGTAAATTAAAATATCATCAAAGAATACTAGCAAATACTTACGTAACTGAGCTTTGAAAGTATGGTTCATGCACGATTGGAAAGTAGCTGGAGCATTGGTGAGTCTAAAAGGCATGACCAAGAACTCGTAGTGACCATAGTGGCAATGAAAAGCTGTTTTGGAAATGTCTTGATCCCTTACTCGGATCTGGTGGTACCTCGAGCGAAGATCAATCTTTGAAAAGTATTTGGCACCCCGCAACTCGTCCATTAGTTCATCAATTCTGGGAATGGGATACCTGTTGTTGATGGTCTTTTTGTTGAGTGCTTTGTAATTGATGCACATTCGCAATGATGCCATCCTTCTTCTTAACTAAGAAAACTGGGTCGGATATATCCTAGTTCTAGTAATTCCTTGATTGTCTTCTCGATCTCATCCTTATGTCTTTTGGGATGCCTGTAAGGAGTGGTGATGATTGCCTATGTCCCATCCTCCAGCTCGATGATATGCTCAAATCCCCTATCTGGTGGTCTACTTGCTGGAAGATCCCGAAATACCTTCTCGTGCTTCTGCAACAAGGCCTGAATATCCTCTGGGTGTTGGGTGTTGTTCTTTGGAGGTTTCCTAAAGGTGACTAAAGATTCTGTTGATCATTCTATGTCACCTTGGTTTTGGGGGATAAGTATTCATGCCCGTCAAAACTACCCGTTTCCCATCCGGTCCTTGGAATTTCATTTCCATTGACCGGTAGTCTGTAGTATATTTTCCTATTGAATAAAGCCATTGGACGCCTAATACTACATTTGTATTGGCCACATTCACTACATAAAATGAATCTGTCATCTGGTAGTTGCCTAATGTGACATTCAGTTTAGGAATCCGGTAGTTGCACTCCATGCTAGAGTTTTCGACTACTGCTACCATAAATCCCTCAAACTTCTCTGTTGGAATACCCCTCTTAGCCACCCATGCTGCATCAATGAAATTGTGGGTTGCCCCTCCATCAATCAATACTCCTATTTTGTGGCCCCGTACTACTCCTCTAACCCTGACAGTGCGAAACTTAGGTACCCCAAATAATGTAGCAATAACTCCCTCTAGTGTATCCCCTTGGAGTGACGCCTCCTCTGTGGCCTGCAATTCCTCTGTTGTTTCCTGCTCATAGTCCTCCTCTTCATTGTTTGAATATACCTCTATGTAATGGGCTTTGGCCTTTCCTAAGCACCTGTATCCTGGAACCCATGGCTCCTCACAAGTAAAACACAATTTCTTTCGTCTGAAGTTTTTCCTCGTGTCATCGTCTAACCAAGTTTTCTTTGGTATGTCCGGCTGGAAAGAATTCTTATCCTTGTCTTTAATTGGAAAGTTGGTCTTAAGTGGAAACCTGTTCTTTGGGATTGAGTTTTGGAGATCTCTGGCTCTGCTAATCGCATCCTATAAGGTGGGGGGTTTGTAGGTTTTCACCCAACCCCAAAGTGGTTATGTCGAGGGCTCTGTGAATAGCATAATTAGCTTGTTCTTCGACACAACGGTCACCATGACAGCTACCCTCTGAAACTCCGAAATGAAGGCCTCGACGCTACTTGTCTGCTTGAGTTGAGCCAACTCTTTGAAATGCATCTCCAGGTCTTTCCTGTCAAACCGCTCCATGAGCTTCTGTGTGAACTTACTAAAGGAATCGATGGTGTTGTGACCCAGTGTCACTAATCCGTGGTACCACCATTCATGAGCCTCTCTGTCTAAGGGAAGTGTAGCCAATTTAATGGCATCATCTGTCTCTGCCATGGGGTTGAGTTGGAATTAAGTATCCAACTTCTGAACCCATATCCTCGCTGAACCTCCATGAGCCCCATCAAAGTTTGGGATGGTCAACCTACCCAAGATTTTTTGCAACTCGTAATTATGATTAAACCCCTTGTTGAAATTCCTGGTCATGTTCCTACTCTTAATGTTGCAAAAGTCCGAAAAAGACATGGCTGCATGAAACTCATCCCCTAAGTTCTTGTATTCCTATAAATAGGCCCCAAAGGGTTTACTCGGCTCTACCGGCATGGCTGGTCCTGCTACTACATCTGCCAGGAAGTGAGGCATAGTAGGCCTGTTGGAAGGTCTGATATATATGTGGGGTGTGTTCTGCATATTGGTGTATGCATGCTTCCCATTACTGCTTGCAGACCTTCTATCTACCGGTGAGAGAGGTGTACTGCTACTACCTGGTTCTGGTTTCGCCGACAATCTGTTAATTGCATTAAGTACGTCCTTTTTCCCTTTGGCTAGTTCCTGTAATGCGCTTACTAGGCTGCGAAACTCCACCCTGCCCTCATCTTCTCCCATTCCTTTTCCCCTGTCAGAGTGTATACCTGTTGGGTCCATGTCTGAGTTGGTATCTTCTAGCTGGATATCCTCAAATTCCTCTGTGTACCTACTCTTCCTTCTCCTATAGGTTACAAAAATGTCATTTTCTATATTCATCTACTTCTCATGTTCAAGCCCACAGTTGGCAAGGAACATGCTCTGATACCATTGTAATATCCCAAATACAGATATTCTACTGATAATGTGTATAATGCTAACCCGTACACTCAATCTTGTGCAAAAATACGGAATAATTGTGCATGCAAACTTGCCATGCAAAAATACCCTAAAATATAGCTGAATTAGGGTTAGGGTTTGTAGAAAGGAATTTAACACTTACCACTGTTAACTCGGCCGCTAATACTCTTGAGATAGGCTGCATGCCTAAAAGGCCGAATAGGTGAAGTATTAGGTGCTCCTCTCCTGTTGTTGACGCCCAGCTGCACACATGTGCACCCCTCAGACTGAAGTTGATGTTTTTGGAGGAGGGATGGTTAGACGCTGATGAAACCTTGTGGATTCGTCGGTCTTCTGCTGCCGGAGAGATAGACTGTCACATGCAGAGGTTTGGTTGCCTCCAAGTGCCCTAGTGAATTGATATGTTGTTCTGCTGCTCATGCACCCCAACTCTCTGATTTGCTGATAGCTACTCCAGATGAGCAAATTGATGGCTGATAGTCACTGTATGCCTTAGGATAGGCGTGCTGAGAAAGAGGAAGCTGATATGCGGAGGAAAGATTGGGTTTTGTGGTCCCAACGAATCCTTCTGTGGTTTCCCAGCTACTTCCAGCTGCAAAACGTGGGTCTGTCAATAATCCTTCGGAGTGTGCTGGATCTCCGGATACTAAAGTATATGATGAATGCTGTGGATAAACCTGGATGATCTATCCCAATAGGAGAATAGGGCAGATATCTCACTGCTGAAGCCTCGTTAGTTGAAGACATTGTCTTCAACCCCAACTGCCGCGGCTGCACGCTGTGTTGTTGCTCAAAACTCCAAAATCATTCAACAATAATAATAGATAGTCTCTTTAGTCCAATCACCCTCCTAAATAGAACTTCATGCGCTTTTAGGGTTCACATGTCACTTTTAGGGTTTATGCTTCACATTTGCATGCATGCAATTCTAATTTGCTGTTGACTTTTAAGCCTAAAGAAATAAGGCTTCTTTTATCCGACTGATGACTTAACATTGAACGAATATCCTGTTCTGCTCTAAGTATCAAATACCCTTAGTCAATTCCCTCTCATGCAGTACCTGCTCGAACCTATGGGAATTAAGTAGGCTAGCGGGTGTTTTGGATGCTTAATTAGAGGGGGACATTACAATGTTATATTTATTCCTTATCTTACTACTATGCTATGTCAGATGATGATGGTGATGATGTATTGCTTAATGTTGTACTATACTGTCTACTGCCACTTCATGATATATTGTTTAATTGTTTTGATGAGTATAGCTAGTAGTACCTTGCATAGGTTGACGAGGGTGAAGGTTGGTGGTTTAAAAACATACCATGCATCATGACTATTTTTAATTTGGTGTTTCTAACTTCTAAGGACTATTTCCCTTTCTCTGGTTCCATCTTTTGGCCTTCGTCATTTTATCCATATTTCTCTTCTCTTGTTCGCATCCCATTGGCTTGAAGTTGATTGATTGACTCTTGTTCTTCCCCTTTGAGGAAACATCACCATCTATGCTTTACTATTATATTACTTTGTCTAAGGGTTGTTGTGTTGTAGTGAATCCTCAGTATAGGAAGCTTTCAGGTAGATCCTCGTGGTTGATTGTCAATAGTCAGGAAGAAATACAATTGAGTAGTGCCTTCTCCTGAGATCCAAAATTCCCTATGCTATTATAATAAAATGATTAATGGTTGGAGGGATAAGTAATTCCTGTCGGGTCTATGGACTCTCACTAGCAGTAGGGGAATGCTTATTTGCATATAAATGCTTTACTGTGGCAACTATGTTGGGGTTACGGACACTCATTGACAGCGAAGCTAAGGCCATGTCATCACTGGTATCCGAAAGGTATACATTTTAGGCTAGTATCTTCCAATAAGTTAATCTTGTACAAAAAGAAAAGTGAAAAGAAAAGAAAAAGTTAAATATAGAAAAACAGTTTTGTTGGGATCAAGGGAAAGGTACCGCATAACACCTCTTTTGTGTTGACACATGCTATTGCATTTTGGTTGATTGGTGTAGACAACAAAGAACTCCCTAAACCCCTTACCTTGAGTCAAACAATGGATTAAAGCCAATCCACTCCTAAACCTCTTATGAGTCATCCATCTTCACCCCAAAGAAAAACTAGTCCTTCTACAAATTCTTTGATATATTTTTGCATGGTATTGGTGTGTTATTAGATCATTAGTCGGACGAACCTGCTGGAAAATACTTATGGGATATATAATAATGTTTTCATGTCTATGCTATATGATGACTTGCACTTGAACAATTAAATGCTTTATATCTATCATGTACATTGATTCTATAGATGTATACTACTACTACTACCGGTCCATCTTGGACACTTCATAGCAGTAGTACAACATCAGATTCTCAGTCATATAAATACATCATCATGCCTCGATCAAAGTTATTTAGTGGATTCATATGTGTTGGTGCCATTTTGTGTGTAGTCAGTCTTGTCATTGAGAGACATGTTGGCCATCTTATGTTGTACATGACTCATCCATGCATTTTGTGCACATATTTGGATATCCAATTGGTCATTTATCTATGTATATGCCACCCGATTGGTCACTACTGCCATAGATCAATAATTACTAGAGGGTGGTGGCCCCATTGCATAACGTTCTTTAATCATATTTTCATGATTGGGCATGGCTTTCATGCACACATTATCCAAGTCTATCGATGGATTTGGATACTCATTTGGCTATTCTATTAACCTATTGAGTTGGATTGCATAAGTACTTCTCCAGATTAGTTAGTTTGACCAAGTTTGATGTTTTTCGACATTTTAACTTGGTCAACCCAGCAGTGAAGCATGCTAGAGACAGGTGCTAGCATTAGTGAGCAATGTTCTTGACTTTTGGAGTCATTGTGATCCTTTCCCGCTGGCTTCATGTCAGTTTCGGATTAGTAAGCTTTTAATTAAAACTTTTACTAAGTTTTAATTTAAGTTTGATTTACATTAGTTGGAGCATTGCTAAAAAGGCATTTTGGGGTGATCTAAGCATAGGTATGGGCACGTATGGTTTTAAGAGGATGTTTGGACTCATCACATAAAGTTTCCCTGTTAAGTTCACATGGCTATATGCATTTTTTATTAATGTTATTTAATTAAAACTTTTAAGCATTAGCATTAGAGGAAATTTGAGGTCTAAAATGGGCCTCCTAAAATAATAAAATAATAAAATAATAGTTATTAATTTTGGAGGAAGAATGAAAAACTACTTTTTTTGTTTCTATTTTTGACATATCTCCCTGTCTTTTTACTCAAATTCTGAGCGGGAGAGCTCGTTGGATGCATAATTAAATTCTGCAGCCAATGAGTACCCACATTGCATACTTTTGACAGACCCCGCTACCCCAAAAACAAGAAATACCTGAAAAAACGTGATGATGACATTTTTCATCACGTTTTTTCAGGTATTTCTTGTTTTTGGGGTAGCGGGGTCCGTCAAAAGTATGCAATGTGGGTACTCGTTGGCTGCGGAATTCATCACGTTTTTTCAGGTATTTCTTGTTTTTGGGGTAGCGGGGGCTGTCAAAAGTATGCAATGTGGGTACTCGTTGGCTGCGGAATTTAATTCTGCATCCAACAAGCTCTCCCGCTTGAAATTTGAGTAAAAACACAGGGAGACACATTCAAAATACGAACAAAAAAAGTAGTTTTCTTTTATGACAAATATGTCAATTCAACCATTATGGTTGACTCATTTTATTGAAATTCTATTGGTTCTTGAATTCCAACTCACAAAATTTATTGTTGGCGCGTTTTCTTATAAGGCCCATTTTAAACCCCAAATTTCCTCTAATGTATATAACATAATCATGGGTCACCATGATCATCCTAAGAAAACAATCCTTGGTGTTTAATATATATCATAGAGAAAAAACAAACCAAGGAACCATATAATTGTCTCACCTTATACTTGTCTCCATCGGATAAGCCCCTCTGTAACTGTGTACCACATCTGATCTGCTGCTTTGCTCAAATGAACTAGGTCACCACTGAAATCCTCTCAATGGTTAAGGAAATCTCAGTCATGGCAAGGAAACACTGCTAAAAAAGTCTCTGAAATTGATGAGGCTGTAATGATCCATTCTAAAACCTCATGTGAATGAATAGCTCAGAAAAATAAAGAGATCAATTTGTATGATGCATCATGGTATCCCAACTGCAAAAATATATGTGATAACATCTTGCTCCAACTGGGACAAGTGCTCTAATGAAGAGAGTACTTGAGAACCTCAGAAATCTCTGGTCCGCAGCACCATCACCGCAACAAAATCCAACACTCCAACTTCTTGCTTCCTCTTCAGGTCTTACTTGTTTCTGTGGACATAAAAGAAAGAAATACCAGAGCAACATGTATGGGAAAAATATATGCGTAAAATAAACTGACAAAAATAATGTTGGAAAACAAATTCTACTCTAAACAACATAATTACTATGCAAAATCCAGTAACAAAACTCAAAAGACTCAAGATATATGCAACACTCAGACATAAAAGACTCAAATGAGCTTATTAAATCCTACCTACTCTAACAGAGGGTGAAAAGATGATGTGCTAAGTCATTCCTGAGACATAGTCCCTCAGATAAACTTGATTTATAAGATTTTTGAATTTACGACCGTCTTCAGTAGACAATTAATAAATGTTACCCTCAAATCGTTCTATTGTGAATGGTCCCATCCAAAGATTTCATGATCGTCTAGAAATATGATTGAATGCACAATTTTCAACAATAACCTTATCACCATAGGTATACCTACGTCGGTTAATAGATGATGGGACAACTTGAATATCACAGGTAGGTATTATCGAAGCATCAATGTTGCTTAGGTTATGTGGAAATAACATTGTCTTACTTCTTTCTAGTATAGCATTGAAACGTGTATGACCCCCGTTTATTGGAATGCCAATTCTTCTAATCAAAATCTCTCTTACCTCTCTTCTTGATTCATAAGACTCATTATTAACCTCCTCCAAGTGTGTTGATATTACTTGCTTAACTGTTTCCCCCACAGTCCAAAAATCATGAAAAACTCTGTCGATGTCAATGATAAGGGGGAAAATACTATCATAATGATCAGCTTGTTTGCTAGAACCTTCTCCATGGGGCATAGGTAATATTCTTTTTCGGGAAGCTTTAGACATATTTCTTTCGACTTCATCTTCCAAGGATGCCAATTGTATAGTAGGAATGTGAGATGTATCATTAAGTTCTTCCATAGGTTTTTCTGGAGGTAACAAAAAGCTTGGGAAATGCAGAACATAGGAATAGTGAAAGTTACTAAGATTTGTCCCTTGGTCTAGAGGCTCATGTTGGGTAATCATTTCATCTTGAGTGTCACTAGGAGGAATGATAGTTTGGTTTTCACCTTCAACTATTTGTAAGGAATTCTCTGCTTGGAAAGTAATTAAATTGTTTAAAGAAAATTCCTCACCAGGAGTATCGTTTACTAAGGAATCTTCTTCCCAACTCCGATTAGTAAGTTCTGTCATTTCTCGTTTCAAGTTATCTCTCAGATCCTGCCTAATCTCTCGAATATGGTGATAAGTTCTTCTAGTTAGAGGATTAGGCACACATTCTCTTGTGGTGGAAGCTTCATTATGAAAGGTAAATTCGGGGGCTTCTTCAAATAATTGGGACAAATGATGAGGGGCATCATAAAAATGTTCAGAATTATTGCACATGATTTCCCCTATCAATTCTTGATGGATAAGCTCTTTCCTAAACCTTACATCATCTTCATCTTCAGATTCCGAACTACCTACTCCCATAAAGAAAACTGATGGATAATCCTCATCATTATATACCATGTTTATTCTTTCAACACTCAAGCTATCCTTGCCATAAGCATTTTTCAAGCCATCTTCATAGGTTTCTAGATATCCATCACTAAAAGGTTCCCTACTACCTTTTTTCAATATTCATACTTTGCATCATTTAAATATAACGTTTTTGCGTTTCGATGCTTTAGTGTTTAGCAACACTGTTGGGAGACATAAATGTTTTGAAGACTCAAAGAGAACTACCCAGTGAACCCAACCACACTGGCCAAGCCACATACTTCATAGCCAAAGACACAAAAAACATGGAGTCTATCATGCATAGGGATCAAAATGGGGAAAATATCTTCAATCTCACAAGTCTCAGTCAATCTACGTCATGGGATAAAATTCAAACAATGGATGAACTGGATGGACGAAGACAAATTACACATGGAACCAACATAACACTTAAGGTTTAAAATTTGTGTTAAGCATGGCATAAACAATAGTCTTCAACATCAAATTCTTTAATCAATCTCAACGCAAGTTTTAAGCATTAGTATATAACATAAGCACAGGTCACCATGTTCATCCTAACAAAAAAGCCTAGGTGTTTAATATATATCACAAAGCAAAAACAAACCAAGGAACCACATACCTATCTCTATTTGATAAGCCCCTCTGTAACTGTGTACCACATCTAATTTGTTGGTTTGCTCAAATGAACTAGGTCACTGTTGTCACATATTTAGTAGCTGAGCTACCTTTGTTCCTCAACAGTACTGAGCAGTCCCTTTAGCCAGTCCTTTACTATGGGATCAACAGATGATGAGCTACCAGTTGATGATCTCCCACTTTCAACACATCTAGAGTTCCAGATTGACTAGTTCTATGCCATGACTGAGCCTCATGACCCCGGATTCGATGACTGAGTTAGCCATTCTTTCATGACCCAGAGTAGAGATTGTCATAGTGCCCATGATATGTAGCAGCAACAGTTGTTCTAGTGATCTTCAGATTGGTTTAAGGTCCAATGCAGTTATATGGCCCAGGTGATATTATGGTTTGTGCATATGGATTTTGATGCTGCTCTATTACCTATTTTAGCAATGAGACTCGATTGATATTGATTATACCTTGGCAATACTTATTCTTGGTTTTACTTGGAATCTAAAGTATAAATGATCTAGCTGTTTTGTCGGAGAGACTCTTTTGTATACTCATTGGACTTGCCCTACTTCTAGTATGGATTTGGTCATTTCCCTTTAGGGACATAACTTGCTAGTCTTGGCACCATCTCCACTATCTCTGTCCTTCCGTTGCCTTCCCTTGTTGATTGATTAACATTGGCTTGTAAGTTGACTAGTGACATCTGGGATTTCGTCCACCTTCACCTCTATGTTGGAATAGGTCTCCATGTATAAATTGTGTCTCAGTGTTGGTTTATGTGATGTTTATCACAGGGAATCTCTACCTTTAGGTCTTGAACACAAGTAGTCCTACCAAAGAAGTGTTTTTAGACACCAAGGCATTGAAGCATAATGTTATTCTAAATGGATGCCCTACCGACAAAATAAAAGTGTCTCTAGACATTTTTGGAAATAAAAATAAAATTAGCTAGTTGCCAAGAGATGAGCACTCATCCATTGTATGGTGTAAGGCTCATTTATCCCCACAGGGTATCAGGGTGAGGAAAGCCCCTCAAGGCTGAGTCTTAGTAATTTTATGGAAGCCTAGAAGGCTTTCCAAGGCACCTGCTCTTGGAGGCTGGCAAGTTAGTATTAAGAAATAAAGTTGATGGCTAGAGGATGAGCACTCGTTCTATGTATAATGTACGACCCATTTGCCCCCATAGGGCCACATGGATAGACTGGCCCAAGAAGGTCACGTCTTTGTCATTATCTAGAAGCCCAGAAGGCTTACTAGGGAACCTTCCTTTAGAGGTTAACTAGTATAATAAATGCTGAGTAGATAAAGTATAAAAATGTTGCTTGTCTAGAGTCTAGTGGAGCCTTCTCATCTTTCCACCCATTTGTGAGACACTGCTATGCCCTATTGTTCACCTAGTCCAACTGATGTGTTGTGTGGATCTCCTTGTCCTTTAGCCCAGGTGCGTACAGTGTTGAGTTATCAAGTCATCCCTTGACCTTACCTGGTTTTTGTTCCTTTCACCTTTGACTAGAAAAAGGGCTAAATCTATAAATGAGTATACACTGGAGGTTCTTGTTTTAAAACAACAAATCTTTTTGATTTAGATTATTATCTATGTATTGTGCTTATACTTGCCAACATAATCTAATCATACTTGAGTGTTACTGCTAGCATAGATAATGGAGCATGCAGGTCCATTTGTACTTTGCAACATCAGAGTTTAGCACTTGGGTCATCATTTGATCAGTCTTGACTTGGTCAACCCAGTGTTGACCAGGCCATGAGCAAGGTACAGGATGCGTTATAGACAAATGTTTATGGATGATGAGTATTTATGGTCTACAGGTGTCCATTAGACATATTCATGCTTCAGATGGCGATTTGTTATGATGGCTTGTATTGTTTCTATGATTATAAACATTTATAGGCTTTATTATTGTTATTATTATGGTTCTGACATGGACGGGGCCTTTGATGTACCTTTGTGATGGACATATTGTGTATGAGTACTCATCCCTAGCTACTTTGGACATTTTGAGTCCATTGGTGTAGCCGGTTTTCAGTTTCAGGCAGTAATAAGGTAGATATGGGTCTCTTGGGCTTTTTGCAGCAGATTTTCCGTGGGAAAATAAAAATAAAACACAGTTTGGAGAACAATGAGATCTCCTAGGGCGCCAAAGGGAATCTTGGGGTGTAGCTAGTCGATTGTACCATACTACCATTGTGCCAGATCCATCTGTCTAGTCATTTCGATTCCATTTTTGGTTCCCTGTGATATATTGGATGTTTTATTTTCCCAAGACAACATTTTAATAATAAAAAATTACTAATGAGGAAATCAATTTGGGCAATTGAGGCAAAGGAATGGCATGGAATTGGTTCGAGACATGGTGTTTGGGTCACATTCATCATCCAGCATTAACTTCACTTCACTTGGGGTCCACACATCCTTGATTTATGCAGTTTGAGGGTGTTTTGATGTATTTTGAGGGAAATACCCTAGTGATTTTTATCACTCCTTTATATTGTTCATCACCACACCTTGTTATTGTGCCATGTGGCCTTGCTAGTGAAGGATAACATGACCTCCTAGCCCCACCATGTGCTACTTTGTGGCTATTAGTTGTACTTTATGCGGTGCGACCCTCATTGGGCATTTCTAGTGATGCACCCTCTTCTTTTAGTGAGTTGATCTATGTGAGATGTATCCAGCTAATTTTAGTCGAAGATCAGGATGATGTTATCTTATGATTTTGACCCTTGATCCTTTTGGATATATGTTTTATGTACTTGAGAGATCTATATATTGAGATGCTCTCTCATTTGTAAAGGGACTTTAGCTCTTGAGCTCTTGGAATAATAAAATATTTTGCAAAACCCTCGGAAGCTTTGTCGACTGTATTGTATGAAGATTGGAAAGTCTTATTCTCTTTAGCATTCTTGCGGATCTATGCATTTCTAATATGTTTGCAGGTTGTCATCCACTTGGTGAAGGAAGCGATTTGGGTAGGGGCGTTATTGTGACAGAGCTCCATAATATTCTCTCAAATCACCATTGATTTAGAGAGTATCTTTATTGTGTCTTACGACCATCTTGATGTTCTTTGATTCATCTTTCTTCATCATTTCGTCCATCTTTTTGCAAATCGATTCTCGTTGTCAATCTCTTTTGCAGGACGAGGGAGCGCTTGGAATCTTGGAGGGACTAGCGATTTCACTTAGAGGCATATAAAACGCTCCTAATTGATCAGATAGGCAAGATCATCGTCATACAAGGTTAGTAGAAAGTATTTTCAGGCATGTTTGCATTTGTTTTATTTTTCTTAGGCTTAATCCAATTGTCACTATAAAACCCTCTTTCTTCAAACCCTAGATTTGTAGATCAAATAGATTCGATTAGTATTTTATGACGACCATCAAAACCCACTTGGAGATTGTTGAATAAACCCTAGATATTGAGTTTCACGTAAATCAAACTCCATTTGCCCCAAGATCTGGCTCTAGTCTCTCTAGGTGGGGGCACCCCCTTTGGGTGGGTGGCCAAATCTTTAGATCTATCAGTTGGGTATGCTTGAACCCATTTGATTTTCACAGATCCATTCTTCAAGTGTTTTGATCTAGTCACTCCTTGCCCCGATCTACTCTTTTTGGGTCTGCCACGTTCACTTTTGCATAAACCCTAGGTGGGGCCCATTAGGATTTCCATTCGTGTGGCTAGATCTCTCTAGATCTACCAATTGGGTATGCTTGAACCCATCTAATTCTCACAGATCTATCCTTCAAGCATCCCGATCTAGTCATCCCATGCCCCGATTTACCTTTTTGGGTCCGCTTTGACCATTTTTGCCTATATGCTGTATGCTTCCCTTAGTGCACCGAGAGTAGCTAGGTGCTTAAAACCCAATATGGGGGAGATGTTGTCACATTTGTCACGTTTTGTAATGTTCCCATGTTGACTCATAACTTATAAAAAATAAAAGTAATTAAAAAAATCATGTTGGCTCATAAAATAAAAAAATGAAAGCCAACATTGATCCATCTTAAACTCGGATCTATTAAGTGTTAAAGTTAGTGCAGCCGCNGTTTCCTAGTCAGTTGACTAGGACAGAGTAAGACCCTAGAAGGTACCCTAGGGCCCCCAGTAGTCTCCTGGGGTTCTTGGTCTAGGACCAAGTAGGTTGATTCCATGGCAAAGCCCCTAGCATGTGGCTAGGGCCCCTATATGCCTCTAGGGTATTCTGGTCTGGGACCAGGGATGTGATGTCCAAGTAGAGCCTGCAGGTAGAGGCAAAGATATATTCTGGTATGGGACCAGGGACACGCTGTCCAAGTAGGTCCTGCAAGTAGTTGATCAACTTTCAGTGTGAGACTGAAACTCAGCTTAAAACTGAGAACCATTCTGCGAGATAATGGAGGACTCGGTCAGGGTCTAGGGATTAATCAACATGATTCGGTGTGGGATTGAAACTCAACCTAAGGCTGAAAGCCAGTCATTAAGAATGGAAGATGATGATGTCCCCTCTCCTAATCAGTTATTGCTAGATTGTTTCTCAAGGGACTGGCCACCCCTTGACGATATCCCTAGCACCTAACCCTTAGGAGCCGTGCTAAGGACAAAAGGATTGTACCATCCGTTTGGATCTTCCCCCTTATATAGTGATGGAAAAATATATAAAACTATGTACCTTGAGAGAGAGAAAGGTCTTTGGTCTTGTTGGTCCTATTTGAATGCTTGTCCACCTTTACGGTTCACTTTGATCTTGTGGTTGTTGACTCATGGTCCTATTCTTACTTGGTCCTAGAACTCTCACTTGTGTGCACCTTGGAGTATATTTACCTAATTGTTTATTAAAGACCATTGGACCTTGTATTGTTATGGTTACCTTATGTTTTGTTAAAAGGACCCTTTAACCCACTTATGGTTTTGGACTTTTTCACTTTATGTTGGACCTTTGGACTTTCACTTTATGATTTTATTATAAATTCTTTAATTATGTATTTTATAGTCTTGTTAATAAAATCTTTATGATTTTATTAATAAAGACTTTTTTACCATTTAGTCTCATCTTAAGACCTTTACTTTATGATTACTGGTTTGAGTATTTTATAATACGGTTAGTGGTCAAACCTGTTATTTTATGGTTTGGATTATTTAATATTATTTACTTTATAGCTTGGATTATTTAATATTATTGGTCCATTTGTTATTTTATGGTTTGGTCACTTTATTATGGTTATTGTGGACCTCAACGTGAGTCTATTACACCATTTAACATTGTAAATAGATGCAGTTATTTTTTTATGTTATCATCAAATGTTTTGGAAGCCCTTCCACTTGCCTTCACGTGTTCTTTCACAGTTGTCTGCGATCTCATCCTTCATGGGATTTGCATGATCTCTCTTTGCGTTTTTATCTTTCACAGGCTTTGCATGATCTCATTTGTGAATCGACCTCTGCGATGTGTTTATTTACCAGCTGAGTTTTCTCTTTGTCGTTTTTCCTTCACGAGCTGCTTGTCGTTTTTCTTTCACGGGCCTGCATTTTTCGTCTGCGGCTGCCCACACTGATTTGGGTTTTCTCTTCTGTCGACTGCCCATGCGGTTTCAGATCTTCCTTATCTGCCGACTGCTACCCACACATGACTCCATTGATTCACATCTACTCTGTTTGCCGGCTCCAACTGCTGGCTGTTGGTACCTTCAAAGCATGATCCCTCCATGCTCTATTTGATCCACGAATTGGATAGCCCATGGCTGCCCCTACATACTTAGTCTATTCCACAGACTGGGTTATCCGTAGTAGACTCTGAGATCTTCTAGCTACCGTGATGGTATATATTGACTGCTACACTGTATCAGTAGCGTGACTGTGTGTCAGCTAATAATTTGATTGAAGGTCTATTTACTTCTACCTGAACTCTATGTCTCTCAAGGTACGTATATGGTTCAACCAATTTTGACTTGTCCTTTCAGTGACAAGATCAAATTCAGAACTATCTGAGTATAAGGCGGATCCAATAATGGTTATGATTCTCTAACTTTGTAACACTCTGTAGTTTATTTGCGAATTATTTTTCTGTACATGTTATTTATTATGTTTTTGTATATGACATTCCGTGAAACATATCAATGATCAATTTTAACGCAGTGACCAGCAGAGCGTTAAGTTGATAAAGATGAAAGTTATGTTGCTATGTTTTATGACAGTTTAAATTTTACTTAAGTTTTATATGTTCATGTATTGAAGTTTATTACTGGTATTAAAACTCATATAACTTGTAAAATTCAACATTACGCACTGAGAGAGATCCAATTTCTTGAGGTGTAATTTTTTCCTTGATGTATAAAAAATTTAAGGTAAAAAAATTTACACCTCAAGAAATTAGCTTCCTCTTGGTGCTTAATAAATCCGTGTTTAAGATGGATCTATGTTGGTTGTAACTTGTACCTAAGCACAAGATCTACACAAGGAAGCTAAATTACAATCACTTAAGAAGATAATACACCATACAAAAATAAAAAGAAATCAAACATAAGTCTAACTCATACATGGCGTGTTTGCTCATAGTGTTGTTACTTTGTTGAGTTTCATTTGGCCTTAGTGTATTGTTTAAGGCCATTATTTACTTATTGTTCTAAATTCCCTTTTGCTATATTTATTTCCAGCAAGTTCTTAAATAATTTTATGGCTTCAACTCACTATTTGAAGCCATGGATAGTTTGTTGTCGTTATTTATTTACAATTGTAGATTTCCAGCAAGTGTTGTGAATCTGTTATTGCATTTGTTATTACTTTATTTCCAACAAACTTGTTTATGTTTTAATGAATCTATTTTATTGCTAAGAGTCATTTTTAGCTTGCCGTTCCATTCTAATTACGACTGTAATTTAATTTCCAGTAAGCTTATCTATGTGTCGAATACATCCTAAACAATACTAGCAATTCACATTTTTTATTTGAATGACTTGTTGCATCATTTATACATCTTATTTCATCAAGTTGTTCACTTTTCTACATATATTTATTGTTGGTAATTGACCTCATACATTCATGAATGTAAGATCGGTGCCGAGTGTTGGTTTCAAGCCTCTATTCTTCAGTATTAGGCACCATTGAGGGGGATCAACTCCTCCAAACTCTTTTTGAGCTTCTCCTCTCCTTCTTAACATTCTGATCTCTTATACACAACAAGCTTTATGCTCCATGGGGTCGTAATGCCAAATTTTTAGTGAGAGAGGCATTCCAATGCTCATTTGATGAGCCTTCTGTAAGTTTTCATGCTCTAACAGTGATACTATGGCTATAATAATGACATCCGAGTTTGTTGCCGCTCAATAGAGTCTGATAAACCTTTAGCTAGTCAAATTTGACTAGTTTTACTGTTTTCGATGCCATGAATGTTCTGTGTGACCAAATTTCATTCTATAAGTTGTTTTAGGTCATAAACTCACCAACAACCCAACATAACTCACAGAACCAGAATCAGTTGAGGTTGTACAGTGTTTGGAAGACCTCCTCTGCGCATGCAATCTCTAGGCCAATTTTGCTAGTTTTTCTCAAACACACACAAACTCTTCCGAAATGTTGCTGAATTGTTTAGACCTGCATAAATGGATGTTAGTTTACTAAACATACCTATAATCCTCCTAAGACTTCCTTAGCCTTTGGTCTCTTGGAATGACAGTTAAGATCTCAGTTTGTACCAGTCGAGACTCCCAGAAGCCTGGTAGTAGACTTCAGCCTGGCTGATGCTCGAAACCTAAAAGGGCCAACATCCAGGTTCTGAGGGATTAGAACTTTCAGTCTCCAAACTTGTCTTTTGGTTTCTCCCGCTAACCCTCTGCGACTCTCAGTTTATTTCATTACTGCTTATGTTTTTCCTTATCGAAGAAAGTGCTTAATCATCTTGTAACATTCTATTCCAATAAGCAGTAAGAGTTAATATTTCGAATCTGATTTAGATCAGGGATATTGCAGTAATACAATTTGCATTAGTGAATTTTAAGTTACTTTTGCTATCTTTCACTATCTAACTTGTTGGTACATCTAAGTAATCAACACTTGAACATTGAACTTGGATTCCTATCTTTTTGTTGAATACTATCAGAACATGTGTGATTTACAAGTTCAAGTTGTATATTTGGAATTCATGTTATTTTATGAGTTCATGAGTTGAATGTTATCCTTGAGAACATTTGAAATTGTCTTCTGTTTCTGAAGATCTTTGATCATAACCTCTTTAAGCTAATAGATTTTTGTTAAGAGTTATCATTTACTCATCCTTAACTCACCATCATAAATAAACTTGACTAATACTTGAGAAAGCTAGGTCGTTTTGTTGTGTTCTTAGGCATTGCATGTGGAAACCTCTAGTTTGTACCTTGGAAAGTTTAGTTGGAGACACCTCTCGTGGTTAGTCTGGATTCCCTAGGAGATTTAGGAGACCTAAAGAGAGGGTTTTCCTTTGTAGTGACACATTGGAGGAAAATCCTAAGGTTGTGCAAGTTTAGTACCTAGTTTTTCTTGCACTATTTGAGCATCTAATCCATGCATTAACAGGGTCATAAAAAGATCAAACATTGGTTGATAAAAGGGGGAGGAATGGATCTGCTTAAGGCTGTTATAAACATGCATGATGCAATGAAGATGAAATCAGTGCTGATTTAGAAGACTAGAAAAATCTACATGTGAATTCCTTATGAAGATGATGTGCATACCCCTGCAAACTCAACAAAGAACGATCCTACAAATTGGCTGAAATGATCACGCAACTTTATATTAATATGGCATCACATATAGATTTCAACTAGTATTGAAAACAACAATTATTGGAAAAGCGACTCTTTGTCCAACAACTCCTCCAAGAAGTATGACTACCATGTGCTTGAAGCCCTTGTTGTAGTTTGTAATGTAATGAAAGATTCAAATCTATCAACCATCGATTTAACAAAGATGAGTAGCCAACAAATAAGAAAGTCCCACAATCTCATAACCATTGAAGAATATAAGCATAGACAAAACCAAAGAGAGAGTTTTATTTTTTCCAACAACAACATTACAAATGAGGAGCTCCCTCTTCTTCTAATACATATTTCAATGACTATATTTGCATGGGGTAGCCAAGTTTTTGAACATGCAAGAAAGTGCACCCATGCAAGAGTGCCACACATGTGAGAGTATAGGTGCGTCCATGCATGAGAGAGAGCTACACATGATTAAGAAGTTGCGCCCACCATATTTTTAGGGATCGTGCTCCCCCTTTAGTCCCAGGGAGGTGCCCTCCCATAAAACAAGGGAGTGATTTTCCACACATGTGAAAGAGTGTGAGCCCGCCATATTTTAAGGGATCATGTGCCTCACTTAATTGTAGGGGAGTGTGCCCACTATTATCCTCCATATACTCTGCAGTGTGCCACATCAGATTGCCAGAGAGGAGGGGTCTTTTTTCATTGTAAAATACAAGTTTGGGGCTTGATTATGTAAAAGTGATGGTCTAGTGGGGCTCAAGACCCATTGTCTAGTCATGGAAGGTCCTCATGCCAAGGAGTATTGGCTTAGTGGCATAGTTGAGTACCCTTTAATGTAGTGAAAGTTCCCCATTATCTTGGGCTTTTATGCCCATTGGTTGGTGTTTGGTGCTTCTTAGGATGGTTCCATTAGGACGCATGGCTTAGGGGCTTGTAACCATACATTTTTTTAAGCTTTGTAGAGGTGATTGTGCATGTAAGGGTTGTCATACCTGTCTTAGCACACCTCATTTATGCCCACTTGGACCTATTTTTCTCATGTCTAAACCCTCCTCTTGGCTCAAACATACCAAATTGATGACGTCGCCATCCTTTTGAAGAGGTCATACCACCTAAAGGAGGGCGTTGAGGGAAAAAACACATCCTTGGGGTTAGTTGGGGCACAACGTCCTCCTTCCATGCTCAATGTTTCATCAAGTTGCATTAAGCCATCATTTTTTTCATTATCTTATGTATTATGTGGTTTAGTCCCCAACTTATGGGTGACAAACCCTTACAAAATCATTTTAAGTCATTTTAAGTCATTTTAGGATGGTCAACTTAAAAAGGAGGTTAAGTTAGCCTAGAGTCACCTATAAATAAGGCTAGCCTCCTCATTTGTAATTCAAGATCATGGGATCAAATAAAGTCATTTCTATTTTTCTTCTTGTCTACTTGGCCTTAGTGGTGCACACATCTCTTCTTGGTGTCTTGAAGCTTCAATGTGGTGTTCTCTTTGTGTTTGAAGGTTGATACTTAATCATTTAAGGCTTGTCTAAGGGAAATAATTCTTGAGAGGGTTAGTTTCTTCTTCTTTTCTCTTCTTTTGTGGTAAGATCTTTGGTTCTTGTCTTGCACTATCGAAGATATCCAAGGTAAGAGGTATTTAAGGTTTTTATGCATAATAGCAGTGTCTTGTACGTGAGACATCTCTCCTTGGAGGGTCTCTCTTGTTAGGCTTTTGACTCCTCTGTTTCCCCTAATTAGGTCAACACCAACACAACCTAGGGTTTTTAGGTTTGCCCTAATTCATCAAAATATGATTGCTAATTCATGAGAGAAATGCTAACCATGATTCCTTGGTGGCCTTGAAGGGAGGGGACTTAGGTGTTTATTTCACTTGAAATCTCTTTTATCAAATTGTTGTACTATATATTGGAAAAAATACAAAAAATCAAATATTGTGAAAAGCCCTAAAAATTTCATATTTTTGTTAAAATCCAAAAATATTTTTTCTCCATGCCCTAGATTATTTTAATTTTGATTTTCTGAAATATTCAATTGCATCAATAAATTTTAGACATCGATAAAATAATGCAAAAATCCAAAAGATTTGCAAAAAATTGCAAAAAAGTCAAATTTATCCCTAAAAGGCGTCCTAAAGGAAGTGACATAAACTCTTAGGGCTTGTTTCAGATCTGGTTATTGAGTTATTGTAGATTCATTTTGAAGAAAAAGTCAAACCTTGGGGGTTTTAGGGAGTTTGGGTCAAATCCTAGGTTACTCAGGAGGACCTTGGGTGGATTTGAGACCATGTATATTTATGGTTCACCCTGACTGCAGTCAATTGTAGACCTGATGTGTAAATCAATGTTAAAACACATCTTTCATCAACCAAAAGAGGGGTGCCCTAAGGGGGATTGATGCACCCTGCCTAGCCAATTCCCAAGAAGTAAATTGTGTAATTTCTATGGTTGGGTCGAGATATATCTTGTGTTTTGTGTTACTGGGATGACCATCGTTGTTCATCGTTTCTACTTTTCTTTAGCAAGCCCCTTCACCTTCTTCCTTTATAAAGTCTTGTCAAAGTGTCTTTGCTAAATATAATTTTTGATCTCACTAGGTTGCAATGACGTGTTTTTTTCCGGCCTCCATGTACATACATGTGTACATACTTAATTAAGGATATACATTTTTCATAGGAATAATGCTATGTAGTAGAAGTTGAGTAAATTAATATAATTTAAGGCTACACCTTTTTCATCTTCAATGAGATGCAACACATGGCATACTTGTGAAATCTAACAGTGTAGCTATTTGCCATATATTTAGCACATGTGAATGCAAAAAGATCAATATAAGCAACATAATCCTTGTCAAAGGAACTGTTAAATTTGGGCAACTTCTCTAAAGAAAAGGAAGAGGTGCCATGAGGACTTGAGGGGCTAAGGAATTCCTATGACAATCCATATAGGATGTTTGAATCACAAAATAAGGGTGACGCCGAATGGGTCCTGTCTCACAAGGATTTGGTATAAAGTGTGTTTTGATTGTGCACATTTGAGATAGAAAATTACTATTTAATGCCCATGGACATTTGATATGCCATGAGATCACCCCAAGTTGTGATCTTTAAAGGACCACTAGATGCTATGCTAAAAATAATGAAAAGAATGAAACTAAGGAGTTGATTATGATACTGATTTGCACATGAAAGGAGGGAGAGAATCCTTGATGGATGGTTTAAGAGGTATCCCATCTTAAAAAATGTGGAGGATAAAATATTTGTTCTTGAGATTGAGACTTTGCTAGATGATGGATTTACTTCCAGAATTGGTTGGTCTAACTGTATTGTAGAGATGAGACAAAAATCATTTTAATCTAGGAAGGTTGAAGGTGTGGAATGTTAGAAAGTGGTAACAAGGAAGGTCTTCTAAAGCAAGAAGGCAAATGTATTGATGTGATTTTCCTAAGTTTAGACTTAGGAAAGTACATTAAGTGATCTAATTATTAATTGACCTAATGGAGTCACTTTTATAAAATGAAAGTGAAAATAATTTAAGTGATGGCTAATCTAATCTTGGCCATTGATCCCACCGGAGGATCTCATATATTGATCCATAGTGAGGGTTAGGGCTTTTGCTTGGCCATTGAGTTAAAAGAAGATTTGGTGGAGAGGACACACACACAAACAAACATATAAGTTAGAGGAAGAAGTTTGTAGAGAAGACAAAGGAGCATTCATTCGGAGGATTTGGTGAATTATCAGGCAGAGCACAGGGCCGTACGAGATCGCTGAGAGGGAGGTTGTACACATCAGGAAGAGGTCGTACAATAGCCGTACATGTTCTGTACAACTGCCACATAAACCATACAGATTCTGTACTGCTGACGCAGAGGGCTGTACTAATTTGCTGGGTTTGCTCAGTGATTCGTAGAGGTTCGATTTTTCCAGGTGGGGTGAATTGTGTTTTTTGTTTCCAAGGCTTATGTTCCCATTCGTGAAGCCATTGGTAAATAATGCGATCAAACTTCATCTCGAGGGTGGCTTTAGCTTTGATTTGGCCAGGAGAAATGGAATGATCGCAAACAAAGGTGTTCAACCTCCTTTGTTCCGCAAGAGAAGAACGACCATTGTAGGCCTCGTTAATGAGCAATGTAGGAATATTCCCATTCCTAACCCTACTAGTTTTCGCATGACTGTTTTCCTAGAGAAAAATCGAAAACCCCCCATGGAAGCTGGGTCCTGTGATCTCTGGTCCTCTTTTCTCCCTTCACCTCGTAATCTAGCGCCTATCAAGGTTTCTAGTTCGAAAAGCCTCTAAGATAGCCTTTTCCTCGCTTTGAAAATCGCTTAGGGTTTATGCAAAGTATATTTGTTTTTCCCATTTGAGGTAGGGCTAATCTTGTGGGTGTTTTGTAGATGGCCATGGAATGTATTGCAGAGATGGAGAAACAACAAAGGAAATGAGACATATTGATGTGGGAATGTGTGTTAGGATCTTCATCTCGTTAAAGGTATGCATAAATGTGAATGTTGTTTGGATCTTTTTTCTCATATAAGAGGTAAAAAGTGTTTTCGAAATTGTGTTTCTTTGGAATAGGGGTTTTCTCCCTTGAATTTAATTTAGGTTCTCATAAATATGTATTATTACATAGTTTAGGGCCAACCTATGCCTGCATTTCCTTGTTGGAGCTAACTTGTGTCATACATTGCTATAGAAACGAACTTGTAATATTTATTGTTGGAGTTGACATACGTGGCATTTGACCGACTATGGGGGTTTGGGGTTTCCTTCTTCTTATAAATCTTCTATTTATAAAAACATGGTTGACATTATGCAAACTCAGTCAACAAGTCATATTTGGTTGTTACTTTGTAAGCTGGTCATGATACTAACTTACTCTTCTATATTTTGTTGCACATGCCTGGATTAGTAAGCCAACAAATGGCTTTTATGGCTGATTTCCTCACTACACAAAACATATTTGCAAGAAAGTTATAAATTAAAAAGGTCTCGAAATCAGAGGAACATGGTTCCTTGTTGCTCAAAATTGAATTTGGATAGATGTTTTGTTGAATGGAAAATGACGGTTGGCAGGTGTCTCACATAGTTGGACATGTGTTTTGTTAACTCCGATAAATAAGCAGGCTTAATACCTTCGTTTGTTTCTTGAGAGTCCGTATTGCACACGTTTGGGCAGTTGGACAAGTGTATTGCGTGTTTTGACTGGGGTTTTGTTAAGTGGGTTTCTATGGTTGCTTATTACCTCCGTTTGCTGCTTGAGGGTCTATACTACACATGTTTGGGCAGTTGGTTAGGTGTCTCGCGTGGTTTGATAGGAGTTGCTGCTAATTTCATTATTGAAAGCATGACAAGCATGTTGATATTTAGGGGCTGAAGAGAATAAATTGTTGTCTGCCTAAGCAAGTAGCTAGGACTTCAAGTGTTAAAAAAGATTGTTTTTATAACACATGGAATATGAACAATTTGCAATGGAAATGCAAATTGGGAGAGTTGTTTGTTAGGTGGGTTATGATGCAACATTACTTTGTAATCTCATTGTGGGTTTCTTATTTGCCCCAAAAAAATCAGTTCCTAATTTCATTAGTCAACACATGGCAATCATGCTGATCTTTAATTTTAAAGGTTTCCACAATCAAGCATGCATAAAGCTAGATTCACAACCGTATGTCATATGGGTTGCATGGATGGAGCACAATTTGGATGCAAAAGGAACTTTTGCAGACCAGGTGTTTGCTAAAGAAAATGAACATTGAAGGCAAGGTGATAGAACAAAGTTTTAATTGTAATAATCTTACAAATCTGTTGCTAATTGCATTAGTGAAAACATCTCAAACATGTTGATATTTACTTTTAAAGGTTTCCATAGTCAAGCATGGAGAAATATGGATTGACAACCCAATCTCATATTAGCTTGTTTTGATGCACAACTGATGCAATTCTATAATTGAGAAAATGGGTAGCATGGATCGAGGATGTTTTGGACACCGAAGCAAGTTGAGGATCCGTCCTGTGCGTGTTTTGGCAGTTGGACATGTGTATTGCGTCTTTTGACAGGGGCTCTGTTAACTAGGTGTCGACGCAACTTGGTTTCGTGTTTTGATAGGGTTCTGTTAACTGGGTTTTGGATGTCTGCTTATTACCTTCCTTTGTTGATTGAGGGTCCGTCATGAGATTTATGGATGTCCTAACATGATTAATCAATCCCATATGTCCTAATTACACAGAACATGTTTGGAATCAATTTATTCTCATCAATAACTTATTCTCATTAATAAGTTATTCTCATTTGGCAATCAAAGCGCATTGGCCAAATGTGCATCTGCCCAAGCTAGCTCTTAAGTTAGCAAACATATATTTAGAAGGTACAATTGCTTAAATGTAAAAGTGTTTTCATTTAGATTTATGAATTGTTACAACATTCATAAATTTCCATTCATAAATCTATCCTTCATAACTTCATTCCAAACATGTTCTGTGTAATTAGGGCATATGGGACTGATTATTCTTGGTAGGAGATCTATAAATCTGTCAATCCATATGTGGATTGACAGATTGTTTTCATGCATGTTTGGTGGTCAATTTCATTTTTTTGGCGCATGTCTGGATTGACAACCCAATTTTTCTTGGCAGTGTCCTTCCCTTTTTCGTTAAATGTAAAAGTATTTTCAGAATCAGACATCTGTTCTAAAGAAAGCAATAAAAGGTCCAACAACAATTCAAGAGATTAATTCAACTATAGGATTAATCTATATTCCAGAAAAGCAGAGTTGTCCCCCGTAGACTAAATACCACGTTTCAGAACTACTCTTACCCATTCCAAAATAACTTATACAAACAGTTTGCAAAATGAAACCCTCAATCTGACAATAAACATATAGTAGTTCACTCCATCAATCATTCCACTGTCAAATGTATGCAAGATAATGTATATTTGTTTTAAAATAATTAGAGACATTGTATAAATCACTGCTAAACAACTTGTAATTAAATAGGCTAAGATTAAAATATTCGAGATTAAAATTCCCATTGCAAAAAAAAACTCAATTCAAAGCCACAAAAATTCCAAGCAAATCTTTTGCTAGCACAAGGAATGTCGAAAATAGTTAAGCAAGGTCAAGTAATACCTACGAATTTGACCAAGTGGAAGAACCTATGTTGCAAAACCTCTGGTGTCAATGGAGACCAACAAAAGCAATTCAAGCAAACCAAATTCAAACAATAGAAAATTTTGGTGACCTGAATCTCTGTATAAATGTGCAAAGCAAAGGCGGTGCAACAACAAACTCGGTAAACCAAAAATTCTAACAAGATCTTCCAAATCCTCATAAGATAAGCAACAATTAAGAAATAGGCCCATATCTGAACAAAACGACCAACTTTCTTGTATTGATGGAGCAACAATGCATTGATGAAGCATTAACAAAGAGCATTCATGTCGATGAAGGGACATCGACGAAGTGTTCTTCATCGACCCGAGTAGTGGTGAAACAACACCGCGACTAGATTGACCCCACAAACCCTGAGCGTAAACCCAAGGCACTTGGATGAAAATCCCTCAGCGTGAAACCTTCGTAATGGGTATGCCCAATTTGCAAAGAAATGAACTACAGTGAAACACATTGCCAGAAAAGATTGGCCTGCCAATCCAGACGTGCACCAAGAAAACGAAATTGACCACCAAACGTGCATGAAAAAATATGTCAAGACACAAGCCCATCAATCCAGTCATGCGCAAGAATGACCGTTTAGTGCCACAGGTAAAATTCCAGTCAAAACACGCAATACACCTGTCCACAAAACACCCGAGACACCTGTTAATCCTAAATCCTGAAGGCTATCACTCCGGTCGTGCAACAAAAACCAGTTAACATGACCGCTGCCAAAACACCCGAGACACCTGTCCAACTGCTCGAACACATAGGAAAGACTCTCAAGAAGCAAACAGAGTTAATAAACCTGCTTCAAAAACCCAACTAACAAAATCCCTGTCAATACACGCTAGGCACTTTTCCAACTGCCTGAACACACTTAGGACCGACCCTCACGCAACAAACGTAGGTAATAAACCTGCATCGACACCCAGTTAACAGAGTCCTTGTTAAAAGATGAAATACACTTGTCCAACTGCCCGAACATGTGGAGGACAGGCCCTCAATCAACAAACAGAGGTAATAAGCAGGCATCCAATACCCAGTTAATAGAACCCTGTCAAAACACGAAACCCAGCTACATCAACACCCAGTTAACAGAGCCCCTGTCAAAAGATGCAATATACTTGCCCAACTGCTCGAACACATGTAGGACAAGAAAACAGAGGTAATAATTAGGAATCCAAAACCCAATTAACAGAACCCTGTCAAAACACGAAACTTAGTTAACAACAACCCCTGTCAAACCACACCAGACACTTGTACAACTGCCCGAACACGCGCAGGACGAACCCTCAAGCACCAAACAAAGGTAATAAGCAAATGCATTTATCGGAGTTAACAAAACAATTGTCCAAACATGCGAGACAAATGTCCAACCGCCACTCGCCAATCACTAGGACACGTGTTAGAACGCGATTAGACGGACTGACAAGGATTTTAGAGACTATTGACTCCATTGTTTTAATTTTTTTTCTACATTTTAAAATATATAGAAACCTTTTAACATATTCCTTATATACTCTAAATTTAACATTTAATATTTAATTTTAATATTTTTTATTAATATATTTATTATACATTGTAAATTTTAATATTTAAATTTTGATTTTAATAATTTTTAATTTTAATATAGGTTAGCACATATATTTTATACTTAAATCTAATCTTTAAAAATTAATTTTAATAATTTATAACTTGAGATTTTTTAGTTTTTAATTAATTAATTGTAATATAAATTTGTAAAATATTGCATTTTAATGTAATTATATAAGCTAATATTTAATATTTTTTAAACTTTGATTTTAATATTTTGTATGATGAAATATTTTGTTGTTTCTAATTAATTGTAATATAATTTAATAAAGTATTACATTTTATTACATTTTAATATCATGTTTTTGTTGTTTAGAAATTAGTTTTTTGAAAGTTAATTTTTAAATTCGGTTTTTATAAATTTATTATTTTGTAATGCTTTTTATTGTAATTTTTTTATACAAATCTAATAATAACATATTTTAAAAGTATTAGAAAATTTAACAATACTTTTTAAAAATAACAAAATAAAATAAAGTTTAACTAAAAATATTAAATTATATGATATTTTTGAGATTAAGAAAAATGGATGAATACATTGTATATTCATAAATAAAAATGTGTAAATAAAATATATTTTGAGCATTAAATAGATAAATATAACATGTTGAAAATTGTGTAAAGACATGCAGATTAAGTGAAAAGACATATATTGTCTTTTTCAAAATATATGACGGGACAATAGTATATTTTATTGAAAAAGTGTGAAAAGACATTAGTATTTTAGTCTAGGTGTAAAAGTACTTGTAGACTACCATGGTTAACCATATTTTCATAACCATTCAGAATATGACAAGTAAGCAACCTTAACTCAAGTAATGTCAACTCAACTATTATGGATGTTGTCATTCTCTAGATTGTGATTGGTTTTAAAAAAGTTGGTTTTAATAGTACTTTTTTTGTTTGGAGGCCCATTTTTTACCTCAAAGTTTCCCTAATGAGATGTTGATTGGGTAGGATGTGCAGAAGACCGGAAGAGCACTTCAGGTTGCTGCTTCAGCATTGGATCAGGGGTTGTCTCTTGGTTCAGTAGGAAGCAGAAGTTAGTTGCATTGAGCTCGGCAGATGCTGAGTACATGGAAGTCAGTTTGGCTGCATTTGAGGGAATGTGGTTGAGGAAGTTGCTTTTAGGGTTATTCGAGTGCGAGCTAGAGGCTTTAGTGGTTCACTGCGATAATCAAAGTGGCATCAGGCTTTTTGAAAATCCAGTGTTCCATGACCGAAGCAAACACATTGATATCCGGTATTAGTTCCTGAGAGACTATGTATAGAAAGGAACCATTCAGTTGGAGTACATTCAAACAAATGAGCAAGTGGCAGACATTTTCACTAAGGCACTTTGCAGACACAATTTTGTGAAGTTTAGAGACAAGTTGGGGTTTCTACCGAATCCCTTCCTCATTGAGAGGGAGTGTAAGAAAGTGGCAACAATGAAGGTCTTCTATCATTGCATGCTAGAAGACATAACGCAAGAAACCAAATGTATTAATATGATTTTCCTAAGTTTAGACTTAAGAAAGTACATTGAGTGATGTAATTATTAATTGACTTAATGGAGTCACTTTTATAAAGTGAAAGTGAAAATAATTTAAGTGATGGCTAATCTAATCTTGGCCACTGATCTCACCTGAGGATCTCATCCATTGATCCATAGTGAGGGTTAGGGTTTTCGCTTAGCCATTGAGTTAAAAGAAGATTTGGTGGAGAGGGAACACACATAGACAAACAAAGAAGTTAGAGGAATAAGTTTGCAGAGAAGACAGAGGAGCATTCATCCAGAGGATTCGCCAACTGATCATGCATAACACAGGGTCGTACGAGATCGCTGAGAGGGAGGTCATACACATTAGGCAGAGGTCGTACAACATCCGCACAGATTAAGTATAGTTGACGCAGAAATCGTATGGATTTCGTATTGCTGACGCAGAGGGCCATACATCTGTGCAGGGGGCATATTGATTTGTTGGGTTTGCTCAGTGATTCGCAGAGGTTCGATTTTGCCAGGTTGGGTGAATTGATCTGCTGGATTGTATTTGTTCTATATCTTCATAATAAAATTTCTTATCTGACTGTTGCACTAGTTTTCCCACCTTGGGTTTTTCCAGGGGTTTCCATACCCAAAAATATTGTGTTTCTATTGATGTGATTATTGTTATACATTTCTTAGTATTTATTTTCCACTGCATTACTAGTAAAGAAACTCATGTGTGGTTATTAGTAAAAATTAAAGTATATTGTGTAGCTCAAGATTGAGTTTTAAGGAAATTTACATGGAACTCTCAGGACAAATCAATAATCTTAAAGAGGTGATAAGGGAAAGAGCCTAACAAACCTCATCATCTAGTAGCCAATGAACAATTGGGGCCATTGAATTAGAATGACCCCTTGGTCTATAAAGATACAAGGCGTTTGACTCCAAATTAAATGATTACACAAAAAGAGGGCTCACAAATCTTTAGGGACAATTTGGAGTCATGGCCTTGTGAATCATCTTGGATTGGTTCATCAAATCATGAACAAATGTTTTGAGGTAAAATTCAACAGTCAGTTCATGATAAAAAATCACATTCAAAATAACACTTGTATATTTTACCTATCTTACAAACTAGAATTTCTAGGGGATTAACCAACAATTCTTTGTAAAAAGGTGAAGATGAATGGTTGTATTGGTGAGTACTTAACCTAAGGAAATGAAGAGCTGAGTGATGCACCAAACTAGCTATATGTTGACAGTGATGATGAAGTTGTGGATTGTGGGGAAACAAGGGATCAAAGTTAAGGATCAATAATGGATCTAATTTTGATTGCGAAAAATGTGAGACACTAGGTCATGAGTAAATGTGCAATGATTCATTGAGGGTTTTATAATCTAACCACTATTATGTTGTGAAACCCTATCTATGGTGAGACTAGTCACAATGCAAATATGCAACTAAGTGCTTTCATGTTTTATATGATGCCTTATCAATAATTTAGTAACAAGATATGGTAAGAAATTCAATGACAAATTAAAGAAAAAAATGAAATGAATAATGATTATGTACTCTATGGCTTCAAGGGTTTTAAAGAAATAACACCACAAAACATAGTAGATTCTCAAAATAAATAAAATCGGAAACAAATTGCAATGAGAATCAAATATTCAATAAAAGTAAAGTAAATGAGCCTAGAACGAGAAATGGATGACATCCCTTGAAGTTGGCATGGTGTGGTAGCTTCTAACCAAGTCTCCAGGCTAAAGTACTCCACTAACATGGAACTCCTCGAAAGATTACGACTGAGGATCTCTAAGGTGTGGATGAACGGATGAGAAGAAGACTCCAAATGGATTTGTTATCACATATATTGTAGCTAAGATACCATGATGCAACATGCAGATTGATCTCTTTAGTTTTCTGAGCAAGACAATCATATGGGGATACAACATGGATCATCATTACATCATGAGCCATTTAGAACCTTTGCTCAATAGCAAATGCAAATTATTTCCTTTCCAAGACAAAGATCTCCTTGTCCATTGAGATGACTTCAGTGATGACTTAGTTCCTTCGAGCAGAGCAACATATATGGTACACAATTCACATATGGGCATATCAGATTTAGACACGTTTATGGTGAGATTAGGTATATCCTTTGTAGGATTTTGCTCTCTGATGTATACTAACACCTTTGACTTGTTATGCTATGATGATTATGGTGACATATGCTTATATTATATGTTTCATTGATGATTAACTTGTATTGAGAATGATTAGAGAATCTGATGTTGAAGACCATTGCTTATGCCATGCTTTACACAACTTTTAAACTTTAGTCCTATGATGGTTCCATTTATCATTTGTTTTCATCCATCCAGTATCATTCATGATTGATTTTACCCATGACTTATGATTGATTGAGACCTATGAGATTGAAGATCATCTTCCCCACTTTGACCCCTATGCATGATGGATCCCATGTTGTTTTGTGTCTCAGCTTTGAGTTGTGTAACAAAACTTGCCGACGACTTGATTCTTCTGGGCCAGGAGAACCTACTAGTGTTGCTTCCTGAGCTTATGCGAGTTGGGTTTTGAAGCCTTGACTTCTCTGGTCGGTTTCTCTCGATGTTTGGTCCTAACTGTGGATAGTCCACCCTAGTTTCTCGAAGAGTGACAGCTAAAACTTGAAGCAATATGTCTACCAACATTACATGCATTCATTAGAGGAAATTTGGGGTCTAAAATGGGCCTTATAAGAAAATGTGCCAACAATAAATTTTGTGAGTTGGAATTCAAGAACCAATAGAATTTCAATAAAATGAGTCAACCATAATGGTTGAATTGACATATTTGTCATAAAAGAAAACTACTTTTTTTGTTCGTATTTTCGACATATCTCCCTGTGTTTTTATACAAATTTCAGGCGAGAGAGCTTGTTGGATGCGGAATTTATGTCGAAAATACGAACAAAAAAAGTAGTTTGTTTCATTCTTCCTCCAAAATTAATAACTATTATTTTATTATTCTAACTATTATTTTATCATTTTCCTCAGGAGGCCCATTTTAGACCTCAAATTTCCTCTAATGATGTGTTATATGCCATATACTGTGAAATGCAAGCCCTCAAATAAAGTTGCAAACTGTGTCCATAGACACAACTCAAAACGGGCTATGAAATGAAATTGTGAAAGGCCCAAATCAAGCAGTGGATAAATAAATGCTAAATTTAAAGACTGTTGTCCATCTTATCTAGAAATGTAATGATTAATTCCTCATGGAGCATGTTGGTTTTGATGTGTCCCCTAGGATCTCTTCACTACAGTTTCTTGTGTATTCAACGCAAGGGTTCTAGAAAGTATCGTCACAGATCTTGATTGTTAGTTTGGATGTGAGTTGTAGACATGTTTTTAAAGTTGAATGGACTATTTTCAGATCAACTCATCCACTTGTGAGACCCTACCTTTCCCTATTGTTTATCTATCATGCACATGTCACTATGGTTGTGTGTAGTTGTCATCATTCAAAGAGATCATTTAGTCAAAGCCAACTAGAAGTCATTTCCCTTTTTCCTTAGCCTTGTTTTCCACCTTCACCCAACACTAGCAAATTGATTAAACTTTGTAATTATGCCATATACAAGGGGCTTCCAGAAGATTCAAAGAGTGTTCATAGATGTAGGTATATCTTACTGATTATTATTATTATTGTTGTTGTTACCATGATTATGATTAGCATGATTTAAGTTGGGTTTTAATATACATCTTGGAGCAATTCTTGTTAAACTAGTAGCAACAAGGAAGGTCTTCATGCATGCATGTGTTCTTGCATGCAGAAGACTTAAAATATGAAATTAGTTGTATTTAATTTACTTTTCCTAAGTTTACTTTGGAAAATAAATTAAAGTGATCTAAATTAACTTTAGTGAACCACTAGTTAAAGTGAAAGTGAAATTAGGGTTTTTGCCTTACCACTAGTTAAAGTGAAAGTGAAATTAGGGTTTTTGCTTTACCTAAAGTTATAAAAAAGAGATCAATTGGTGGAGAGAACACACACTTGTATTTTGACAGAGACAAGATACATACAAGGAGAGAAAGTCAGACAAAGGATTTAGCTGAGAAGACGGAGGAGCGAGCAGCAGGATCATCGAGCTCCGTACAGCTGGGTCGTACACTCACATAGGAGGGTGTTGAGGTTTAGCTGGAATTTGCCCAGTGATTCTACCGGGTATTGCATTCGCCAGGTTTGGGTGAATTTGCAGTGATTGTAAAAGTTCCATATTTTCTCATAATAAAATCTATATCTGACTGTTGCACCGGTTTTCCCATCTTGGTTTTTTTCAGGGGTTTCCATACCCAAAATAATAGTGTCAATATTGTGATGTGATGTTGTGATTTATTTCTCAGTTTTATATTCCACTGCATACTGTAAAAGATATTCATGTGTGGTTATCAATTGATATTTTGCATGCACTGTTTAGCCCTAGTTGAATATTAAAGGAAAATTTACATGGTATCAGAGCTTTGGTGAGCTAAAGTAAGAGATTTGCAGCAGCAGTGATAGATCAGGGGCAGATCTATAAGAAGACACAAACCTAGACTTCCAGATCTAGGGTTTGACAGGTACAATTCACTATGGCCGTGCAGTTGAGAGTTGAGGACAGACTCTAGGGTGCTCAGAACTTTCCTACATGGAAAGAAAGGGTCACAAGGATTCTAGATGTCAGTGATGCAGAGGAGCACATTGACTCCACGAAGGTTGCACCCACAGATCTGATAGATTTAGCAGCTTGGAAGAAGATTGATTCCAGAGCCATGCTGATTATTATGGATGGAGTGAAGGACCATATAGTCCCTCACCTTTCTGGTAAGAAGACCACAGCAGAGATGTGGACGACTTTGGAGAGTTTGTACCAAAGTAAGAACGAGAACCAGAAGATGGTGTTGCAAGAGAGGATGCGTAGCACCAAGATGGCCAAGGGAAAATGAGTGGTGCCTTATCTCACGAGGCTTATTTCACAAGGCTCACACAGATCAGGGATGAGCTTAGAGCTGTTGGCTCTAAGACAGTGGATGAGGAGCTAGTTTGGATAGCCCTCAATGGCTTTTCTAAGCCATGGGACACCTTTGTCAAAGGTGTTGTGGCTAGGGAGAAGCTTCTTGATTGGCAGAGACTATGGGATGACTTTGTGCAGGAGGAGACCCGCATGCATCAAGGATCAGGCTCATCCAGCAGTGCCCCACAGATTGTGGATGAGGAGGTTCTAGCCCTTACAGGAAAGAGCAAGGGGAAGGCAAAGAGGAAGAAGGATGGTAAGAAGAACCTTGACGTGTCAAAGGTCAAGTGTTTTATCTGCCACAAGCAGGGACACTTTGCCTCCCAGTGCCCAGACAGGAAGAAGAAGAGTAACACTTAGATGGCTGGATCTGCAGAGGTGGATGAGTTCAGCAGGAACTTCGATGAGGAGTTCAGTTTGATAGCTTGCATGGCAAGCACCACAAGGAGCAACATATGGTACATTGATAGTGGAGCATCTAGTCACATGACTGGATAGAAGAGATTCTTCAAAGACTTGTAGGAGGGTGGAACAGGGATCCACGTTGAGCTGGGTGATGATGCGCGATACCAGGCGTAGGGAGTTGGCACTATTTCATTTGAGAGGGAGTCTGGCAAACCCCTGAGTTTTGCTGATGTGTTATATGTTCCAGGACTGACCAAGAACCTTATATCAATCTCCACTCTGGAGGACAAGGGATATCAGGTGAAGTTCCATGACCATAAAGAGTATATCAGGCCCATGGGGTCAGATAGGAGCTTGGATTAGGTGATTGGCAGAAGGAGCAGGAAAGTGTACAGATTACACTTTCCTGCAAAGGCTCTAGTCAGCAGTAGCAGCAGCAGTCAGGGTGAGTTGTGGCATAGGAGGATGGCACACTTACACCATGGAGCACTAAAGCATTTGAGACAGGCAGTCATTAGAGTTCCTCAGGTACAGGAGGAAAAGCATTACCACTGCAAGGGTTGTGCTTTGGGGAAGAACATCAGGAAGCCTTTCCCACAGAGTGAGCACAAGTTTAAGGAGCCCTTGGACTTGGTGCATTCAGATGTATGCGGACCTATGAGTGTCCATTCATTCAGTGGTTACAGTTACCGCGTAACCTTCATTGATGACTATTCCAGGAAAACCTGGATCTATTTCCTGAAGGCCAAGTCAGAGGTCTTTGAGAGGTTTTGAGAGTTCAAGACTCTTGTGGAGAACCAAACAGGAAAGAAGATTAGGGTGTTGACGACAGACAACGGGGGTGAGTACACTTCCTATGAGTTCATGGAGTATTGTTCGGCTGAGCACACTGTGCCCCATACCCCACAGCAGAATGATGTTGCAGAATGGAAGAACAGGACTATGGTTGGAGCAGCCAAGGCCATGATATTTGATCAGGGATTACCACTATTCCTTTGGGCCGAGGCATACAGGACTGCAGTATACATTCAGAACAGGTGTCCCCACGCAGCCTTGGGGAGGAAGACATCGGAGGAGGTATTCACAAGCACTGGGCCAGATGTGAGTCACATTCACATATTCGGCAGTGTCTGCTATTGTCATGTTCATGCTGACAATAGGAAGAAGTTGGACCCTTCTGGAGAGAAGGGGTTACTTGTTGGTTACAACAAGATTTTGAAGGCATATAGAGTTTACATTCCTGCTCGCAGAACGATCATTGTGAGCAGGGATGTCCAATTCGATGAGGACAGGGCCTTGTGGAGATCTATGGACTTACCAGTAGAGCAACAACCGACACAATAGTCAGGAGTCAAGTTGGAGGAGCCAGATGTACAGGTACATGTACAGACACAGAGCACATGTTCTAATGGTCAGAGGGAGTCAGGTGGACAGGATCCTTCAGTCATTGACTTGAAGGATGAGCTACAGCAAGAGACGGATATCCAACAGCCGCAACAGGTTGACACTAGGCCAAGGCATAAGTGGTTTAGATCCACGGTGCACGATTCCAGGCAGGTAGATCCTCCACAGACATCTTTTAGACGGAGTGTACCACCAGAGAGGCTTAGTTATATGGCACTGATGACAGAGTTGATTAATTCTGAAACTTCCAGCTTCAGGGAGGCTGCACAACATGATGTGTGGCAGGAAGCTATGGTTGAGGAGTATGACTCCATTATGAAAAACCAAGTATGGGAGGTTGTGCCGAGGCCACAAGGGAAATAGGTGGCGGGATCCAAATGGATCTACAAGGTGAAGCATGCGGCAGACAGAAGCGTGGAGAAGTACAAGGCGCGCTTCGTGGCAAAGGGGTTTTCACAGAAGGAGGGTATTGATTATGAGGAGACCTTTGCCCATTTTGCCAGGTATTCTTCCATTCCGACCATTATCTCACTAGCAGCTGAGATGGGTTGGCGTGTCCATCAAATGGACGTCAAGACTGCCTTCCTCAACGGAGTGATAGAGGAGGAGGTGTATATTGAGCAGCCAAAGGGGTTTGATGTGGAGAACAGGGAGACGCATGTATGTAGACTGCATCAAGCTCCCTACGGGCTCAAGCAGGAACCTCGAGCATGGTACTCAAGGATTGACAACTATCTACGGGAGATGGGATTTCAACGGAGTTAGGTTGACCACAACCTGTACTTCTTGACAGGTGAAGTGCCTCTCATACTGGTCTTATATGTGGATGGTCTCTTTTTGACAGGAGATGAGAGGTTGATTGGAGACTGTAAGTCCAACCTTGCAGTGGAGTTTGAGATGAAAGACCTTGGGTTGATGCATTACTTTTTGGGCTTGGAGGTTTGGCAAAGAGATGGATGCTTCTTCATCGGATAGGGGAAGTATGCAGTAGAGATCCTGAAGAGATTCAGGATGGAGGACTGGAAGCCTATGGACATACCTCTAGTTTCCAACTGGAGGAAGATTGATGCATCAGGGTCAGACGGATTTGATCCTACCTTGTATCGTCAGCTTATCGAATCGCTTATGTATCTGGTCAACACTCGACCGGACATCAGCTTTGTAGTCAACTCTTTGAGTTAGTTCATGGTGGACCCTTGGAGAGTGCATTGGGCGGCTGCAAAACACATACTTCGCTACATTAGAGGTAGAATGGAGTATGGATTGGTTTATGAGCGCAGGGGGAGTGTATAGTTAGCAGGTTTCACAGATGTTGACTGGGTAGGATGTGTAGAGGACCGGAAGAGTACTTCAGGTTGTCGTTTCAGCATCGGATCAGGGGTTGTCTCTTGGTTCAGCAGGAAGCAAAAGTTAGTTGCATTGAGCTCGACAAAGGCTGAGTACATGGCAACCAGCATGGCTGCTTGTGAGGGTATGTGGCTGAGGAAGTTACCTGCAGGGTTGTTCTAGTGTGAGCTAGAGGCTATAATAGTTCACTGTGACAATCAGAGTGGCATCAGGCTATCAAAGAATCTAGTGTTCCATGACCGGAGCAAACACATAGATATCAAATGCCGCTTCTTAAGAGATTGTGTTCAGAGGGGAACCATTCGGTTGGAGTACATACAGACAAATGAGTAGGTGGCGGACATTTTCACCAAGGCACTTTGCAGACAGAGTTTTGTGAAGTTTAGGGATAAGTTGGGGTTGCTACCGAATCCCTTCTTCGTTGATAGGGAGCGTTAAACTAGTAGCAACAAGGTCTTTTTGCATGCATGTGTTCTTGCATGCAGAAGACTTAAAATAGGAAACTAGTTGTATTTAATTTACTTTTTCTAAGTTTACTTTGGAAAATAAATTAAAGTGATCTAAATTAACTTTAGTGAACCACTAGTTAAAGTGAAAGGGAAATTAGGGTTTTTTCTTTACCACTAGTTAAAGTGAAAGTGGAATTAGGGTTTTCGCTTTACCTAAAGTTATAAAAGAGAGATCCATTAGAGGAAATTTGAGGTTTAAAATGGGCCTCTTAAGAAAAATAATAAAATAATAGTTATTAATTTTGGAGGAAGAATGAAAAAAATACTTTTTGTGTTCGTATTTTCGACATATCTCCCTGTGTTTTTACTCAAATTCTGAGCGAGAGAGCTCGTTGGATGCGGAATTTAATTACGCATCCAACGAGTACCCACACTGCATACTTTTGACGGACCCCTCTACCCCAAAAACAAGAAATAACTGAAAAAACGTGATGATGTCATCATCACGTTTTTTCAGGTATTTCTTGTTTTTGGGGTAGAGGGGTCCGTCAAAAGTATGCAGTGTGGGTACTCGTTGGATATAGAATTAAATTCTGCATCCAACGAGCTCTCCCACTTGAAATTTGAGTAAAAACACAGGGAGATATGTCGAAAATACGAACACAAAAATAATTTCCTTTTATGACAAATATGTTAATTCAACCATTATGGTTGACTCCTTTTATTGAAATTCTATTGGTTCTTGAATTCCAACTCACAAAATTTATTGTTGGCGCATTTTTTTATGAGGCCCATTTTAGATCCCAAATTTCCTCTAATGAATTGGTGGAGAGAACACACACTTGTATTCCGACAGAGATATGATACAGAGAAGGAGAGAAATTCAGACAGAGGATTTAGCCAAGAAGACGGAGGAGCGAGCAACAGGATCATCGAGCTTCATTTAGCTGGGCCGTACACTCACACAGAAGAGTGTTGAGGTTTAGCTGGGATTTGCCCAGTGATTCTGCCGAGTACTTCATTCACCAAGTTTGGGTGAATTTGCAATGATTGTAAAAGTTCCATATTTCCTCATAATAAAATCTATATTTGACTGCTGCACCAGTTTTCCCATCTCAGTTTTTTCCGGGGGTTTCCATACCCAAAATAATAGTGTCGATATCGTGATGTGATGTTGTGATTTATTTCTCAGTTTTATATTCCGCTGCATACTGTAAAAGATATTCATGTGTGGTTATTAGTTGATATTTTGCATGCATTGTTTATCCCTAGTTGAATATTAAAGGAAAATTTACAATTCTTACCTTGGATGCATGCAATATCATTTCATTTCATTATCTCACCTTCAATTTGGGTACTTTGACTATGCCAACCTAGCTGACTAAGTCAAACATGGTTCCCAAGGTGGTGACTACAAAAATCAACATTGTTATATTTGCTTTAGACATTTCTAGAACCAATACTGCAGTCTCAACTTTTATTGGTTGGACACAGTTATTGAGTTCCAAAGTTTATTATTATTTTTCACTGACTCTAGCCATAATTTTTATTGTGAGATGATGATATTTTTGGCATTTTAGTGGATCAATGAGTATGAGTAGTCACTAGTACCATTCTACCATGTTTGCAGACACTTTTATGCAGTTAGTTTGCTCCAGTTCTCATCCGAAAGAAAGTTATGATGGATTTTATTATTTTCAGGGGTTGTATCACTAAAAAATGAATTATGGAAATCATTAAAGAAATCGATTTGGTTTGTATGGTTAAGGAAATGGCAAGGAAATTATTATTGATGATGTATTTTGGCTCTCCGGATCATTTGGCACCAGTTTCAATCATTTTCATGCTCTAGATTATCATTTTGGCTCTCTTAGGGAGGACATCCCCCATAGGGCGAAATTGGTTAAAATGGCCAAAATAAAAGGGTGTAAATAAAGTTGTATCTTTAGAAATATGTATGGGGGGACCCCGTAATGACCCCCCCACGCCCCTTAAGTTTCAAACTTGCAAAAATAATGATTTATCATGTTGTAAAAATGAGCTTTATGAGTTAATCTGCGCCCCTCAATTGTATTGATCCATGTAAAAATAAAAGATGTAATCTCCATCGTTGATGATGTTTTAATCTGAACCGTTGGATGAACAAGTAAGATAGAGCTTGTCTCTCAAAAGTTATATGACGAAGAGACCCCTCTCATTGTATCCCATTGAGAATTTGGCTCTTGCTAGAAATAATAATAGAAGATCTTTTGGCTTACTTGTGAAATCTCAGAGAAGTTCGCGACTCTTGTGTTTCTATGTCTCTTTGGGCGCTTGATGTTTATCTTTTATTTTCTCGGCAGGTGTGATCTAACTTTGAAGGAGGGTGTTTTTCCTGAAGGGTGACTCAAAGGGTTCTCTCTCTCTCTCTCTCTCTCTCTCTCTCTGAATCACTTTAGGGGGTTTTACTTGTCGATTTTGCTTAGCATTTGGTTCGTGTTTCCTTTTGATTTCTTCTACAAGCATTTCTTTTCTATTGAATTCAAATCAAGCACAATTTTAGTTTTTACTTATTGTGTTTATTTGCCTTTGGCAAGAGGGCGCACTGGGAAAACTAGATCTGCAGTCAAGGATAAAAATAATTTTCCAAGTTGACAATGTTTGACAAAAGGAAACATTTTATGGCATCTCTCATTTCCTGGTAAGTTAAATTTCTTCTATGCTTTATTTTTCAGTATTTCCTTCCCCGGGCATAATAAAAACAAATAAAACCCTTATTTTAAAGCCCTAGCTTTTAGGTTCACCTAGTTCTAGGTTGCAACTTCGTTTATAATTTAAAACCCAAGTTGGAAATCACCTAAAAACCCCTAGAGATTAATTTTCAAATTATTCAGACTCCATTTTCCCATCTAAAGCATTGGCCTTTCTTATGGAAAATCACCCTCCTTGGGGAAAACCCTCTTTTAGCTAAAACCGTGATCTGTGTATTGCTAGAATCACTTTCAATCGTCAGATTCTTTATCTACTGATTCATCGAAGTGTCTAATTTCATTAAATTTCACATCTTTGCCCCTAAATCTAATTTTCATACTTAAAACCCTAGGGCAAATTGAGGCTTTTTACATAGGCACACAATTTCGCTTAGTAATTGATCAAATCTCTAATTAACCATTAGACTAAGAGGTCCAATCAAGATACCTTGGATTATTCACTTTTATTCATCATCTATAGGGTTATCTTGGTTATAGGAACGCCTCCTAGGCTTAGTTCTCAACTGGGTCTAAAGTGTCGGTAGCTTTGGCCGGTGTTACATCTGAGTACTTTCAGAGGTCTTAACTTTCGTAGGTCACAACTTTAGTTGCCTTTCCCCTCTGCCATCTTGGTAGGATCACCTTACGAGGCAACTACAAGATTTGTCATAACAAAATTCAATAAAAATAGATTGTTGTTGAGGTGGAGTTAAATCCCTCTCTAGCATGTTTCTACAATGAGGTTGCTTCTCCTAGAATGAGACTCTTGATTATCATGCACATGCCAAAGTTGGGCTATCAAGTACCCTTTCAAAGCATAGAGCTACATAAAAAATGATTTCTTTATCAACGCTTCCAAAGCATAGAGTTACATAAAAAAATGATTGCTTTGTTATTTGCACACTTCTATTGACTTTTCTATGTATTTGTAATCTGAAAATCTTGGTTCTTTGTTTAGAAGGGACATATTTGAATGTGCAAAATGCTTGGAATTGTTGGCTACTAATGTTTACCACATCGTGCTAAAGTTTACGGAACTGTACTAACCCTTACGCATAAACACTTCAATAACAAATGTTAAACCACCAAAACCCTAACTATGTAACCAAACATCATAGATCTACTTGAACAAATATCAAATCACATAATAAGAAGTGAACTAAAGGCTTATTCTAGCATGATCATAACACGTTTATAAGTTTAAATATCACAAGCATTATTGGATGAAGATCTAAGACATGTAACTCAATAGAATTCATGAACCAAAATATAAACTAAATGTCTCGTCCATTAAAGATAAAGTGTGTTATCAATTGCAAGCCCAAACTAAGGCATTCTATGAAAATAAATACATAAAGTTTATAGTGGGAAAATCCTATGATGGAAGAAAATTTTCATCTTGAAAAGTTTCAGCGCTTATCACAATTTCAACTAGTTATTACATTCCTTTGATGCCTCTCTTTTATCAAGATCGATAGCATTAGTAATGTCAAACATGAGAACCCCAATTCTAACTCCATCTCATCTATTTATACATGAGAACCACTTGCCCTGTTCAAATAAAAACTAGGCAAGCACCCTAACTTTACTTATTTAATTCAAAAGAAGTATAACTTGACATGATATAGGGTCCAATGTGAACTAATGCGATCACTAGAAAATTTGATACCATGAAATATGCATTAGTGTACAAGGAACGCAAGAAAGCACCAAAAAGGATCTCTAAAACATATGTTAGCCATCTTGGACACAACACAATGGTGTTGTCATGTTGTTTGAAATGCATAACACAATGGTGTTGTCATGTTGTTTGAAATGCATAAGTTCTCTTTTTATTTCTTTATTCGTTGGGTGCTAAGACAACCATATTTTAGAAAAATCATGCTAAAGTGTGAGTTATGGAAGAATCCGTGCATATTGTAGGCTGAAATTATTTAGACGACTAGAATTATCTCTAATTTGAGTGGTTGGTTCCCAAATTTTACTATAAGGATTCATTTAGTAAATAAGTTGTCAAGTAGATGCAAGACTTGATTATTATTAATAATAATAAAATTATTTTAAGGTCATAAACTAGCCAAAAACCAAATTGATGTATGGTACCCATATTTATTGGACAAGGGACACCCTCCGGTCCATGATTTGTTTGTGTAGTCTAAAAAGGTGTAGATATTCTACCTAGCTAAATAAAGGAAGTAATACACCCTATATAACATCATCACTGAATGAAAGTGCGCACAAATTGAAATTTATGCACTTTGTCAACTATCTCACCACTATTTAGTGATGGCTACTAAGAAAACATTAGACTTGAGCACAAGTAATAGTCAAACCATAGTTTAATAAATGTCACATATATGCACATATATACTTGCTTGTGAATCCAAACCTCTCCATATGGAAAATCATTATACTTTTTAGAAGTAGAAAATTCTGGTACATGTAAGCATGCCATTGAATTCTACAGTTATCTCAATTTTGTCCATTTATACCAAATTGGTCCATTTTTATGCTTAGGTAGCACAACTATTTATGACAAAGTTTTTACTAATTACACAATGATGGGAGCATGTTCTTTGTTTTGTATAATTTAAGTGGATATGAACATTATTTAGGCAATGGAAATGAGCTTATTCATTCCATATTAAGTTAAACATGTGATAGTTTTATATTTTATCTCAAACTTTTAAGCTAGAGAATCTATGTTTTATTTCCTATAGATTTTTAAAACGTGTTTCGGATTTTGTGCACAAAACTCTTATTAGTCATCTTGATTTCACAACTCTTATCAGTCATCTTGATTCGCACTTCCATGTGATTCATAACTATAGCCATTATGTCTTCATAATTCAAGACATTCAAGAGGCTCTTCGTTCATGCCTAAACATTATATTGTCATGTTTTTGTTGTAGGAGACGTGACAACTTTAGGACCAAGGATAATCGATTCATTAAAGGTATTACAACTTTCAAGATTTTGCACAAAACTCTTATTATTCATCTTGATTTCACACCTCTATGTCACTCAAAGCAATAGACATTATGTTTTCATTATTCAAGATGTTCAAGTGGCTCTTCGTCCATATCTTAACATTATATTGTCATGTTTGTGTTGTTGTAGGTGAAAGGACAACTTTATGGCCACGTTTAATTCATTGAAGGTGGTGTAACTTTCTTATTAAGAGGGTTTTATGTCTTTTTCTCTATGTTTACAAATAGTTTCCATTTAACTTTGATAATGACATGATTTGGCTAATTACTCACCATCTATAGCATGAACAACTTGATGGGAAGCATTAATGAGCATCCCATTATATTTTTATGTAACTTTAAATTGCATTTTTTAGTCGCATTTTGTTTATCAACATTGTGTTGGGATATTATAAACCCACTTCATACTTAGGATAACTGTTAACATTACTTGATCATTTTTTATTAAATTCCTACCTATTAGCCTAGATAGTTGGTATCCACTTGGAGCACTTGGTCAGCATTTGCAATATATACCCCAGGAGTGCCTTTATCTTGATTCTGTTGAGATCCTGCCAACTTTATTGACTGCCAGAATTAGTAACTGCACCTTGCTGCAGATTCTGTCTTTATACTGCTTTTATCCTGCTTTTTAGTGGATAAGGTAAAGCTAGTCAACTAGGAAACTGCTATGTTTTGTTGCCAACCTATCCTCCATGATTTTCTCTCCATATTCCATGATTAGCATGTTTTTCCATCACTCATGACAACTCACTCATGGCTCAACCAATTCATGAGGTCCTTGACAGATTTGGAAAGTGCTTTAGGCACCCATGGGGTTTATCATATTTGGAAAGACATCTTTATGAGCTAGCATGAGTTGTCTCCTAAGCAACTCGAATTTACCCATGAAGGATGTATTATGTATTGTACACTATGATGATCAATAATACATGGAAAGATGTTGGATCATTCTTCACTTCTCTTGTATTTAGTCTTTTTATTGTTCTCCCTATTTTTCTTATGCATGTTTGTGAGAATTATCATGTAGCTAGATCTACTTCCTGTAATTGCTTCTTAACTTCAAAGTTGCTATTTCTACATGGTATCAAAGCTCTCATACACATTTACTAGCTATGATTTTTTGGAATCCTACTCCAATGTAGAATATTACAACCTTTTTTTTCCACAAAAAATGACAATATTTTATATAAATATTTGTAAGTGTAGAACAACAGTCTTAGTCACCATAGTATGGTCCAAAAATAGTCCATGTTTAGACCCAAACCAAACAGGTCACATACAAAAATCTGATAGACAAAGGATGGTCAAGAGACCGTAGAAGCCACCAGAAAGCAACAAAAAAGGAAGATGGTGAGTCCACCCCAACCAAAAGTTCAAAACAGAGGTAGCCAACATATGATGAGGTATATTACAACCTCTAATGAGGTAATTAACATATGATGAGGTAAAGTTCATTTCTCCAACAAGTATATGAATGAAAAATGCTTCACTTAGTTTACTATTTACAATACTTTGTACAAAAGCAAAGTTATTATATTTTTTGAGTAATGATTTGATTTTACATATTCAATTTAGATATACACAAACATTCCTTAACGTAAAAACATCCGCTTAAAATACGTTGAAATTCAACAAATGCTTATTGTTTTTTGTGAAACTTTAGTTTTGGTAAATTCCCTCAAAAACACCTTCACCATATCACAACAAATTAAAAAATAATGTTAATAATATAAAAGCTCTAAAATAGCTATTGATTTTTTTAAAAGCTTTCCTATCTCGTTAAACGTAGAATGGAAAAAGTCTATAATTAACATACGATGAGGTTAAGTTCATTTCTCCAAGTATATGAATGAAAAATGCTCCACTTAGTTTACTACTTACAAAACTCTCTACAAAAGCAAAGTTACTCTACTTTTGACTATTGATTTGATTTTATACACAAACATTCCTTGATGTAAAAACTTTCCTTGGTGTTTTAGTTTTGATAAATCCTCTTAAAAACACTTTCACCATATCATCATATCAAATCTCTAAAATAGCTATGATCTTTTTAAAATTTTGTCTATCTCGTTAAACGTATCAATAAGATATATATATATATATATATATATATATATATATATATGATAAAAAAACCTATCATAATATCGCATGCGAGTATGTGGTAAACATGAAAATTGAAAAGTAATCATCAATGAATGTTAAGAAATATTGGAAACCAGAAGAGGAAGCAAATGGAAGAGGACCACACAAGTCACTATGCACAATCTCCAAGGGAACTAGGACGTGCCAAGAGGCACGTTTGTCAAAACTGTCTCGATGATGTTTTTCGAGTACACAACCGAAACAAACACCATCCTTGCAAGATACCATCGGAAGAACTGACACCATATTGTCTTTACTTAGTTTTCGCAATGAGCGATAATAAGTGTCCAAAACGCTCATGCCAAAGTTTGTTCGAGTTATCACTACGAGCAACAAAAATTGAAGGAAAAGGTGATGACCCAAAGTTGTTAAATTTCTACAACTTGGTAATATCATCAACAATTCCAGTAGCTAGGACATGCTTAAGATCTTTAAAATATTTGATTACAACTTGGTGAGGTGTAAACGTTACAGTTTTACCTTCACCAGAATGAGTGATTTGATAGACTAACAACAAATTGCAGGAATTTCTTGGAACACATAGTACATCACTAAAATGACCACTATCTACTGGAACTGTTCTAGATTCTACAACACTTAGAGATTTATCATCACCAATAAATATTTGTATGGTGTTACATTCATGCCTAGTACAAAATATGGTTAGATCTTTAGCCATATGATACGATGCTACAAAAGAAATGAGCCACTCATTTGAAGTAGAAGAAGAAGACGTGTAGAAATATTGACAAAAAATCAAACTTTTACTAAACACTTAGTTAAACCTAGATTTCAGACTTTAACTGTCATTAAGTAAAAATACTTCACATGCATAAAACCCAACAACCGTGAAGCTGAAACACTGAAAAAACTAAGTCTGTAGCAACGGAAATACACATACAAAACAACAGACTGATAAACCCATAAAACAATAGATTTTTGGTCAATGTGACCCTGGAAAATCCCCACCCCGGGGAAAACCAGTCCAAGAGAATTTTATTGCAGCATTTATCAGGCAGAAAAATAACTTATAGCAACATTTATTTCAACATTAATGACTATACCATATTTCTTGATTTTTGTGCCCACATCGATTTCCATGTCCACCTCAAATTTCGTGCCCAACAGACACTACAAACTGTACAGACTAGTACAGACTGTACGAATTTCTGTGCTTGATTTTTTTTCACTTCTCCTTGAAAATCATGGCCAATTTTTTTTCTCGAAATCTGTGCCATTGCTATATCGTATGGACTGTACGAAACAATACAACTCAGCAGAAACTAAATGCCTTGGAAAACTGCGCAGCTCCTTGGGATTTGTGCCCACTTGAGAAAAATTGTAGTTCCCTCTCTCTCTGCAAATAACTCAACCAAATGCTCACTCTTGGAAATGCTTTCCTACAACTTGTATTACACACTACCCTATGCTCTCTCTTATAACTTGAGAGTGACTTTTCACATTCCCAATCCCTAAATCCAAAGACCAAGATTAAATCTTGCATTTTCAAGATCAAGGGTTGAGAAACTTCCCCCCCAAAAGCAGTTACATTTAATTTTAATAAAGTCACATTTACTTTATGAACCAAGTGCACTTTATCTCATAAAGTCACTTTATAAAATTAAAACAAGAGAATACTTTATAAAAAGTCTCATTTACATAAGAGTCACTTTAAACTTTATAAAACAACATTACAAAGTAAAGTAGCCTAGCTAGTGCATGGTCACTTTTGCATACAAGACACAAACATGTGGAGTGCCTCCTGAGCTAAATCTCTAACAAGATGCAGTATAAGAAAAACCATAAGTGCAAAGTGCATGTCCATGAGAGGTAGATTCTAAAGACAAATCAAGGTTGATGTGGTGCTTCTTCATTGTTGCTTTCAAGACTGTCATCTTCTTGAAACATTTAGACTCATCATGATTATATTTTTCGCAATAGTTACAATGATGCTCAGTCTTATGTCCCTTTGGTTTGACTCCTTTGTCATTTTTGAAAGAATGAGGTGATTGAGAGGGTTTGAGGCCCTTGTTCGGCTTATTATTGCGAAAATTTGCTTCTTGGGAGGCTTGGCCTTTTCTTTCTGTTGGGCCAATAAGGATTTCCTAGATGTATCTGCATTGCTAATCATTCCAAGATGTATGAGCTTATATTTTTCTTTAATCAAGGAATCACAAAAGGATTCAAGACCAGGTTCTATATAGCTAGTTGGATCCAAGGATTTTTTCATGGAGTAGAAAGTAGATACAAAAATAAAATATGCAGGTCCAAGTTTGGAAAGAATATGATAAATGCATTGGTTGTCTTTCCTTTTAAATTTGCATTCTGCACATAAAAGTCTAAGAGTTTTGTACTTAGATAAATAATCTTGAATGCAGGAAAAATCACATGGATTTAAAGAAATCGACTCATTTTTGAGTTGATGACCTTGAATTTCATTGTGTTTACCAAACACAGTTTCCAACTTTTCCCAAGATTTATCTGGTTCATTTATTCTAGATAGGTGGAATCACAAATCAACAGAGATTGACATCTCAATTAATCCACGAACTTCATCACATTTATTTTCCCATTTGATTTTCTTATCATCATTAGTGGGTTATTTTTTTTTCCCGAGGTAATTTTGTAAAGTCCCCTACTTCGTAAGACATCCTTCATACAACATTTCCATGAGAAATAATTGGAACTGGTAAGTAAAATATTACAAGGGGCGACAATATTGTAAAATAAAGGCTGTAAAATAGAAACCAATGGTCTGGATGCAAAGAGCATGAAAAACGGGTTGTTTAAAAAAACGACATTGAAAACTGACTTTGAATGAGGAAGCTATGCTTGATAAAAAATGTTGAAGATAACCCTAAGAGTGACATGGCAGATAGAGGATTGACCAACTGAAAAAAAGGACTCCCCCTTTTCCCAAGATTAACCTTTTAAACTCATTTTACAAGAAACTTGTTTTATGTGATTCACTTTTGTAAAATAAGTGAAATTCACTTTTACAAGGATGTTAATTTAAATATTGCATAAAAAACTAAAAGACATTAAATGACTCGCTTTTATAATTCAAGTGAGATATGCTTTTACAATAAAGTAACTTAAAAATAGAAATTGTATGGACTTTTAGAAAAAGTAACTAACAAGACTTGAACTCAAGACCTATCAAGAAATAAAATAACTTTTAACCAAGTGAACCAGTATTAAAAGGTACGTAAAAGATGGGAAGGAGGAATGTTTTTTTACTTTCATGTCTCGAAGTGCATGCTTGCTTATTTTCCTGCAAATCACTTCACATAAATCGAAAAAAAAACAACAACTTTGCCACACTTTTAGGATGAGTCCACGTTAGCTAGCCCATAATGTTTGTGTTTTCTCATTGTTTACGATTTACCATGATTGCACAAGGTGGATGACAAAGAGCATACATAGTAGAGAAAAACCATTTCCTTTTCGTTTTTTATTTGTCGTGATCGCGCAAGGTGCACATCAAAGAGCATACATAAATACGGAAGGAAACAATTCGAAACCAAAACAAAAGCTATATCAGATTAAAAAAATTGATAAAATATGAGAAATTATTTTAATTTTTTTATAAAAACGTCACTGTAACATTATACATTCAAATATGATGAAATTGTTGTTTCTAGGGAAAATAGAAACCGTTTTCGATCAAACGAAAACTATTTCCCAATTGAAACGACGCTGGATGTAATGGAACAACTCCCACAACCTAGAAATGCACAAAAAATTCAGAATCAGAAACCCTTTCAAAGCTTCATCAACACCAGTTCAAGATCTAGATCATCAACGAAAGCAACTCTTCTTAAACGATGACAAATTAGGAACACCATTCATTGTGTTTCAACACATTTAAAGTATTATTAGAGAGTGTCATGGAATTGGATTGATAATTTTGAAGATTTTAACACAAACTATGTCCCTAGATCACATAAATTCTATGCATATTTACTAGATAATGTTACTTCTAAATTAATTCCTACATAATGTTTTGCACTAGATGCATTTTATATTGAATTAATGTAGAGACCTTCTATATTTGATAATATCACAAACTTGAAAGTGTTTGACGATAATAAAGAAATTTTCATTTTCCTCGCAACCAATGACACTTTCAAAGAAGTAGCGGTTAATGAAAGAACTCATAATCAATCACCAACAGAAGTTCAAGACTCCCCTAGATCACCAATACCCACTGCTTTAATCCACAGATAGGTTGTCAAGATTGAGAAATTTTATAATCTACATAATAAGTTCAAAAAAGTAACAAATTTCAAAATAGATAGTCTTGTATGAATTATCAAACAATGAATTTGGGAACTAAGAAGAACCCTCAAAATATGAACTTAGGTATTGAATGCACTCCTACAGAAAGAGAAGATTTCATCAAATTGTTTAAACAATACAAACATGTGTTTGCATGTACATATGATGGTTTGAAAACATTTGACACTAACATCATGCAACACAATATATCTATGAAGGCTAATGTTAAGCCTTACCAACAAAAAATCAGGAAGATGCATCCCAGTCTTGATAAAATTTTATTAGCTAGAATAATTTTCCCAATTAACCAAACATAGTGGATAGCCAATATAGTCCCAACATGAGAGAAAAATGGAGATATTTGTCTTTGTGTTGACTTTTGGAATATCAACAGAGCATCGGAAAAGGATAACTACCTAGTACTTCCAATGGAACAGATTTTACAAAGGTATCTGGATCTGAGAGTTTCTCATTATTAGACGATTTTTCTGGTTACAACCAGGTTCTACTCTCTCATGCTGATAAACACAAGACTTCTTTCAAAATGTCGTTGTTGGGTCCTGAAATAACCCATTTTTTACCATACATAGTATGCCCTTTTGCCTTGTCCTACTTCATTTTTACACGCCAGACATATGTTTTCCCTCACATTGAGCCTTAAATCTTTACAGGTATGATTAATTATTGTTCATTCTATTAATGCCTAAGATTGTATGGTAAGAACTATGTCTCTTGAATTATGCTAACACATCGTGATTTTATAAAGATAGTTCAAGCTTTGAAGAACACAGGTGTAGCAACTTGAGTGGTCTGAAGAAAAGATGAGATTTTGGTACCGGCTGTTACCTACCAGTCCCAGCTCCACACACTGGACACAAACATAGGTCAGCATTCCACGCATAGCTGCAATAGACTTAGCTACAACGAACTTACCTACAACAACGCGTCATTGCTTAAGGCATAGCTGTAACAGACATGGCATATCTTATTTAATTGATTCCGTCCATTCACTAACGGCTCGAGCAACATGATTCCCTATATTCTCTACTTCCATTCAATTTCACTCATAGTTGTAACAACTCGTTGTAACAAGGCAGCCTGAAGATCGTAGATATTCATGGCTGCCTGATATTAGTGGGCGAAGGTTATGATTGTTTATGTATAAATATGGGGATGCATTCTGAGACAAGAGTTGGTTGATTATTGATCAGACTGTGTAAGCTGTGACAGGGAGATGTACTTTGTAATTCGCCATTTTAATATAAGGAGTAGGATTCTTCAAACTTCTGCGTTTTAACTTGTGCTAATCCGATGTCTCTGTTCAAAAGATGGGCCTGCCTTCCCATAGGGATCGCCAAGTTAATTAGATGTTTTGATTATTTTGTTGTGTGGTGTGGAAGTTACAGTAGATGCATTATTTACAGTAGCTGCAACAATAGTGGTTAGTCATTGTGTTTCCTTTGGTAATCAATGTTTGCATTTCTCTTAGGCTGCAACAATGTGGTGTGGCAGTTGACTGTGTAGGTTAGTTTCCATTATGCATGTGTGCCAATAGCTATTACAGTCAAGCTCAGCTCCAGTTACTTTAATTACTTGTCTTTCTCAGGTTTGTTAATTTAGTCAGATTATAGTTCAGAGTTTGTTTGGTTTAGTTGTTGTTATTTCCAATTCCTAAATTAGTTGAATTAAACTGGTTATGATGAGTTCACATATAGTCTAGTAATGTTAGGATTTAACTTCTTGCAAAAGTAAGTCTAGTTATCTATTTCTAGATTCGTTAATTGTTGGATTGACATTGTAGGAAGGTAATTGCATTTCTGAATTCTTAGGTGGGTAATTTATATTAGTTTAGCCATGAGAGGGGTTTGACTGAGAAAACAGGTAGGACAATTAATCTTTTATTTATTTAATCACCTACTTAATTTTTATGCACAGACAATGTGAATTATATTTGAAATAAAAAGACTTCCCTGGGTTGACAATTTATATTGAGCATTATGTATGTTAGCTGTAATTAACTAGCATATAGGGTGACCAACATTTTGGTGTCATTGCTGGGGAAGATAATTGATAGACACAGTAGTAGTTGCATTTACTCATTTTCCCTTCAGTAATTTTTAAGCTTGCATGAATACAAGGAGAGTTCAACGTGACATCCCCAGAACCCCCAGAACTCCCTAGAATACTAACTTTGCAGGTGGTCGAGGTCATGGCGGTAGTCCAGCCTTGGGAAGGAGGACATTCATTGACGATCTAGTTTCCAGGGCCAATTCCTCTACTGGAGCTCGCCATCAAGGACCACCATCTATTAGAAGGAGCCTGGTTACTCCTAGGGTGGAAGAATCAACTTCTCCAGTGGAGAGAACAGGAATGGTCGTGACACCATTTGGTGTCCTTGCAGATGAAGATAGAGCCAGTGTAGTGGGAGTGGGTGAGCCAGAGGTGGTTTACCACGTTGACGGGAAGGAGGTCACAAAGGAGGAGTGGTTACAACTCCAGAAGGAGTGGAAAAATCAGAGGAAGCAAAGGAAGGAAAGAGTAGAGGAAAACATGAATAACGGATGGGACCCTGAAGATCACGAAGAAGTAATAGGGGATAACCATCACAATGATGGCGACCCTATGCATGAGGAGACCGTTTCCACACTTCAGTTCCCCATCCGACATGTAATTGGTCAAGCTCCCATGAAGAACATCTCACCATCAATATTACCGCGTTTTCATGGGAAAGCTACAGAGGACCCAAATGAGTTTCTCTTCGAATTTGACATCCTTTATCGCAGCGACGACTACACGTCCAGTGAACAGAAGTTAAAAATTTTCCTTGCTATTTTGAAGGACAACGCACTACGATGATTTATGATCCTGGGAGGTGACACTATTACCACCTGGGAATAGATGAAACATGTGTTCCTTGGGAAGTACTATGAGCACTGTAATACTAAGGACAAACGAGAAGAACTGTTTAAAATGGTATAGAAGGATATAAAGTTTGGAAGATTTTGTAGAGAGACTTCTATACAATGTATAGATGGCAAGACGTACTGACATGGGGGCATATGTGCTCAAGATCATCCTACTTCGTGGGATTAGAGAAGATTTCTTGGACATAATGAACTTGTTGGGGAAGGGGGATATCTCAAAGGAACCATTGGACAAGATCGTTGACTTATGTTGAAGATACTCTAGAGGATCTTCCAAGACCAGTAAATGGGACAAGGGACTAGAATGGGATGTCACCAACAGAACACTGAAGTCATCTAATGGAGGAGCCACTTTGGCAGAAATAGGAAACCTTCTCGAAAACTTTAAGATATAAATGATGAGATCCATCTCCTCAGAAATGGATGTTCTGAGGGCCAAATAGAGGCAAGCAGTAGAAGATTTGACACTCGACGTTTTTTGTCCCAAATGTAGGAAGAAACATCCACTGAAGGAGTGTCCACTTAACAAAGTGGTAGTATGCTAACTCTGTGAACTGAATCACGACACTAAGGAATGTCCTTCATTACCCCAAGTGAAGGAAGTCCTACAAGCATCTACTCCTTATGTAGAGAAAGCCTACTCCATTGCTCAGAAGAAGCCTTGGCAGCCTCGAAATCAAGGTATGAATCCAGACTCATTTCCTTTTTGGAATAATATGAATAACATGAATACACAATTTTCTTCACATTATTCTAATAATCAATGGCTTCCATCTCAACCTTTTATGTAGAACTCTAACTCCTGGTCACCTTGGTCACAACAGACAAACCATCAGTCTTCTTGGTCTCCTAGTTGGAGAAACTCCATCTAGGAAATCAGTTTCCTCGTAACCAACTTCCTCATCAATAGTTTCCCCATCAACAACTTCCTCACCAGCAATATCCTACTTAGCAATACCCTCACCAACAGTACCAACAGCTGCAACTGCAACTTTAGAACAATGTTGCACCAATGAATATTCCTATACGACCAAAACTTCCTGCCTAACCTAACCCTAACCCAACTAATAATAAAGCAGTTCACCAATTGGAGATTGCCAACATGCCTGCTTACTCCATTACCCCAGTTCCCTGCCATGATATACACTTATGATCAGGGAGGGTTGTGGAACCCTTAGTCATAGAAGATGTTCCATCTTCGGTGACTGAAGTGAGAATGAACCAACAATTCCCATCATTGAGGATGCTGAAAGTCCTACCGAGACACCAGCTGAAACACAAGGAGAAACAATCATCGAAACACAACCTACACAACTGATTAGAGAACCTCCATACCCTGAACTACTGACACTACAGAAGATAGTGGAACAACCTCAGTTTAACCTCTTAGGAGAGTTAAAAAACTTATATGTCAAAATTCTACTGTTGCGGGCCCTCCATGATGTGCCTATCTATGCCAAAATAGTCAGGGATTTGTGTGCAAGGAAACTAGGTAGAAAGCCCAGGGATCCTCCCACTGTCCATGTATTAGGAAAACTTTCTGAACTGATAATGGGAAAAACTATCTTGGCCAAATATGACGATCCCGGGAACCCCACTGTCACAGTACAGATTGGGAACACTCAGATACCAAATGTTCTGGTGGATTTAGGCGTAGCCATTAACGTTATTACCATAGAAACTGTACGAAAACTTGGGCTCACCAACCTTCGACCGACCCCTACCATTTTAAAACTTGCTGAGATGTCCACCATTAAACCCAAGGGAATCGTGGATGACCTCCTTGTCTCAGTAGATTCGTGGGAATACCCTACGGACTTCTTGGTTTTACAATTGAAGTCGTAGCTAGGGGGGCATCCGCTGGTCCTGGGAAGACCTTGGTTAGCCACAACAGATGCTTGCATCAGCTATCGGTCAGGGTCTATGACTATATCAGACAGGGCCGAGACGAAAAGCCTTGCCTTATACCCTCCAGCCTGACCTAGCTTAGAACTTGAAACTCCATTATGGATGGAGCTGGAGGAGGAAGAAGGCATTCAACCATTGCTAACGATAGGGAAAGCCTTAACCTTCAAAGATGAAACAGAGGATGATGTTATCAGTAGTTTCATCAGTGAGCCTACATCTATCAATAAACATGTTTACCAGATCTTGAACAATATTGTAGAAGAAGAAAAACAAGAAGATCTCACATAGGAGACCTTAGTCAGTGACACTAACATAATTGTAGTACTCAAGAATTCGAAAAGCATTCCAGAACAGTGATCAGGGAGCACAGATTATAAGGGATGCCCTTCATATTTGTGTATTCCCAAGCAAAAGCTCCCTTGTGCCAGGTACTACTGGATAGATGGGCATATTTTCTACACAAGACCTAATATTGAGATCAAAAGATGTGTAAGGGAGGATGAAGTTTTCCGTATCTTGAAGGTTTGTCACGATGAGCCCTGTGGGGGGCATTTTGCTGACAAACGAAAAGGTCATAAGGTATTACGAATGGGCTATTATTGGCCAACATTTTTCAAGGATGCAAAGAAGTATGTTCAGGCTTGTGATAGCTGTCAAAGAATGGGCCAACTTAACAGATTAGACAAGATGCCTCTTCAACCACAGTTGGTGGTTGAACCTTTTGATAGATGAGCCCTGGATTTTGTTGGGCCTATCAACCCTCCCTTGAAGCAAAAAGTTTACATCTTAGTTTGCACTGATTATATGACAAAATGGATGGAGGCTGTAGCTTTGGTCAAGGCCAATGACTAGGCTGTAATAGATTTCCTATATGGAGAAATTTTCACTCGTTTTGGAGTACCCAAAGAGATAGTCACAGATGGAGGACCGCAGTTTGTGTCCTGCAAACTGGAAGCTCTGTTACAGAAGTACCACATTCAGCACATAATAGCTTCACCATACCATCCACTGGCCAATCGCTAGGTGGAAAGTACCAACAAAATGATTGAAGCTATTCTCACAAAAACAGTCAGAAGCCATCACAGAGACTGGGCTGACAGACTTCCAGAGGCACTATGGGCATATCACACCACTTGGCGCAACACTACGGGCTTCTCCCCATATGACTTGGTGTACGGTAAGAACGCTATCTTTCCCATTGAATTTGAAATCAAAACTTTAAAGACAACTATCGAGGAAAACTTAGATTTAACAGAAGCTCAGAGGAACATATTGAATCAATTAAATGAACTCGATAAGAAGCACATGGCTGCTGTGCATCAAACATAGTTAATTCAACATCAGCGATCTAGGTGGCATGATCAGTTCATAAAGAAGAAAGTCTTGTGTGAAGGAGACTGGGCATTATTGTATGATTCTAGGTTCAAGAGAGACTTTAAAGGTAAGCTGAGAACAAGATGGTTGGGACCATACCAAATAGACAAGGTATTTGATAATGGCATAGTTCGCCTGGTCACTATTGAAGAAGATCGTACGCCATTATTTGCTAACGGTCACAGGCTGCGACTGTATCACAAGCCAATCTCAAGGGACACATGTATCTCACATGTTGCAGCTTATCCAGGACATCAGTTAATGCAAGGGCATGAATTTCTCTCCGCCCCTGTGAATCTTTAAAAGGACACTGTGATTTCCACACAAGAATTTGTACTTAAATAAATTGATGCTTTGTTTTATTTTTATTATGTTTTCTTTTACACTTGATTGGTTTTCTTTGAAGAATTTGTGTAGGAATTTACTTAAGGAGCAGTGGTCACGACTAAGCATAACCACTGCGAGCTCCCTAATCTATTTTCCTGTTTCGGAAGAGCTCCTCGAAAGAAATGAATGATGAACAGTTCAGTCACAGCTGCGACTCTGCCAGACTTAGCCCATGTGCAGCTGCGACTCTGCTAAAAATTTGCCTATGCTTCTACTTTTCGCAGCTGCGACTTCGCCAAAACTTTGCCTATCCTTCTACTTTTTGCAGCTGTGACTTCGTTAAATTCCGCCGAATTCCCTATTTTCGCAGCTGTGACTCCGTACACGTGTCCTATTCGCCAGCTGCAACTGTGACTCTGCCACACTTGCTCCATTCTCCATTAACTTCCATCAATTTCCTTATTTTCGCAGCTGTGACTTCGCCACACTTGCTCCATTCTCCAGCTGCGATTCCTCTATATGTTGTCTACCTTTCCTACCTTTGCAGTTGCGACTCCACTAGGTTTATCCACAAAATGGCTGCAACTCCTCTAGATTTGTCCACAAAATGGCTGCGACTCCTCCAGATTCGTCTACAAATCTTGCTATCTACAACTCGACTGGATTTCAACTCACTTCATAGCTCCAATTATATTTCCGTCAAGGATGAAAAGATAGCTTGTTATTCGTCGGGGTAAGATCATAGCACCACGCGCACAATTATGTTTTAAATTGATGGCTGCTGAATTATTATTGAAAGTCACGGTTCACCTCATATCGCAAAGGTACGGATTCTGACCATCTACATGATTAGGCGTAAATTGGATTTGACGATATTAATGATGCTTTACCTTTTTGTACCCATCATTAGACCCGTACTCATTTAACTGTCAATCAGTACATCCAAACGGGTACTTGAGCTTATCAAACGACCGTCACCTTTTTCCTAATCTATGCCAAATCTTGCGAATTATTCCCTGCCCATAACTGTAATTACTTTCCTAATTTATCCAACCTTGACCTAGGTTGTTCGTTACATGTTCCTGTGCTGTAACTTCCATTTTTGGGCCTGTAATTTGTTGACTTGATACTGGAATTCAGAAGGAAAGACGATATGGGTATACCAGCTCGACATGAACCCGTGAATACGGAGTCTTTGTGTAGAAACACAAAGGTTTTTTCCATTTTTGAAGCAGTTGGATGGACTGAGTACTTTCAATGCTTAAATGGTTTCCATACAGAAACAACTCTACAGTTTTCCCTAAACTTGACTGAAACACACTCATAAGTTAGAGGTCTACACATAGAAGTCATTGAGAAAATTGTGGCTGAGGTTACTGGCCTTCATCAAGTAGGAAGAACCTGGTTTGGAAGAAAAACCCACATTGCAGCCACAGTACAGGAGTTTCTGGAAGCTGATGAACAGGTCCGTGAAGGAAAGCGAGGGATAACACTACAATCATTGCCTCACCCTTGGAATGAAGTGGTAGTCTCTCTAAAGAAGTATATCACCTGTGAAGGTTGTTATCAGACTGTTTACTTCTCTGAGTTTCCCATATTATCTCATTTACACCATAGGTCTTTACTCAACATTCCATTTTATTTGTTTAAATACCTACATCACATGGCGGGGTTTGTAAGATCAGCCCGACACCCAGTGGCTTCCCTTACCCATCATGGCCTCATTAAACTACTTATCTTAAGGGCCTTGACACAACAGAACCGAACCTGGGTACAGTTTACTACTCAACCTCAGATAATTCAGGAACCTACACAATTGGGTGGTGTTCCAATAGAGGAGGAAGTTAGGGTACCTACACAGTTGGGGGGCGTGGCAGTAGAAGAGGAGGACCAGAGTCCCATCCAATTCAGTTGGGGGGGAAGATGAGACAATGTCAGAGCAGAACCCAAATAATCAATAGGAAGAATGGGAAGAGGCTCAACAACAACAAACCCTATGGAAGGAATAGCTATTTTGGAAGCTCCAACAACAGAAGATGAAACTGGAGCAACGTTGGATGCTGTGACAGTGGAAGCTCAGGCCGTGGGAGCTATAATGACAGAAGGAGATGCATAAATTTTTACCATTGAATCCTCCCCTGAGTTTGGGGGAACCCTAATTGAAGAATAGATGGTGGTAGCAGAGACAAGGGATGATGTTGAAATGGGGGACATTTCTTCTATATCAGTTGTAGGCTTAGAAGCCCATGTACCACAAAGGAAGAGAAGAAGATCAAAAGAAGAAGGACAAACATCACGGCCGATAAAGAGAAGAAGAACCAGATCTGTCACAGCAGTAGAAACAACGCGGGAAACATGTGCGAACATTGAATCGAATATTGAATTTCCCATCCTGACACCCCAGACAAATGCTGCTCCACAAGAACCTGCTATAGAAGATCCTCAGATTGAGGGACTTTTGTATGAAAAATAATTTGCTGAAAGAAGAAGTGGATGTGCTTCGGAGGGAATTGAAAAGTTGGAAGGAAGCATGCAAGAAACAGGTGGAGAAAAGATTGCACACATTGGTAGAAGCTGCAAACCAATTGGAAGGATCACCTCCTGTTGAGGAGGGTGATGAATTGGATAAAGTGGTCTACCCAAAATGTGGTGAAATTTTTGACCAATCAGGATATAAAGTTATAGTGCGGGCATTTGGGGCACAAAAACCTGCACAAGCAACTGAAGAAGAAAAAGAGGCACCTGTGGTGGAGCCAAAGGAAGAGGATGAGCCAGAGATTGAGATGATCCCTGATATAGAATTAGGGGAGGATGAGCAAATACAATCCCATCCATAAGGAGGGATGGAAGTATTCTTGGATTAGTTTGATGCGAGGGATATTGAAACCATTCAAGAGAAACCTCAGCAATTAGAAGAAGTTGGAAGACAGGGTGTTGTTACACAAGAACCAACATCCTCAAATACTCTTGTTGAGGTTGCCACTCAAATGGAAGCAATTGAGCCAGAGGTTGATATAATTCCTGATCGGAACCTAGAGGACCTTGAGGCAACTCCAGAACAGTCTCAAGACACATAACTGATCCAGGAAGAGGATATTGTTACACAAGAACCAGCATCCCCAAAATTTCCTGTCGAAAACACAATGTAGACTGAAGATTATTGTGATGGGATTCAAAAGAGGGATACTGCCACACAAGAACCAGTATTCCTGAAATTGTTTGTTGACGCAACCACACAGACAAAGGTTGCTACAATATTGATGACATAAGATGCTGTTACACAAGAACCAACATTTTTAATCACCTTTGTTGAAGCTGCCACACAAACAGATATTGCTGCAACACTAATGGAGAAGGATGCTGTCACACAAGAACCAACATCCCCAAAATTAATTTCTGAAGCAGCTATACAAGTAAAGATTGCAGCAGCATTGAGCAAAGATGAAGCTGTTACACTCCTAATTCAAAGTGAGAAGGCTAAAACATTGGGTGATAAAGTAGGAATGCAAATTCCTCAAGAAACTGTTTTGGATTTTGATGATCAAAATAATATAGAGCTTGCATTGTTGAAGGTGGAAGTAAAGAAGTGGAAAGATCATGTGGATCGATGTCAAGTAGGAATGGTTCCTCTTGTTGAGCACATAAAAACTATTAAGGAGTTGAGGGAGAAATGGGCAAAGGAGCTAATGTTTCAAAGGTTTCGTTGGGAGGAAGTACAAAAAGAACTAAAGGAATTGAAGAAATTCAACTCCATGCAGATGGAGAAAGAGAAATCGTACGCCCTCTTCCAGGAATTTATGAGTTTCAAAGCTCCATCTCCCTCCTATCTTATATTTTTCTATGAACAATTAACTTTGTTTAAATTAAAAGCCTCAAAGGAAGGGATACCTTATCAATTGACACCCACTGCTCAGTTTTTGGAAACCTTTATGGAAAGCAGCTTCATTGAGTAGAACTTGCTATGTGAATTTTATTTGTATGAGATGGCCTGCCCTATGGACCTTCATTCTAACCTTGCTCCTTACTTGGGAGATGTCCAGTTGAGGGAATTTGCCTCTTTTGTCAACAATCATGTGCATTGGGAGAGGGCCTTTCAGACAACCTTTCAGAATGGGGTTAACTCCAGTCTGTGGATTTGGAGTGAACCTCAATCTCCTCGGCTTCTTCTTACTCTTCAGGAAAAGAGGCTGAAATCTCCCATGAAAACCCAAAAGTTGATTGAAATACAAGAAAAGGTCATCTCCACTTGTGTTGACTAGATTTCTAAACAACAACATATGGCTTTGGAAGGCAGTAAGCATAAATGGCAGACTTCTTCTTCAGCCTTAAAGAAAAGGGACCCTTATTGTTTTAAGAAATTTAAATAGGCGCTTCCTAGAGTCGAAGGATATGTTGACTGTATGGAGAAGTGTGGAGTTCATTGGTTGGGACTTAAGTTTAAGTTTCCACTCATTTAGTGGCCAGCAAGGCCTTACAAGGACGATTTTTCATTAACTAAGGCAGCGGAGAAGCAATTCTCGAAAAACTAGGTGACTTGTAAGGGATATCTGGATGGTGGTGAACCACCTGAACGCTCCTACAATTTTTCCTCTCTCCATGAATGAGGTATAGTTCCAGAATCAGATTCAGATTAGTGGAGGTTGTTGCATGAGGACATGCAACAGGATAGTTGGGGGGAGATGTTGGGTCCTGAAATAGCCCTTTTTTTACCATACCTATTATACATTTTTTCCTTGTCCTACTTCATTCTCACATGCCAAACAGATGTTTCCCCTCACATTGAGCCTTAAATCTTAACAGGCATGATTAATTATTGTTCATTCTATCAATGCCTAAGATTTTATGGTTAGAACTCTGTCTCTTGAATTATGCTAACACATCGTGATTTTATAAAGATAGTTCAATATTTGAAGAACACAAGTGTAGCAACTTGAGTGGTCTGAAGAAAATATGAGCTTTCGGTACCGGTTGTTACCTACCAGTCCCAGCTCCACACGCTAGACGCAAACAAAGGTCGTCATTCCACGCATAGCTACAACAAACTTAGCTGCAACAGACTTAGCTGCGACAACGCACTGCTGCTTAAGGCATAGTTGTAACAGACAGGGCATCTCTTATTTAATTGATTTCGTCCATTCACCAACAGCTCAAGCAACAGGATTCCCTATATTCTCTACTTTCATTCAATTTCACTCACAGCTGTAACAACTCGTTGTAACAAGCCAGCATGAAGATCCCAGATCTTCATGGCTGCCCGATATTAGTGGGTGAGGGTTATGATTGTTTATGTATAAATATGGGGAGGCATTCTGAGCCAAGGGTTGGTTGATTATTAATGAGTCTGTGTAGGTTGTGACAGGGAGATGTACTTTGTAATTCGTCATTTTAATATAAGGAGCAAGATTCTTTAGACTTCTGCATTTTAACTTGTGCTAATCCTGACGTCTATGTTCGAAGGCTCGGCTCGCCTTCCCACAGAGATCATTGACTTAATTAGATGTTTTGATTATTTTGTTGTGTGGTGTGGAAGTTACAGTAGATGCATTATTTACAGTAGTTGCAACAATAGTGGTTAGTCATTGTGTTTCCTTTGGTAATCAATGTTTGCATTTCTCTTAGGCTGCAACAGTGTGGCGTGACAGTCGACTGTGTAGGTTAGTTTCCATTATGCATGTCTGCTAATAGCTGTTACAGTCAAGCTCAACTCCAGTTCCTTTTAATTACTTGTCTTTCTCAGGTTTGCTAATTTAGTCAGATTATAGTTCATAGTTTGTTTGGTTCAATTACTGTTATTTCCAATTCCTAGATTAGTTGAAATAAACTAGTTATGATGAGTTCACATATAGTCTGGTAATGTTAGGATTTAACTTCTTGCAAAAGTAAGTCTAGTTATCTATTTCTAGATTCGTTAATTGCTGGATTAATATTGTAGGAAGGTAATTGCATTTCCGAATTCTTAGGTGGGTAATTTAGATTAGTTTATCCATGAGAGAGGTTTGACTGAGCAGACAAGTGGGACATTTAATCTTTTATTTATGAATCATCTATTTAGTGTTTATGGACAGATAGAGTGAATTATCTTTGAAATAAAAAGACTTCCCTGGGTTGACAATTTTTATTGAGCATTCTGTATGTTATCTGTAATTAACTAGCATATAGGGTGACCCACAGTTGTGGGGCACATTTTCATATCAAAACATGCCTTTTGAATTGATAAATGCAGGTGCTACTTTTCAGACAACAATGGACATTGCATTTAGAGGTTTGATTCAAAACTATGTGGTAGTTTATCTTGATGATGTAACTATATTTTTTTTAAAAGAGACAAGATTATCTATCACAATTAAAATGGGTGTTGGAAAGATGTAGAAAATATGGTATCTCGCTCAATCCTAAAAAAATCAGTCTTTGTTGTGACTGAAGGTAAGTTGTTAGGGTTCGTGGTTTCTAAATATGGTATATGATTTACCCCAAAAGGACTAAGGTTATATCTCACATAAATTTTCTCTTCTCGAAAAAGTCGATGCAATCATTCTTAAGAAAAATAATTTTTGTACGGATATTTGTTCCTAGCTTTGCCCAAATTGTTAAGCCCTTATAGGATATGATAAAAAAGTGGAATGATGACCGAAGATAAGATTTTTATATCATTAGGGAAGCTATTACTGAAGCCCCTACTTTGATGTCTCCATATTTTTCAAAGGTTTTTATTGCGCCGAGAGGCGCATTCTACAGCTCAGTATGAGGTAGAAGTGTGATTCCGTGCTCAACGTGGAGATGACATGTGTCACATAAAATAGTCGGCTTATATATCTATATATATATACAAGTCGGCTTAATAATTAATAATCTTATATATATATATATATATATATTTGTAAGTAAATCAAAACACCTATACACACTTCATATCAATACGTACAAGCTGGATCTTCGAATAAGGCTGAGAGCAATTACAGATTTGTCTCAGGTATGCGAATGCGTATAATTTAAGTTTCTATATCAAGTATGCATATGAGAAATGATTGAATTATAGAAAATGATACGAGTAGATTATTATAGTATTTGATGTATTCTCCCTCGTAGTCCATTTCTGTGATTGATGGCGAGCACCAGAATCCATCTGCAATTTCTGGATTTTTTAAATCAATGTGGGGTTAACTCTTGAAAAAATTGCGTCCTTTAGTTCTAAGTGTGTAACGTTATCCCCAATTCAAAGCAAAGCAGTCGAGAGAAGAGATCCGGAGGGAGAGATCGATCACAGGTAGTTTCCATGCGCTGTTGGGAATTACGGGTGTGTTCGCTGTGCTACGGGTTCACTGTGTCACAATGGGGGCAAGCCATTGGTGTGTGGAGTTTTGGATGTCCACCAGCAGCCGGAAAACAATAACCAGGGGTTCAATGGGGTGCTCAGGTTCTTCTAACTGGCCTCTGTTGTTAACCAAGAATGTATGTCTCCTTACGCCTTTGATATGAGATCAAGTTAAACATAAATAGCTGAATAACCTGCATTCGACGTTGAACTTGAACCATAAGTCAATGTCTGCTGTTGAGCCGCGAAGAACGAATCGCCATTTATTATAATTATAAGCAGAGTAGCACAAGTAGGCATATTAACAACCAAATGGCTCAGAAGAAAACCAAGAACTGTAACTGTTAAGTACAATAAGAATAACTACTTCAGAAAAATTAAACTGGAGGAATAGAGAAATGGTAAACTTGAAAAATAATTCCACTGAAAAAAAACAAATGGGAGGAAAGAGAAACGGCGGCTTTGTATAATAGCAGTCAAATTAATGCATGAATGAAGCTTGCTAAAATATGGTTTAATGGTTTTATCCTAGAAAAAATATAGTTTTATTAACGCTTGTTTCAAGTGATGCATTAATGAAGCTTGATAAAATTGATCCAAATATTCTGTACAAAATCATGTGCAAACTTCAAAACTACGAACTTCTAAATGAAAAAAAATTTCGATTTAGATATTATAAACTTCTAAATATTATAAATCCACTACCATGCACTCTATCTAAATACCTAAGTCTACATATATGTCTTTCGATTCTTTTTATAGACTTAAGAAATATGTGCCTTTCAATTCTTTATATAGACGTAAGAAATATAGATAAGTATGGATATTTGTTTTTGGATTAAATCTTTCTCAAATTTTGTTGTAAAGAATTTTGATCAAGATAATATTAAAACATGCCTATCCAACCCATTAAAACATGCCTATCCAACCCATAATAAAATACTTTATTCTTATCAAAATTCTTTCCAACAAAATTTGAGAAAGATTTAATCCAAAAACAAATACTTTCAAGGTTAACCCTAACATGTAAATGTTCATTTTTAGTTATAAAGAAAAACAAGTCATTTCTCAAAAACATTTGAATAAATGTTTAAAATCTTCATCTGATGGTAAAATGATTTTCAAATTCCAATTTATTCTCGAAATTTAAATTTTAAAAATTTATATGGATTAGTTTACTCATTAACTACTCTTAACATTCATTATTAGTTTTAAGGAAAGACAAGTAAAACAATTTTTGGAAATCTATTTGATTAAATAATTATTAATGTTACTCACCTCATTTTTTTACTGATTTTTACCATATTTTGAAATTACTTAAGCAAGTTGACCATTTCCAACTAAGAATACTTATTAGACATTTTTGTAAATTAAAAAGGGCTTGCATCTCAAGAGAACTTCATCCCTCTCGGCGCTTGGTAGAGCCATAGTTAAGATGGATCTATACTGGTTTTATATACATTTGCTTCGAACGTCTCTTATGTTGCAGTACTAGCAAAACATAATTGTGAAGGAAACAAAATTCCAATATCTTTTGTGAGCTCTAATTTAAAAGCAACCAAGCTTAACTACCCAAAAGTTGATAAGCAAGCTTATGTTGTCCACAAAGCAATCAACCATTTCATATATTACCTCCTAAAGTCTCGAACTAAAGTTATAGTCCCTTACTCAACAATAAAAAATGTTTTAATTTAGAAAGACTTAGGAGAGAAACATGCTTATTGGTTGACCACATTACAAGAATATGACCTGGAGATTCAGCCTGCTAAACGTTTTCATGGGCAAGGATTATGTAAGTTAGTCGATCAACCAATAGACTCACAAAATGATGAAAAAGCAGAATGGGAAAATGAAGAGAAGTCCGAATAAGATTAGATCTATTTCCTCTCTAACACAATAGACTCATGGTATAGTGATATTAAATTTCTATTGATTCACGTGTATTCTCCTCAACACCTTAAACCTAGGAAAATGAGAGCTCTCGAGATTAAAGTTGCTCCTTACCAGTTTATCAACAATGTTCTATATAGGAAAATTTTTGATTGTATATTATTACGATGTGTTGAAAAAGATGATACCCAGAGAATACTAAAAGACTTACACGTAGGTCTTGTCGGTGGTCATTTCGGAGGAGAAACCACATCACATAAGATTTCAAAAGTAGGATATTATTGTCCAACCCTATTCAAAGATGCACATGCCTTTGCTTGCAAATAAACCAATGCTTTATGGGCTGACAGAGTAACACCCAAAGATTCCATTCATAATTCACCTTATTGTCTTGTTTATGGCAAAGAAGCTATTATGCCCCCTAATCCAGCTTTAGCTTCACTTCAATTAGATAAATATGTATAAGATGACGAGTGTTCTCCATTAAAGCATATAATCAATGATCTATTTCAGTTAGAAGAAGAAAGAACTAGAGAAGAAAAAATTCAATCAACATCAACAATTGGTTAAATGATTGTTTGATAAAAAATATTCTTCTCAAAGAGATTTTCAGGTAGGTGTTGTTAAGAAATATTCCTATGACTAAGGTTGTGGAGGTCACCAACATACTGGGTTGCACTCAAACTAAAACAACTACAATCAAGACTCAAAGCAAGCATAAATTCTATACGAGAAAAATGGTTTGAGTGATGAAGATTGATCCACTCAGCAGTTGGCATGTTGTCGAACTTCGACAAAGTCTAGCACTCTGACTACTTTGACACAACCAACTTCGACAGGGTCAGTATTGGACTCGACAAGTTCAAACCTTGACACAACTGATTTCGACAACCTCGACAGGTTTCACGCTTAACATACATCATCTTCACATGCCTTGTCGGCACTCACGACTGTCAAACATCAACATATTGTCTCTTTGTCTTCTAGTCATTTGGGACAGTTGAACTTCTGAAACATTATAACTTCTTTGTGTGGTGTCCCCGACCCTTCAATCAACGAAGAGGATGCTACTAACACCAACCCTACGGGCAAACAGCCCCATGAACACAAACAGACATCAATGCTGAAATTAAAACAAGCTTAACAGAATGCATACTAAGATGCATAGTTACTCAACATACAGTGGAAGCAACACACACATTCAACATTTAACATGTTCATCATAATTCATGAAACAATAGATATAATTGCAGAGATAAAATAGTCATGGGTACTTATCTTTTGCTGAAGAACTCGCCCCACAACCAGCTACGTCACTGCAACATTCCACCCAACCATAGGCCAGCGTGCTCATCAATCTCTCAGCAACACTGCCACCCCCGAGCTGGGCATGATTCCTCAAGGACTAAGGGTCAATGCAGGCTTACACATAGCCAAGGTTTTCTAATTAGCCAAACCCACATAGTAGGGATTTACCAGGTCATCAAGGAGCTAGGATAGGATAAATGCCAAGCTGGTGGCCTCAACACCAACTTCTCAAGCATACCCAACCTCTAATCCCACTCTCAACAGTCTGAAGACCAACCACTGCATACCGCAGCAAAACAATCCCTTCACAGCTCTATGAAGAAGGCAAAGACAACCGGGTGACAATCCCAACCAAGAGGCGAGACGCAGCTCAAGCCACAAGACAACTCAGAGTTGTTCTTGGCCCTAGCGTGGCCAAAACAACTCAGCAACAACCCAAAACCAGGGTACATCAACAACGACAACACACACTGAAAATTATGGCAACTTTACACAGTCCCAAAACAAGGGAAAACTCAGCCAACAGATGTGGAAATCAATAGCCGTCCCACATCCAACCACCCATAGCACACAATTACTCAATGCAATCGCTGAAGAACTTACACAGGCCAAAAATGGGGAAAGAGAACAAACTCTCAACCTGTGCGCAAAGGGGAAAAAGACACAGCCCAGGCAAAACATGGAGAAACCCACACACAGTCTGAAATGGAAGATGAAAATCGGACTCTCAACAGCATCCAAAATCATGGACGAACGACAACAACCCAAAACGTGGGCGAAACCAACAGCAAGCCCGAATCACGGATTAAACCAATAGCAAGGAAGAATCGTGGCTGGAAAACCACAACTATTCACATAGACAACAGAATTTGTGACCTTGAGGCCGCTCTTCTAGCTCACTGCATGCACAAAACCAAAAGAGAACCCTAACTGGTGCGTGAGGAAGATGAACCAGCCTACTCTTGTGCGTCCCTGCGTGAGAGTGAGTAGAGCTACCACCCTTGCGTGAGGATGAACAACTCCCCCTGTGTGTGAGCATGAACCGACAATGGAGAGAATGAATAGACTAAACCCTGCGGAGGTTGGAATCATGGGAGAGAGAAGTGAATGTTTCTTCTGCCCCACGCGAGTGAAGAGGAAGAATCCACTGGTGGAGTGGGCACATGGGCAAGGACTGATAGTCTTGCCACAACCACCACTGCTCAACAATAACTACCCCCAACTAACACACAAGACATTAAAGAGGTTGGATGAGACAAGGGAAGATGACACAAGGATTTCCCCCCATAGACCAAGGTTTGACATCCCCCACACCCTTATCCTTTGGAAATCATGCCCTTTTCATTTTAACGTTGCACTGCCGTAGCTGGTTGTGGTTTATTTTTAATTGATGTGCGTGTTTACATGATGTCGAACTATAATGTGCCGGATAGCACGATATACCATCGACAACTATCCCCATTGCCAAAACATACACAACCAAATCGATGGTGGGGATTTTTCCTTTAGCTCCTCACCACGATTAATTACATTATATACATCATGCAAACGAGGTCAAAACCAGGGTGTTACATTCCCCTCCCCCTTGGAATAACACCGTCCTCGGTGTTCCAATACATAGGAATACATATACAATTGCACATCAAAATTTCAAAATTTTGCAGATTTGTCCCACGTTCAATTATTCACTATGAACGTGCGAGACCAAGCCCCTTGGCTTCCACGGACTTGTCCTGCTATTTCTCAGCTTCCAGCTTATCCCGAAGTCTAGGAACTTTGCGGCTATTGCCCTCATCATGTCCCCTCATTGGGCAGTCCCAACGTAAATGATGTCCTCCGCATTCCCAACATTTCACTGGATGCTTCATCTTTACCTGCTCAATTTCCTTTGAGCCTTCATGCTTGGACTGTTTCTTAACGGGTCGCTTGGACGAATGTCCCATCACTGATCCACCTTCCTTTCTCTTGCCGATTGCTCCCAGAAGGCTTTTCACCTCCCTTTGCAAACCAATAGAGTCTTGCAAAATCCGGTGGTTCATTTCATTCTGCCTTTTCTGTATCTTGAGCATCTCCCCAAGATTTTCTTGGGTCTTGGCAATCATTTGAAGGAGACTTCCAGCCAAGTCCAACAACTTTTGATCCGCTGCCATGATCAATGTGCACCACCAGGTTTCACTTTTCTCACCTGTGAAATGCACCATTGAAATTCTATCAGACCAAGCATAATATAGACATTAAAATCAGTCAGTTAATTACCCAATTGGCATGACAGTCCAAGTCTTATCAAAGAGACTTTCATATTTTTCATGCCTTCCCAATAGGCACACGAGCTCATTCATGTCCATTCTTGGGTGGGAAATTAACCATTCCAGCATTCACAATTTACTTTAAGCAAATACACACATTCCATTTCCAGTCATACATGCATTTAACAATCTTTTTGTTTTCACAATGCATAAATATATATATGTATATATAATTAAAAGGACAAGAGAGAGCAGCAAGAGTTTTTTTTTCCTCTTTGTTTTGTTCCATCCTGGAACCCACACCACCGCTGTGGCTTTTCAGCTCATAGCCTCTTTCACTTCACCGTGAATGCTGGACCAATCCCTCTTGGTCATGACACTTAGTGTCTCCGGTCTATTCCAGACCTCTCAATCATGGAGTCTCTCCACATGGTTTGTCTCGGCTACTAGGACCTCCACAGTCTTACTAACACCTTTTTCATTACCGCTCATTTCGAGCTCTTCAGAACAGTCACATGTCCACATGCACCCCTAGGATGCTCTCATAGTCCTCGCTCCCAGCGATACCTATATCCAAACATTGAATAGATTCACATGTTTAGTTTATTCTCATCGGTTTTACCTCTTAGAACAAGAGCTTAAAACATCATAACCAATCATATACACATGTATATTCATAAGCAAAATAATCGAATACTTATCTGTATTGTGCATTTCCTCGTTCATCCACAGGATCCTGCTTCGCCTTGCAAGCCTTGGGATCGCCTATGGACTTGGATGTTAGGTCAACACGCAGGCTTCTCCTCAACATCAAATAGTTAATGTCCATCCAGTACACAATCATGTCGACTGGGCTTGGAACTTTACCACGACCATTTCCAGGTCTAGGATCTACTATGGATCCTCAGGCATATAACAACCCAACATACACTTATACCAACATACACTTATATCAACAATAACCCTTACTCCGTAACCCCTCACAACAACCGTTTACCTTTTACCTTTAGGGTGCAACACCCAACTGCATCTATTTAGCCTGTCAACACAGCAATATAAGCAAACTCATAAGCGTTATTTCTCTAAAACTATAATCATATTTCATATCATTCACTATCAAGTATTGAGACACCAGGAGTGCGTCCACTCCCTAGGGTGTAATCAATATTGAAAACCCTTTTATGATCCGACATCGAAAAAGTGTGCACTCTTTTCCGGTGTGTGCCATGTAGGCCCTATTCATACTCAAGCAATCGGTCATCATGGAAATAAAATCAAAACATGTTCTGCATATGAAATTTTAATAATTTGACATGCATATTCTTAGCTAGGGTCACAGAACACTTATCCATTTGCCGACGCAGTATGCATTTGTTAAGGAGAAATGGGGCTCCCTTCTTTGAGTTGACAATCCCTCGGTTAGCCATCCCATCTCCTTTTTACATTTCATATCCACACATGTCTTACCGACATAATCTATACCATCTCACTCATGTTGCTTACCAAACATGCAGTGAGTGCAGATGAGACATTTCCAAAATGTCCAATGGAGTTTCACCCGAAACCCATTTCCAAAATAAGGGAAAACCTTCCCATGAAGTTTGGCTCCTGCAGGCCATCACACCTGATCCTCCTGCAGTGTGTACCCCTGGCACATACATCAATTAGCCAAACCGTCAATCATTATCTGATAATACAATCCAAATTGATTGTTACATAACCAAGGAATTACATTAGTAATTAAATTCAATAAGAATTTGCAACTCTGTCTACTACAGAAATTGATTTGCTTAGCAATGAGGTGATCCTCATTTGTGGGTCTCTTGTAAGTAGCACTACTATGCCCATTATAATTTTATGCTTACTAGCATAATACAAATACCCACTTACAATGCG
>LPNX010980500.1:92340-170459 GCA_001517045.1 Pseudotsuga menziesii | reverse complement strand
AGGCATAGTCACATCATTCATGCAATTAAATGAAATGTTTAGATACTCCTTACTTCACAAGCGTATCATTTGTACCACCTTGCTCTTCCATAGAGCATTTCCGACAGCCAATTGATCATGACTATCCTCTTTCTGCACTTACTATCCTGCATTCATAACAACCTTTGAAATGGTTCCTGAATTGTCATCAATTCATCATTTCAGCCATTAGTTATTCATAATATCACATGCACTCATCTCAATGCATTCATGCAATGCATCACAACATTTGCGCCCATACTTATGCAATCAGTCACTCACACCCTTCATATGCATACATTCAATGCATAACTGCAAGATTTATAAAATCTTTTTAATGCATATCCATTCAATGCTACCTTGCATTGATTTAGGAATACTATTCATTCAACACACCATGCATGGCCTAACCATGACTACTTCATATATGATACATTACTATAATCAATATCATCAACATCTATAGGCATGACACCTTTCCATATTCAAATATCCACATGGTACAAGGTCTCTTACCTTTACCACTCCTTGGAATTTGTCATAATTAAAACATTACCTGCATGGATCCTACTTACGCTTTCAACATTACCAGTTTAGTCGGCATCTTGCAGAGGATTGCAGACTTTGCTCACCAACTTTTGATTATGGACTGGTTGCCTTATCTCTTTCTTCATAGGGTTGCTGGTCACATTCATCAGCATTAGCAACATACTCAACCATGTCCAGGTTGTCGTTGGTTTTTCCACTAATGCCAACATCAATGCAATAATCATCATTAGTGTCTCATTATAAATATATAATTTTCAATATTCTTACCAACATGTAATATCCTATGCATGCAATACATATCCTCATACATTTCAAGTATAAAACTTAGGAATGTAGTTATAATCAGCAAGATAAGGTTTAAGGAAACTTCCCTTTTCAAGTCCCACATCCTCGCATGGAACTCCTCTTCCACACAACAGCTAGTTAGCCTTCATAGTCCTTGCTACTTCTGGGCATGCAGCTTTCCAGATTTGTCCATTTGATAGCAGCGGTCGTCATTAGCACTTTGCTGCTCCATGCTCAGATTCTGGTGACTTTCCCTTGTTCCCTACTGGATAAGCTTTCCAACGCCTATCCACATGCTTCATTCCGACCTTGGGTGTGAAAAACACACCACTTCTAAAAATGAATATTTTCACCAAATCTCAGCATTTTTACACACAACTATACTTTGGACTAGGTGCCAACTTCAGCCACCCGAAAATCCACTGAAAGACAGCTAAAAATCCCACTTGAAAATATCAAAATTTTCTCTGCAGAATCGGGTCTCATTTCGACTATCAGTCCGACGTTTCGGCAGTCGAAACAGCTAGCTTCTCGCTGTTCATCGGCGATCCGAACCATAATCCTTTCTGCTGCATTGGCGACCAAAACCACTATCCATCGGATGGATAGTTCCTTAGGCATCCGCAACGTTGGGCAGTAAACCGTCTGTGGATTCCGCGGCTAAACGACTCATCGGCGATTGGAACAACTAAATTTTTTCGACGTTTCGGACCGATCCTCCTCCGGCTTCCGATGTATCGGCGGACTAATCCTATAACTTTCTCCGATGTGTCGGCAGTCCAATCTTCTAAAGTTTTCCGACGTTTTCAGTACTTAGAAAATTTTCGGAAATCTTTCTTCTTCCTTCTGTCGCCGCATCGGCAACCTCATCTTCTATTTTCCTCTGATACTTGTCGCCGCATCGGTTACTCAAACAACTAAATTTTGCCGACGGTTTCCATACTTAGACGAATTTTCAACTTTTCAAAATTTTCCCCTTTCCACTTTCTTCCACCGACGACATCAGAAGTCCTTTCGGCTAACTCAGCCGACGTATCGGCTGCTCAAACAGCTAACGCCTTCCGATGATCTCAACACTTAGAAAATTTTTGAATTTTCACCCTCGTCAGCTCAATCATGTACTTTCTGCCGTCGCTTGATCTTCTTTTCGTCGGCGAAATAGTTCCTTCCGCAGCTACAATGGCGGAACACGATCCTTGATCTTCTTCCGATCGGTGAACTGATTTTGACCGGCATCGGCAGTCTTTTCTCGTCGGAAGTCTAGTGCTCTAGACTTCCACAACGGTAGGCGTACGAACCACTATCTTCTTTTGATAGCCGACGATTTCTATACTTAGAAAAAAATTTCAAACTTTCTTCATGGCGTTGGCGGTCGAAGGCCTTACCCATCGGACGCGTAGTTGTTTGGCCATCCGCAACGGCGGACGCTCGAACAACTTTATGCTTTCGATGTTTTTAACACTTGAGCCAAATTTCAAAACTTTCCTACTGTCGGCAATAGGATCTACTAACACTGCTGCATTGACGTTTTAGTCCCTTCGACAGCCGCAACAGCGAACAGACAACCGCTAAATTCTTCCGCGGTGTCGACGACCCCAACATCTATTTTCTGCTGACAGACGTCAACACTTAGAATTTTTTTTGTAATTTTCCCTCCAAACGTCCTCCGTCGGGTATGCTTTCGTCTAGCTCTTCCGCTACATCGGAAGTCCATTCCACTAAGTGTTCCGATGAACTGACTGTTCAAACACTTAGGCAAATTCGTGGAAGTTTTCTGTCATCCATTTCTGATCTCTGCTGGGAAAAAAGAAATCCTGCTTCTGTCACTGCACCCTGGTGGTCCATTCAAGCCCATGCTGCAACATGAGCTCTGATACCACTCTGTGGCGTCCTCGACCCTCCGACCGACGAAGAGGATGCTACTAACACCAATCCTACGGGCAAACAGCCCCATGAACACGAACATACATCAATGCTGAAATTAAAACAAGCTTAACAGAATGCATACTAAGATGCATAATCCATCATACAAGGATGCATAGTTACTCAACATACAACGGAACCAACACACACATTCAGCATTTAACATGTTCATCATAATTCATGAAACAATAGATATAATTGCAGAGATAAAATAGTCATGGGTACTTATCTTTTGCTGAAGAACTCGCCCCACAACCAGCTACGTCGCTGCAACGTTCCACCCAACCATAGGCTAGCGTGCTCATCAATCTCTCAGCAACACTGCCACCCTTGAGCTGGGCATGATTCCTCAAGGACTAAGGGTCAATGTAGGCTTACACAAAGCCAAGGTTTGCCAATCAGCCAAACCCACACAGTAGGGATTTACCAGGTCATCAAGGAGCTAGGATAGGCTAAATGCCAAGCTGGTGGCCTCAACACCAACTTCTCAAGCATACCCATCCTCTAATCCCACTCTCAACAGTCTGAAGACCAACCACTGCATACCGTAGCAAAACAATCCCTTCACAGCTCTGTGAAGAAGGCAAAGACAACCGGGTGACAATCCCAACCAAGAGGCGAGACGCAGCTCAAGCCACAAGACAACTCAGAGTTGTTCTTGGCCCTAGCGTGGCCAAAACAACTCAGCAACAACCCAAAACCAGGGTACATCAACAACCACAACACACACTGAAAATTATGGCAACTTTACACAGTCCCAAAACAAGGGAAAACTCAACCAATAGATGTGGAAATCAACAGCCGTCCCACATCCAACCGCCCATAGCACACAATTACTCAATGCAATCGTTGAAGAACTTACACAGGCCAAAAATGGGGAAAGAGAACAAACTCTCAACCTGTGCGCAAAGGGAAAAAAGACACAGCCCAGGAAAAACATGGAGAAACCCACACACAGTCTGAAATGGAAGATGAAAATCAGACTCTCAATAGCATTCAAAATCGTGGAAGAACGACAGCAACCCAAAACGTGGGCGAAACCAATAGCAAGCCCGAATCACGGGTTAAACGAACAGCAAGGAAGAATCGTGGCTGGAAAACCACAGCTATTCACATAGACAATAGAATTCGTGACCTTGAGGCCGCTCTTCCAGCTCGATGCATGCACAAAACCAAAAGAGAACCTCAACTGGTGCATGAGGAAGATGAATCGGCCTCCTCTTGTGCGTCCCTGCGTGAGAGTGAGCAGAGCTACCACCCTTGCGTGAGGATGAACAACTCCCCCTGTGCGTGAGCATGAACCGACAATGGAGAGAATGAACAGACCAAACCCTGCGGAGGTTGGAATCATGGGAGAGAGAAGTGAATGTTTCTTCTGCCCCATGCGAGTGAAGAGGAATAATCCGCTGGTGGAGTGGGCACGTGGGCAAGGACTGACAGTCCTACCACAGCCACCACTACTCAGCAATAACTACCCCCAATTAACACACAAGACATTAAAGAGGTTGGATGAGACAAGGGAATGTGACACAAGGCTTTCCCCCCATAGACCAAGGTTTGACATCCCCCACACCCTTATCCTTTGGAAATCATGCCCTTTTCATTTTAACGTTGCATTGCCGTAGCTGGTTGTGGTTTATTTTTAATTGATGTGCGTGTTTACATGATGTCGAACTATAATGTGCCGGATAGCNCATACACAACCAAATCGATGGTGGGGATTTTTCCTTTAGCTCCTCACCACGATTAATTACATTATATACATCATGCAAATGAGGTCAAAACCGGGGTGTTACTCTTTGTAACTGAACGTAACGAGTAGTCACCCAAGCGTCTCAACATTCTATATAAACATGTACACTATTGTAGCATACATCAATGAAATTTCATGGAGAATAAGTAACAATAGAAATTGGTTTGAATTCTTGCATATTGTTTGTGCGCATACTTTCTGTTGATATAGTGCATTTCCTGCATTACTTGTTCTTTTGTATGCTTCCACCGTAAGAATGCTTGACTCATTCAGTCCACTGTTGTCCCCAGCGTGCACCTGGGAACGACCTGGATCATTGGTATCAGAGCTTGATCTTGTTCAGATCTTGAGTTACATAAACACTTCCATCGAAGTTATTTAACTTATGCCTATTTAAACACGCTCGCAAACTCAGCAACACAAGAAGACACTATCTTTGACTTCAGAAAAGATGGCCAAAGAAGCAGACAATAGACATGCAACTGACGAGATAGAGGAACTCATAGAAAAAGCATTGGCTCGCTAGCGAACCGAACTGTTCACCCAGTTCTGCGAGATTCTCATGATATTCGCTTTGACATCCAGAGAATCCTTGACGAGACCTCGCTCCGATAAAATCAACCCCTTCAAAGTGCAAATGAATCTGGACATATCGAATCTTGAAGGCAATATTGACGTGGAATCTATCAACAATTGCGTACAACAACTAGAATCGCACTACTCCGTGAATCAACTCTCTAAAGTGGAAAATATCACCATTGCATTCTTGAATATGTCAACCTCCGTACATTGGTGGTGGGAGAATTTATCGACAAAGATGGAAAAATAAGGTGACGCCATAAACACATGGGTAAACATTTTTCGAGTATGTCCGAAAGGAGTTCTACCTACGCAAGTATCTTGAACAACAGTATAAGAAGTGGAAACAACTAAGGAAATGGAAAGACCAGTCTGTGCAAAGTTACATCGACGAGTTTTATCGACTCATGGCTAGACTTGGTGTCCAAGAAGAAGAGAAATTGCTTGTCTTGAAGTACGTCAACGGTTTATCCGCGTACATCCAACAAGAAATGGAGTTTTAGGCTATCAATATGCTTGAAGATGCATTTCATTACACCTGAAAGCTTGAAGCTAAACAAAAAGGAAAAACACATTTCACAAACAAGCCAATAGGTCAAACTTCCGATAAGAAGTCATCGGTCGACTCCGACAAATCAAAACACCCTTCTCAATCAACTTTGCCAAAGCCTGATTATCATAAGAAGCATTTTTAGAAAGACAAGAAGGATTGCAACAAATAAGCTCCTACCAAGAAATGGTGTGATTATCACAATTTAGCGTGGTATGATACGTCAGAATGCAAAACTTAGAAGGCATTTTTGGCAAAATTTTTGACCTCCAACTTGTCTAACAAAACCCTGGGAGAATCTGACCCACAATCATCAACCCTCTTGGATTTGACATTGACCACTTCGACAGCCTTGACTATCATCAATGAGGAGTGAGAACTCCTATTCCATACACGGATATGGATTCAGAAAAGTCCATTACATCTGATTGTGGATAATGGTAGCCAAAAGAACTTCGTTTTTGAAGATCTTGTGAAGAAATTAGGTCTTGTCACTACTTCACATCCTCATGCTTACAATATCGGTTGGATGAAGGATGGACACGAACTAAGAACCACTCACTAATGCAGACTCACCTACTTCATTAAGCCTTCTTAAGATGAAGTACTTTGTGACGTGGCATTGCTTTCTATAGCCGACGCCCTGTTCGGGAAACCTTACTTTTGGGATCGACACGGTACATATCAGTCACGAACATAAAAGGTGATTGTCAAAATTTGGTATCAATGGTACAACATACCAGAGCAACAACCCACATCAACGGTTGCTATGATATCTGCCAAATAAATAAAGAAGCTTATCAACCATGCTCAGAAGTTTGCATTAATTATGATAAAGCCTCATAATTCTAGAAAGACTGCAACAACGAGTCGACTCATCGACTAGCACAACTCTCTACAACAACAACAAATCAACCATATACTCAATGAATATCGGAACATATTCAAAGAGCCATATGGAGTACCTCTGCATTTTTTGGTAAAACACTCCATCGAGCTTGTTCCTCGTTCTTCATTACCTAACACATCTGTTTACAGAAGATTCATTCTCGAGAACGAAGAGATTCGTAGGCAAATCCAAGATTTGATCAACAAAGGTCACATCTGCCCCAGCTCCTCTCCTTATGGAAGTCCAGTCGTCCTAGCTCCAAAGAAAGATGGGACTTGGCGCATGTGCATCGACTATTAGGCTCTCAACAAGATTTCAATAAAGAACAGATACCCTCTTCCATGGATAGATGAGCTCATCGATAGTCTAAAAGGTGCTAAGTTCTTTATGAAACTCGACCTTAAATCGGGATATCATCAAATTTTTGATCGAGTCCACTGATGTATGGAAAACGACTTTCAATACCAAGGAAGGATTGTTTGAATGGTTACTCATGCCTTTCAGCTTTACTAATGCACCTGCAACCTTCGTGAGATATATGGATGACCTTCTACGACCTTACATAAGCAAGTGTGTCATTGTCTACCTCAACGATATTTTGATTTTCAGTCGATCATGGGAAGAACATGTCAAACAGCTTCGATAAGTCCTTGACACTCTCCAACAACATAGACTATATTTGAACATGGACAAATGCTCATTTACGATGACCAACATCAAATATTTGGGTATTTAATTGACTTTGCAGGCATTCATGTTGACCCAGAAAAAGTATAGATAATCAAAGATTGGCCCATTCCTCAAAACATTCATTAACTGATAAGTTTTATTGGTTTGGAGAATTTCTATCGACGGTTCATACTTGGCTTTAACCACTTCGCATGGCCTTTGAATCAGTTGACTAAAGGAAATGGGAAAACTGTCTTCAAATGGACACCGACACAACAACAAGTTTTTGAACAACTCAAAAACAAGCTTTGTACTGCACCAATACTTGCGTTACCTGATTTGCATCAACCATTTGATATTGAGACAGAGGCATCGGACTATGCCCTCGACGCAGTGATCACTTAGTCAGGTCACCCAGTCGTGTTTCATTCCGAAAATTTCAACAACATTGTTAAAAGATATTTGACGTATGAAAAATAACTGTACGCCATTGTGCAAGCTCTTAAGCAACGGAGACACTACATTCTTGGCAAGGAAATGGTCATTCTCATTGATCATAAGCTTTTACAGTTCACCTCGTCCTAGTCGAAACTACAGACAACCCAACAACTCAAGTGGATTAATTACCTGTAACAATTTTAGTTGGTAATTAAGTATCAGAAAGGAAAAGCCAATTCCACAGGCGATTGTCTCAGCCGACCACCCATTACTCTACTATCTACAGTGACGAGTATGCAAGGTAATGACACCACTACTTGTCCACAATTGTATTCGGTAGACTACGACTTCTTCGTAATATATCGATAGCTTCAGGCCGACATGGTGTCTACTACCGACTACTTCCTAAAGGACACCTTACTATACAAGCTTGGACAACTTTGTGTACCGACCGGTGAGCAACAATAGAAGCTCATTTGGGATGCACACTACAACAAGACTACATGACATTTTGGAGTTGCAAAAACACTTGTTATCCTCCAGAAGTATTTTTACTGGACTTCACTTAAATATGACGTTAACAAGTACATTCGATTGTGCGTGGTTTGTGCCATTGAAATTGATGAATCGACGACAAGGACTATACACACCCCTTCTAGTTCCTAGTCGACCATTGGAATTTATTTCTATGGACTACTTGAAGGGATATCCTACTACCAAACATCAACATGACGTGATATTTGTAGTAGTTGACATATTTTCCAAGATGGCTATACTCATACCATGCAAGAAGACTACGGCAATGCAACATACTTCCCAGCTCTTCTTCGGACATGTTCGGAAACATTATGGCCTTCTGATAACCATTATTTCCAAAATAGACGCTAGATTTGTCATCACCTTTTGGCAAACTCTCTGGAAATAGCTCGACACGAGACTTTCTTTGTCGACAACCTTCCATCCACATACATATGGATAGACGGAAATCGTAAATCGCTTGGTAGTACAATTGCTTCGCATGTACAACCACAAGCATTGCTGAACATGCGATGACAGTCTCCCATACATACATCGCAACTACAATCGTGCTCAACCAGTTCTATGGGAAAGATTCCATTTCAGATCTGTTATGGATTTCAACCCCAAATTCCTATCAACTTGATCAACTCCTCGATACAGTTGAATGACAATGACTTCGAAGGATGAGAAGTTGAGAAAGAATTGAAGTTCAGAGATCAAATCTACAACATCCAAAATAAAGCACATGAAATGTTGCAGTGAGCTAATGCAAAAGCTAATGCCCGACATGACAAGCATCATATTCCTCATTCATTCCAAATTGGGGATCTGGTCTGGTTACATCTAAAGAAGGAGCGCTTCATTGGCCCATACAGAAAGTTGAAACCTTTGTGACATGGTCCATATAGTATCCTTAAACAGATTGGAGAAAATGATTTTCAGCTCGACATTCCTGCATACCTTGGCCTACATTCAGTGTTCAATGTAGACTTACTTCGACCATACCATGCACCATTGTTGGAACGAAACGATTTGCAAACAACAGAACCCAAATACATCCGTCCAGATGTTCAGGAACCTCTTCTTTGCGACACCATTATGGGACGACGCATACGTCATATAAGGATGAAATCCATTCCCTTATTTCAAGTGGCTAAAGCTAGACAACTTCTGGCACAAGGAAAGTGGTACTTTGCTACTGAATTACGCACCAAGTTTCCTCACTTGAACGAGCACACAATGGAGACCATTGTTTCTTAAGGAAGGAGGAATGATCCATTTAGCATTTGTCATGTTGTAGAACTTCAACAAAGTCTAGCACTTCGACTACTTCAACACAACCAACTTCGAAAGGTTCAGTATTGGCTTCGACAAGTCCGAACCTTGACACAACCGATTTCAACAACCTTGACAGGTTTCGCGCTTGGCATACAACATCTTGACATGCCTTGTCGGCACTGATGACTGTTGAACATCGACCAATTGTCTCTCTGTCTTCCAGTCATCTGCAATGGTTGAAATTATGAACCGTTATAACTTCTTTGTAACTAAACGTAACAGGTAGTCACCCAAGCATCTCATCATTCTATATAAACATGTACACTATTGTAGTATACATCGATGAACCTTCATGGGGAAGAAGTAATAATAGAAATTGGTTCAAATTTTTGCATATTGTTTGTGCACATACTTTTTGTCGATATAGTGTATTTCCTGCTTTACTTGTTCTTTTGTATGCTTCTGCCATAATAGTGCTCGACTCATTCAGTTGATTGTTGTGCCCAACGTGCACTTGGGAACGACCTGGATTAGATATTGTGTACCTTATTTATGAAGGACGGTCCTAGATTTATGCTTCTTCGAAACCAATATCCAATTTGTTGCTCCAAGACCTACAAGAAAAGATACCCTCCTAAAACACTTTTGATAGTCAGAAATATAAAACATATTTAAGGAAGAGACTGAAACTCGACATTAGAATCAAAATATATGAACATAATTCATTAAAGATCAAAAGTGTACACAATTTAGTGGGAAGGGAAATCTGTTTATTAATCAAGTAACTTGAAACAAGTACAATCATAGCTCAATCTGATATTGACTCCTTGGAACCATGACCTGGGTCTCCTTGATCCTCTTTTCTAACCAAAATTTTCCAACATAACCTTATGTTAAGTGTTCACTCCCTTTCTCCTAACATATCTCATTCTTTTGTGACAAAATGAAGATAATGGTCATGAGGATGAAGCAATTCAGGAAGGTGGAGAGTTTACAAAATTGAACTCAACCACCTTCTAATTAATATATTTTTAATTTTAACTAATTTTGGAGGGACACACTAGTGGTGCAAAGGAAGCCTACGTGTGACACACTAGTTTCCTTTGGACAACCTGCGTGTACAACATTTAGGAGAAGAACGCTAGTTCAATACATTCAACTAGCTTGTGGGATGCTAGTTGTTAGATTTCCACACGCATGTATGCCTTAAGCAGATGATAAAAAGAGACAAAAGCCGGAGTAAACAATGAGTGATTAGGACCATGATCATATGTAGCAAATTGACTCTTCAGTCCATTTTTCCTTTTGTGTGACATAAAGCTTAGTATCGCCACTCAGACGGAGAAATTCCAATTTGAGGGATAACAAATCCCCCCTAATGTATGAGGTCAGAGGGAAAATGATGGTCAAAACACATTACATTAGCAAAGAGGAAGGCAAAGAACTAAAAATCAAGGTTGTAAGAGAGTACCTGAAACATACAAATAGGAGGTCATTTGGAAATATCATCACTAATATTATGCCATGTTTAATAAAGTGGAACATGATCTCCAATACAACATACATCTTATATATATATATATATATATATATATATATATCTTCTGAGAAGGATCGAATGGCCACGAATATTTTTACAAAGTGGATCGCAACCACCCAAGTACAAATGTAGATATTCTAAACTTGATTTATGTCATAAAGCATGACATGATCTTGCACAACTTGGGTTTTGTTAACTTTAAACCTAAGGTCTTCATCCAAACCCTAAAAAAGTATGAGTCTTAACCATGTGAATAAGTGAGTTGAAGTCAAACATGGAGGACATTGTCTGATTGTCGGTTTGTAAGGTGAACCGATAACAAACACGAGGGAGACTACCAATAATGAAAGTGGAACCCAAGGTACTATCTGGGACTCCAAGTCTTCTTCCCAGATTAAGATGAGTTAAATTTGATGGGAAGGGACTCATGAGAAGGAAGGAATTAATGGATCCTTCATCATCTCACACGAGTAAACTGGAATATTGGAATGTTATGAAATAGGACTGCATAGATCGATATTAGGGATGACAAACATGAAAATTCAAGGCAAATTGTAGAATGGTCGACACAGGTTAGATATCCTTGAACAATGAGCACGACACGATAGTGACTAAGGCAACTTTGGATAGAGAAATACAACTGATATAAATATTCAATGTAGGAGACATTAACATATTCTCCATATAGGTGGAAGAGTAACCAACCAGAGGAGTACACATCAGAAATCAAGGGTAAATCTAAGGCCAAAAACTATAATCCAACCATAAAGATATAAAAATAATGCTTTGTTCAAGGGAAATGTGGACTTGCTTCCAAACATTTAAAGCATATCTTTCTAGTAGAGGTTTAACGAGTACAAGAAAACAAAATCGGGACCTTCTTTTTTGCTCAATCTTGAAGAAGAGAGAAGAATGCTTGATAATATATTGATTCGTGGATTTTTTCGATCCCAAATTAGTTAATGTTCGTTGATGTTTTCATGTTTTGAGAGTCCGAAAATGCCAAAGAAGACTCTGGGGGGGGGGACATTTTTCGTAAAGTTAGTCTTCAAAGTCCAAAAAAATATAAAACACTACAATGGAGAAATCTCTTAGTTGAGACAACCTAAGGTATTCCTTTTTCGTAGTTAGTTGATGAGGTTCGAAAAAGGGTTAAACTATCACCATATTGACGCTCCTTTGAGAAACATCACAAAGCTTTGGTTTAACGAGTGTGAAGGAAAGCAAGGTCACTCATGTTGTTCCATTAATTTGGGAGTATGGGGCAACAAACATTAAACTTGATGCCATTTTTCTAAAGTTTAGCAAGCATGACAATAGCATAAAAAGCACTTAGAATCTTTTTCATGTTTTAACTAGAGCACGAAAAAGAGAAAAGTTGGCTCAAACATGTTTTTTTTTGTAATTTTAGTCCCTTAGGACAGAAAAGAGATAAGCTTATACCTGGGAATACTATTCTAGCCACAATGAGCTAGAGCATTCCTTTTTCATAAATGACCCACATGATCTGAAAAAGGGTTAAACTTATACCGACGTGGATGTTCCTTCAATTACTTTAACGAGTTTGAAAGAACAAGCTAACTCAGAAATCTTGTCACTTTTAAGGAGTCTGCCAAGAGCTTAAAGGTAAATCCATAGAACGAGAGCCTAATATGAAAGGTAGTCAATAGAGAAGAAAGAGTATGAGGCTCTTCTTTTTGCATATAGAAAACTAGGAAGGCAAATGAAACCTAGCAGCTTGCGGCACGAGCACCATGATGATAACAAAGGTTCTAACTAGGGTGTCCCATGTAGGGTAATTTATGATCCATGGAAGAACGGTGATAGTTGAAGAGTATAAAGAGTTTTAAAGTCGTATTCCATGGAGAAAAAGTGGGTCCTACGACATAATATGAGGTAAAGTATAAATGCAATATGCAGGATGACGATGCATTATCCTATATGCCAAGATATAATATGTGACCTTTTTTGTCAATATATGTGAATGCCACCTTATAAAGGCATTTGACCATCATGACCTAGTCATAAAACCAATAGCATTAGTCGTTATAATAAAAATATGACATAAAATATAGATAGTAGGGTAAATATTTGAAACTTTTGACCACAAATAGTAACAATTGGTAAAAAGGCTAAGTCATTTGTGAATTTACCTTGGGGTGCAATAAAAGGTCCCTATATCTTCAACTTTTGATTGTGAACAAACCAGTGGACGATTTTTTAAACCACGAGTTGTAGGTATTTAATCCCTCTCTAAACTTCATTTTGCATACAATTTTTTAGTGTTGAGTTTTAGGGTTTTTTATCAGGTTATAAATTTTAAACTGCGCACACACTAGTGAAGGTTTGTGCAGTTGCGTGTTGGTAGAAAGCATGCTAATGGGAAGGTTTTCACCCGTGTGTGGGACGCGAGTTGCAGTGAACTGCACTTGTGTTTCACGGAGTTCAAAATTAAAAACAGGAACCTTGATGAAAATAAGGGGAATTTTTCTATGGAAATTGTATGGAGAGAAAGGGAACATGAGGATATAGATAGGAAATCAATGCATGACCCTTTGACTCTAAATGCGCTGCACCAGTGTGGGCTACTAAAATTCTTTTGTAGGACGAACATTCGAGCTCAACCAAGACTCTTAGAAACAATGGTGAGGTGTTGGGATCCCGAAAATAGTGTATTTAACTTCCAAGGTGAGGTGCTAGAGATCTTCGTGGAATATATTTATTTTATCACTGGTTTGTCACAATGTGGAGTAGTAGTAAACCTAAAAGGATCGGTCCATGGCATGGGGGCTTTTACCATTCAAGACTATATCAACATCTATTGCATGCTAGGAGCACAAAAGTTACGGATTCAGATTATGATATGATAGATCACAAGTTTTTCATTAAAATTCATCGTCACTACTATCACACAAGTTGCAGGTGTAGCAGTGTTGCATTTAGCTACATGCAACTATATGTATCTTGGTGTAGATTACCTACAAAATGTGGTTTTTGATTGGTGCACCGGTCTCTTAGTAAACGTGTAGAGGGAACTTACTAAATGCAAGATGAGAAATAAGAAAAACTTTGGTTATGTGAGTATCCTAACTGCATTCTTATTTGAGCGGATTCCATGCTTAAGCCCGAGAGTGACCCTCCAACTCTCCCATCCTTGTGAGCCTAACTCACTAGATGGAGTGAGGTCTTGGTGAGGTAAGGGGGTGGAGACACAAGGGCTACCTTCAATGATGACTTTCATGCATGTTGGAGTCAACAGGTCCCTACCATTGAGTAATTCCCATATGTTGGTATAGATTTTTGTGGAGACCTTGAACTCATGCTTCTTGCCGAAGAAGCATTAGGAGAAATTGGTATATTTGTTTCTTAAAATATTAATTTTTTATGAGTTTTACTTTGTAAATATGCACAGTTATGTTTTTGTGTGAATCTAAGCCTAACTATAATGCTTGATGCAGATATTGGACCAGTCCTTCCAGATGGACATCCTAGAGTGTTTGTATGACAGACAAAGGCATCAAGAGCTGACGCCATGCTTATGATAATTGAGGGAAAATGACATGTTTGATGCATGATATTCCTACTATTTGGATGGATAGGATTCCTATAGAGATGCAAGAGCATGTAGTGGGAGTGCCCCCTACATGGTTGAGATTTCTCTAGAAAGTAGCTAGGTTTGTCATTTGCTACAGAGAGGAAGTGGCAAAGGAAATTGAGGCTCCGACCTCTCCTTAAGAGTGTTTACATGATGGGGAATTATGATCCTAGTTTTGTACTTTGATATGTACTATTGATTGGATGTACTAACTCAGACTCATTTTATATATTTTTGGACTTGTTTATATATATACATATGGCGGTTCATATTTACATGTGTTTATGATTTGGTTATTTTTTATAGTGTATGATACAAATGTCAGTCGAGGATGTACTTTGCATATGCATTAGTTATAGTGGTTTAATTTCTTGAAATATGCTTATATGTAATATAATCAAATTGTCTTTCAAGTAATCTAATTTTTAAAAAATGGTGAAATAAAGAAGGATCCCTCACCCAGCAATCACAATTAAGCTGATATATGACTAACTGAGAGTTGAGTATAACTTCATTACAAGAAATGTCGTGGGAAAAATTATCTTGAAGCATCTAAATAATAGTTCTATATTCAACCATGTTGTTAGTGGGGGGGCCTAAACAAGCACCTCCTGAAGCAACTAGTTGACATGTGGGCGAATAAATAACCTAAGAAATTGAAGCAACTTTGCGAGTGTGACGGCTAGTGCCATCATCGAACCTTATGAAGCACTCGGTGGAAATTTCAAACACCACCAAACTTACATAAGAAACATGAAAAAATAAACTCTACAACAATGTACATCTAGATACAAGAAAAACCATACGGCCTAAGCATAAGACTTCTTCAGGTAGAGCCCATTTCTGGGCTCGACAACTTATTTCTATCGTAATCCACTAGTTCATAAGCACAGTTTTTCAGAACTTTAGACAATAGGGTCTAAACCAAATAGATTTAACTTGCATGGCCCCAAAGGTTCTTTCTCTTGGCCGTAGGCCAATGAAAGGTCACCTTCAGAGAAAACCCTAGGTTTAATAGACATGTCGTACTGCGTCTTCACCCATTGCTTATGTGCTTTGTTTGTTGTAAGCGTATCTCTATGATATTCATCTAAGTTTTCCAAATGCAACAAACTTTCTTCTAATGTTGAAGTCTCAGGTAAAATTTGTATAACTAGTTTTAACTATGGTATTTCACATTCAATAGGCATGTCTGCCTCCACCCCATGAACGATTTGGAAAGGAAAAAAATCTATGGAATTCTTAACGGTGGTTCAATGTGCCCAAAATGCAGGATAAAGCATGCTATGGCAATTAGATCTACTAGCATTGATTTTTCGTTGGAGAATGATTTTCAATATTTTATTAACGACTTCCACCTGTCCATTCGCCTACAGGTAAAATGAAGATAAATGATCTTGTTTGAAACCAATCATAGTAGCTAATTCGATCATCATTTTATTCTGGAAGTGATTGTCATGGTAAGTGAAAATCTCCTTTGGGATACCAAACCTAGCGATAATATGATTGAACACAAAATAGGTTGCAATTTCACCATTCACTTTCATAGTAGGCATTGCCTCTTCCCACTTACTAAAGTAGTTAATGACAACAATAATATGTTTATGCCCCCAAACATGAATGGGGTTTCTAATCATAAATTCCACCCCCCACTTAGTGAAAGGGTCCTACTGTGATAATGAGAAAGAGAGGAGTTGGATGTGACCACATTTTTTTGGTGAAAACATGACAAGGATGACAGCGCTTAACAACCTCCACACGATCCTTAAAGATTGTGGCCAAAAATAACAGGCACACAAACTATTATGAGTTGTTTCCATCCCAGATAAATGACCCCCACATGCTCCACTATGGGAATCATTTAGAATGGCCTAATCCTCTTTGTGACTCGAACAATGATGAAAAATCGAATATACTCCTCTTCTATAGAGAGTATCACAAATAATGAGGTAGTTTTTAGCGTTAAATCATATTTTACGCCGCTCTTCTTGCGAAGAGGTGGAAATTAAGAAGACATATTTATCGAGAAATGAGTCATCTTCTATCTTAGAACTCTTGTCACTAGGGAACTCAGAAACAAGCTCCGCGAATACCAACTACTTCTTGGACTTAGCGGATCGAAAATCGAGGTCAAACTCTTGAAGTATGATGATCCATTCATTAAATTTTCCCTCAATTATTCATCAGGTTAAAATGTAATGAAATGGATTCACAATTGTGGATATAGTGGTTGTTTGGAGTAAAATGTAGTGATAGAACCTTTGAACAACATAAACAACCACTAGTGCCAAGTTCTCAACATGAGAGTATCAAAGTTTAGGTCCTATGAAGGTTTGGCTGAGGTAGTAGATGACGTGATCCTGGATATGATCAAATTCCTAAATTAGCACTATGTTAACTATAGAATCAGACGTGGCCAGACATAGTATACAATATTTAGTGTAATCTAGCAAGCTTAGCATAGGGGCTAATAACAATGCTCTTTTCAAAGCTTAAAACAATTGTTGTGCAACCTCATCCCATAAGAATGGGGTATCTTGGTTGAGTAGGCACAAGAAACCTTTAGTTATTGCGACGAGAGGTGCTCTACAACCCAATATGGGGGAGATCTTGTAACGTTATGTAACGTTCCTCATGTAAAGTTCCTCTTGTAAATGTCAGCCATAAAAAATAAATTTTTTAATTATCCTCCAAAATAAATGTCGGCCACAAAAACATTATAATATGGGGGAGATGTTGTAATGTTCATACCTAACAAAACAATTAAAAAATAGAAAATTTAATTATCGGCCAAAAAAAATGTCGGTTAAAAAACAACACAATATGGGGGAGATGTTGTAATGTTCCTACTTAACAAAATAATAAAAAATAATAAAATTGATTTATCTGCAAAAAAAAATGTTGGTGGTGCACATGGTTTTAAAACCATGTCCAAGGCCTCCTAAACAACCCATGGTTTTATTATACATGGTTTAAGAGGGCCTTGCAAATGGTTTTAAAACCATGTGTAAGGCCTCCTAAACAACCCATGGTTTAGGATGTCGTTGCAAATGATTTTAAGACCATGTGCAAGGCCTCCTAAACAACCCATGGTCTTGTTGGAAGGAAACAACCCTCTCAATTTTGTTCTACTGTGATGNTATCAATTAATTTGATTATATATTGATTCAGGATATTTAAAGTATAGTTTGCTAAATAGTTCTTTGGATTAAAATGAAAATACATTTTGAACATGTTACAATTTGGTTTTATTGATTTCTTTGGAAAAAGTATTTATTATTATTAGTTTTTGTAATTTTTATGATTATGGTTGATCAATTAATTGAAATATTTTATGTTAACCCTAATAATATATGTTTTCATAAAACTTGATCTTTTAATACCATGCCATTTTTCAAATTGTGGAAAATGTATATATGTTTCCCAAAATAACTAAAGTTTATTTTTATATATCATTTCGAATTCTTCATTGTGATATATTCATAATAATTGAATTTTGATTTAGTGTTTAGTTTTTAATATGTTTTCCATCCGATCATACTTTGCAATAGCTCATATGATGATTTGGATCCTATGAGTTCATTCAAAACTATATTATTTTACCCTTGAATCGATTACATGCATAAATATGGTTTTGAGCATTTTAATTATTATCCAAATTTGACCTTGCTACTTGGTTGGGTTTATGAAACTCTAGGAGACATCATTGCTTGTAGTGACAACTTCACATCATCTGGTTCAATAGCATGATTTCCTTCCACGTATAATCCTTCCTTATTAACGTTTACAGTTGTGTTTATGGTATGAGATACGAATTGTTGGTTTGAGGACATCTGTTCAAAAGGATTTTAATATGTGATGGTTACCTTAGGTAGATATGTTCATATTAACACCATTCTATCTGACAGTCGTTTACATCCATGAATTTACTTGATTTTGAATATCTTGCAATGATTTCAAATCACATCAATTTATTTGATGAATACCTACGACGATTTGATGGTGAAGTTCTCACGCAAGGAAACTAGTCTAGGGTTACTCATTAGGTCCTCTAGAATCGCGTGAAGGTTCTTAACATGTCTGTGTATTCATGTATCCCTATTCCTTCAGTTTTTACAACCCCTTTTAATCCTCTGTCACCAAAAGAATTGATAATTGAACAAATGGCTCCGTTGAGTCATTTTGAGCTTTCTGGCCCAGATATGTTAGAAGCCAACCCTGACGTTCTTGCCTTATTTGAGACAATTAATTGGAAACTCTTCTTTTGGGGTTTCAGTGGACACAACGAGGAAGTTACCAAGCAATTTGCATTTTGATGGAAATGTTGCTCAGATAGGTGATTTACAGTTAGTCATAAATGAAGAATTCATTGCAAAAGCTATGAAGCTGCCTCGAACTAGTGAACGTTGGTTCAAAGGGTCACAAATTGACAAAAAAAAGTTCAAGCAGTTCCTTCTCCCATTGTCAAAAGAAGATGCACACCTTAAATTCAGTTTTCCTGTGAAATATTTGAGGAATCAATGGCGTTCTCCTTTTGAAGTCATCTCCAGGTACATCTCTTGTGATGGTCGGTATTCGAATGTTCAATTATACCATCTGAGAATTTTAATGGCTCTTAAGGGTTTGAAGTTGAATCTACCCTACTTTTTACTTCATAGTTTGCATGAAATGGCTATCATGGTTCAGGGTACCATTGGAAGTCAAGACCGTAGTCTTTTCCATCACGACCTAATTAAAATGTTAGTTCAGTATCAGTTAGTTATAGTAGGGAAAACATGGGATGAATTCTTAAGAAAATGACCTTGTGTTAACCTGATTTTTCCCTACTTACTCACATATGACTTGTGCAAAACGAAGAAAGCCTTGTGAAGGAGAAGTAAAAGAGGAAACCGACCATATAAGTGATCATGAGGGGCTAGATAAGCTCTGTTTAATAGTTGAAAATGAGAAATTTTATACTAAAAACCCTCCTGAACAATCCAAGAGAAAAAATGAAGTGGGAGAAGGAAGTAAAGTAGCGGTTCAGACACACTCTGCTAAGTCAACAGGGGACTTTTATTCTAAGCTAATGGAGCAGAGAAAGAAGTATGAGGAAAAGGGGAAAAATCCAGTAGGTGACAATAAAACTCTTGAATCGAGTATGAGAAAATATGAGACACTTAATCAAAGACTTACAAGGAGTATGATTAGCCTTTAAGTTCCAAGAACTATATAACAGAGTTGTGAACCCATTGTTGTTGAAGATAATAGTAATAATGAGGATGAATCTCCTCCTCGTGAAACCGCAATCAATGTATATGAACATGAACAGAGTAATAGTCACAACAATGTGGTATTATCTCCTAAGAGATTCGGGAAAGATCATTCATCATTTCTAGCACAGTCTGAGCATGAAGCTCGATTCGATTCATCATTAAATGATAGTGATTCTTTAGCAGAGACTTTAAAAATAGTGAAGCAGTCGATCAAGCTTTCGAAAAAACATAAGGTTGATCGATTAAAATTTATTGACGAAGCTTGTGACAAGATGAAAACAGAGTTACAACAGAAGAAAAATGAATTTCTTATGTGGGTTGACCGATGGCAACAGATGAAAGCCAAAAAAGACAAATATAAAGAAGAAAAGAAATTGTTAATAGCAACTAATGAGAAATTACTAAAAAATGAAAGAGTTCATGCAGAAAAAATCTTGAAACTTAGGGCCAAGCTGTCAGAAGCCAGGAAAGCGATTAAGTTATAGATAGCAATGGCTTAGTCTATTTTTAGTTGTTTTAATTTCAATTTTGACAGGTAATAAGATGTTTTAATTAGCACACCTGCAAAATCGTAGATTTTGCAGGCATGCTTATAATTTGTATTATTTTATTTTCTGTTGTCATGATTTTAATGAGAAATTCATTTCGTTTGTTACAGGTGTACATGGTGTTGACATGCTGTAAAGAATATAGACTATCTTTGCTCATCGTTGGCATACGTTGGTGCTTCTGGAAGAATTGGATACTAAAGATAGCCACGTCATAAGTCAATCCATCTGAGCAGAAGATAATACAGGCTAGTCATTTAATTGACATTTTTTTCATAGGATAAACGTATCTGCCAGGTGCCTTCTTGGAAGAAATTCGATGCAACTAAATATGGATAGAATTTCTTCTGTCTTTATTATAGTGGTTATTAGAAACTGAAAAGATATTTTTAGCATGTCTGTTACATAGAAACTGGGAGGAGTTACTAGTCTTATTATATAAGTTAGTAAGCTCGATGTAGAAAAGGAGGATGGAGTATTGAAAAAATAGACTTATCTGAAATATAATTACAGTTCTGGTTTTAATCTTTTGCTGGAGTTTTGCCTTTGGGGAAGGATTGTGACTTGAGTTCTCAAACTGGTATCACTATCTGTTACTATTTTTGAAAACTTAATATATATATATTTCAATATATCATTTTCCCATTATGCTTTTGTGCAATTATACTGTGTTATGATTGTATTGAATATCCAAAATAATACTCTGTTTACACAATATTAATGTTTGAATGAGAATATTATTGAGTTTGATTACTTAATATTTGTATTGATAATTGGAATTCGGTAATATAAACATTTCATATTTACTTTTTTTGATTTCATTTGTATTTTTACAATGTCTTCATGAATAAATATCATCCTTTTATTCAAATATTTGGTATTGATTATTAGTTATTAATTAATAGAACATCACAGAAAAATTAAAAGTAGTCATCTATTTTAATTTTTCGTTGTTGTGCATATTCAGCAGAGTGATTTAATGATAATGATTTAAATATTTTCATTTAAATCATTATTGTTTATCTTTTTGTTTATTTGAATCATTAATTGATAATTAATTTAGTTTTCAAGTTGCTCTTAGCTGAGATAGGACAGTTAGTTAATTTTAAACTTAGCTTAGTTTATTTCTTAAATTTTAGTTATTTGAACAGTTGTTAAATAGAATTAGATTAATTTGATAAAACTTAAAGTAGTCTTTAAATTAAAATATTTAAAGCAAAACGCTAAAAAATTGAAGACTTTCCTTAAGAAAGCATTTTAGGATAACTTAGGTTTTAGAAAACTAATTCTAGGGTTTATTTAGGTAGGAATAAAATTAGAATAAGTTTTTACTGAATTTTTAGATTCTCCTCGAGAGGAAAAACTCAGTTGGTAGTATGACCATAACCTGCGAGATTTTTCTATTTCAAACATACCGGGGGCTGCTCTAAGTGACTTGTATGGGCTTAATCTCTTTAGTTGGCCTAGGTCAGAAAATCTGGCCAACAAATGGTGCTATAAGGAGGGCTTATTAACGATTAATGGCAGGTAGAACTAATGATAAAACTTCAACCAGTCAACAACCTCCGTTACAATCTAAAGCTAGTAGATTACCATTCATAGAAACCGTTAGGAGCATCCTTGAGCGTGATCACATTACATCTCCATTCACTCCTGAACAGAGTACTCAAACTTTAGAAGAATCACGTCATATTCTTACGAGAGCATATTCTCATGAACTTGGTTTAACTCCAATAGACTATGGTCTCCCTAGATAGCAAATACGTAATCCTCCATTGAATATAGTTACTCAAGATTCAGTGGAAGTTGATAGCACTCCAAGTTATCAAGTTAGAAGTCATCAGAGAGAAATTACTCGAACAAATACTGCTAGAATATTGACTTCTGTAGGTCGTTTTGATCAGCCACCTTCTCCTCCAGAATCACCGTCTGATAGTCCAGGGTCATCTAATATAGAGATTTCTTCAGATTCTAAAGGAAGTCCTATGGCTGGAAACATACCTGTAGGAGGAGGAGGTAATCCTCCACCTAATCCTCCACCCAATCCACAACTTCAATGGTTGAGAACAGCTGCTGTAGCAGTGCCTGGTGTACAACATCCTCTGCCCAAACATTCAGATAAAATTCTTTCAAAGTTTAATCCAGATAACAAAGAGCCTGCAAAGGTACATGTAGATAAATTCATGTTAGCTATTCAAACTTTGAATGTACAGCATGAAGACGTGGTTTGTCGGTTGTTCCCTTTAACTTTTGAAGGGAAAGCATCTACTTGGTACTTTTCGTTAGTCCAAGGATCAATCATAAATTGGGATGAATTTAATAAAGCTTTCTTAGATAAATTTGGGGAGGATAAAACACCTGCTCTTTTAACCCTTGAGTTATCTCGGATTAAAATGGAACCTAAAGAAAGAATTAAAGATTTTAATCAGAGATTTCTCACACTTAAAAATAAAATTCTTGTTGCTTCTCAACCACCCGAGGATATAATCATAGAAAACTATACTTCAGCCTTACCAAAATATTCTGGGATGTTTGTTAAAAGAGCTGGTAAAACAACGCTTGTGGAAACTTTTGAGGAAGCCATAAAAGTCGAGAAGGATTCTATGTCCTATGAACCAGATAGAAGTGGAAAAGCTGATACTTTTCCTCGTAAGAAGATTGAAAGACCTAATTCGGAAAAGGATAAGGCATTTGATGTAGAACAATTGCATAATGCTATACGGGCATTAACTAATGAAGTTGTAGGATTAAAAAAAACTAATTCTGAAGCTTCCTCCTCTAGAGCATATTTTATAAATAAGTTTAGATAGAATCCTAACACTAATAATAAAACAAGTACACCGCCTGATATAGCAGTAAATGAAGAAATTTTCAATACTATTCGAGTTGTCTTATCTTTATCTGAAACTCCCTCAAATCAAGAAACTATTGAAAATGAAGAGGAAGAAGAATCTAAAAATGAAGATGAATTGGAAGAACCTCAACAAGTCAATGGTCATTTTTGGGACAGTCTTGTAAAATATTATGAAGGTAAAAATCCTCCTTCAAGACAACATTCATATAATACTCGTAGTAGAACATTTGCAAATACTCCTGAAGCATCATCAAGTTCTACTTCGAGTAACGATAACAATAATTCACAACCCAATAAACAGACTCAATCTGGCAAACAGACTCAATTTGTGAGGATTGCTCAGCCTATTCAAAATGCTCTAAAGTTGGATTTACAATATGACATAATTGAAGATTTAAAGAAGACACGTGCAAACATTAGTATGCATGATCTTCTTCAAATTTACCCAATGCCTAATATTCCTATTATAAATCCTGCCATGAGTTCAATAATTACTAACGCTAAACAAAATGTAGTTGCTAACAATTCTAATAATGGTTTAACATCAACTGATAAAGGAAAGTCAATAGCTGATAAAGCTTCGCTAATAGGAAAAAATTCAAAATCAACAACTCCATTCGTACTTACCTTTGAGATTTTTAATAGGAATGTTCACAATTGCATGGTCGATTCCGAAGCATCTTCCAATGTAATGCCTTTGTCTTTATGCAAAAGGTTGAATGGAAAGTATGTTCCATCAACTGGATAGGACAAATGTGAGGGTTGTAGGAGAGATGAAAGATGTTCTAGTCATGATTGCTTGTAACCCTTCAGTTTTTCAAATTATAGACATTGTGGTTGCAGACATTCCTGAGGCGTATAGGATGTTTTTGAGTAGGGATTGGTCTCAACAATTAAATGGATTCTTTGCTACAGACTGATCAACTTTATGGTTACCTAAGAATGGAAAGTGAAATCAAATTAAGATAAACAGAGAAAGATATATGAAACATACTGTGACAGAATTACACGATCCTAGTGAACCGGTTTTATTTTCAGATTCCATTATGGGGAACTATATGTATGAACTTGGGTTTGGTAATTTTAAATCTGAAAATTTTGTTTTCTCTGATAATAAGCATCAATCAGAAATTCTTAATGTTACAACCATTTCCCATGATTCTACATTCAAGGAGATTGTAAATGATGTAGATAGTCATAATATTGTGAATATTATCGAAAGTAAAATAGTTGTTAATAGTTCTACTTGGACTTTATATTTCGATTGGTCAAAGTCTAAAGAAGGAGCAGGAGCTGGTTGCCTATTAATTGACCCCAAAGGAAATAAAATATGTATAGCTTGTTGGCTTGAATTTAATTGTACAAACAATATTGTGGAATATGAAGCTCTAATTCAGGGTTTGAACAAAGCAATCGATTTGAATATCAAAGTGTTAATTGCATATGGTGATTCTGAAATCATTGTCAGACATGTCCGTAATTCTATCCACTGCATTTCTGAACATTTGCAGAATTATCAACGAGAGGTATGGAATCTCATTTCACATTTTGATGCATTTAATATAATGTCAGTTCCAAGGTTCCAGAACCAAGAGGCAGATTTATTAGCAAATGTAGCATCAAAACTGATTCCATCAGAGAATTTCACACCTGATTTCTTTTCAATTGAATTGATTTTTAGACCTTCTATTCCAGATAATATCTTTAACTGGCGTGTGTTTGATAATGACATGCAGGTGTTGAATTTCTTAACAAATGATGATACTTTCAAAGATTAAGCCATTGATGAAGTTACACATGATTTGTGGGATTTTTCGGTAATAAATGATTTTTCTTCAGTTGATAAAGCTTTCGAAAAGGTAAAATCGATTCCTAATTCAATTTTGAGATTAGAATTTTTTTTTGATCTTCAAGATAAATTTAGGTCTGTTCCCAATTGTAAAACCAATAGCTCACAAATGAAATATGAAACCATTAATTTAGGAACGGAGCTGAATCCTCAAACTGTAAATCTAGGAATAGATTGTACTCTTGCAGAAAAATCAGCATTCATAAAATTATTTAAATAATTTAAGGATGTCTTTGCATGGACATATGACAATTTGAAAACTTTCAATTCACAAGTCATGCAACACATTATTCCAATAAAACAAGAATCAAAACCTTTCCAACAGAAACTTAGGAAATATCATCCGTCATTAGAACCAACAATTAAGAAAGAACTAAATAAATTGTTAGCTGCTAGGATTATTTTTTCTATTCGGCATACTTAGTGGGTAGCCAACTTAGTTCCAGTTAGGAAGAAAAACGGTGATATTAGACTATGTGTTGATTTTATAAACCTTAATAAGTCTTCTAAAAAAGATAATTACCCAGTTCCTCCCATGGAACAAATCCTTGAGAAAGTTTCTGGGTCTGAGATACTGTCACTTCTTGATGGTTTTTCAGGGTACAACCAAATATTGGTGTCCCTGAATGATCAACTAAAAATAGCTTTTAGAACTCCATGGGGAACATACGCTTACAGAAAAATGCCTTTTAGGTTAATCAATGCTGCGGCAACTTTTCAAAGGGAAATGGATATTGATTTTGGAGGCTTACTTAATCATTCAGTATTTGTCTATTTAGATGACTTTACTATATTTTCTAAATGTCAACATGATCATTTTAATCATCTTGGAAATGTATTTGAACGTTGTAGGAAATTCAGAGTATCCTTATATCCAAAGAAAACAATATTTGTTGTTTCATAAGGTATTTTATTAGGATGCGTGGTTTCAAAACACGGGATCATGATTTATCCTGAACGAACCGAATCTATCTCAAAAAATAACTTACCCTTCTAGCAAAAAAGTAATGCAATCATTTCTTGGTAAAATAAACTTTGTCAGGAGATTTATCCCCAGTTTTTCTGAAATCATCTGTCCTTTACAAAAAATGATTAAGAAGGATGCTATTTTTAATTGGGGACAAACTGAAAAAGAATCGTTTCAGAGAATTTTAGAAGCCATTTCAGAAGCCCCTAGTCTTTTGAGCCCAGATTTTAACAAAGATTTCATATTGTATACTTTCGCTTCTGACATTTCATATGCAGCAGTTTTAACTCAGCTAAATCAGCAAAATAGTGAAGTACCAATTTCTTTTATGAGCTCAAATTTTAAAGGTGCTAAACTTAATTACCATGAGGTTGATAAGCAAGCTTTTGCTGTTATCAAAGCTGTCAAGCACTTTCGTCCATATTTATTGAAATCTAAAACAAAAGTGATAGTTCCTTATCCTTCAGTCAAAAATTTGCTAGTGCAAAAATATTTAGGTGAAAAAAGAGCACCATGGATGACAGTTTTTCAAGATTATGATTTAGTAATTAAACCTTCAACGGTAGTCTAAAGCAGCTCATTTGCCTAATAACAGTTCCGAAGCTGTCATTGATGAAGTCTTACTAACTAGGGAGATTTACTTTTATCCTCCACCACGGGATTCTTGGTACATAGATTTAAGAACACTTCTGGAAACAGGAACTACTCCTGATTATCTTGAACCAAGGAAAAGGAGAGCACTGAGACTGAAATCTTCTCCTTATTTACTAATTGATAATATCCTTTTTAGGATAAATTCAGACGGTGTTTTACTTCGATGCCTAGACAAAGATGAAACATAAGTGATTTTGAAAGAATTACATTTTGGACCAGTAGGTGGTCATTTTGGTGGAGAAACTACGTCACATAAGATTCTTAGGGTTGGCTATTATTGGCCTACTTTATTTCGAGATTCTTATGCTTTTGTCAGGAAATGCCAAGAATGTCAACTTGCTGCAGGAAGTGTTAAGAAGCGTGATTTTCCTTTACAACCTGTTTCAGTTGAAAGACTTTTTCAGCGATGGGGTATTGATATAGTAGGACCAATAAACCCTCCCTCTTCTATGCAACACAAATACATTATAACTGCAACTGATTATTTTACCCGATGGGTAGAGGCTGAACCTTTAAGGGTTGTAAACACCAATCAGGTTATCTTATTTTTAGAATCTTTTATCATAATGAGATTTGGTGTTCCAGATTCTCTTGTTTTTTATAATGCCTCATATTTTTCATCAGTTGAGTTAACTCAGTTTGCCTTAGAGAAGGGTATAAGGGTTAAATATTCAGCTAATTATCATCCTCACGGAAACGGTTTAGCTAAATCAACAAATAAAAATTTGTTGAAAATTCTCAAAAGAACTATTTCAACACATCATCATGATTGGCATACAGATTTGTTTAATTCCCTTTGGGCAGACAGAGTAACTCCTAAATCTGCAATAGGTAACTCACCTTTTTTCCTGGTTTATGGAACTGAGGCTATTTTGTCGCCAAATTTATTTTTACCCTCATTACAGTTAGCCCAGTCTATTCAGGATGAAGATAGCCCAACAATGGAGAAAATGATTAACACTTTATTAAAACTTGAGGAGGAAAGAGACAGGTCAAAACAACATTTTACAAAACATTAACAAATTGTTAAGTCCTGGTTTGATCAATCCTCAAGTTCAAACCGAGAATTCCAGGTGGGGGACTTGGTTTTAAAATGAGACAAAGTCCATGAGGAGAAAGGAGATCATACAAAATTTCAAAAACTTTGGTTAGGCCCATTTGTTATTGATGAAAAGATAGGTCCAAGTACTTTTCGTTTACAAACCCTGGAAGGTCAGTTTGAAACATTTCCAATAAATGGACTAATCTTAAAAAAATATTTTTGTTGACTTTTCTAGACCTTAAAATTTGTATATAATTTTGTATATGAGCTTGTTTTCTTTTTAATTTAGTTTTTGTCTGTAAATAATTTTATTTAAAATTTTCCTGTATATATTATTATCATAAAATTTTATAAAATTGTCGATATTATGTACAATCTTTTATTAAATAGAATTATGATATATTCATGACTCATGTAAATACTCTTGGAACTAATTTTCGATTTTCTTAATCAAGTATTAATATATCAATCATTTGTATCAAGGATTGTCGAATCTCTGTATATATGTTTCAAGATAATCAGTCACTAATGTACATATGTTGTTGAGAGGACAAGTGTAAATAAATAAGTCATATGGTTTAAACTCAGTTTGTTCATTAGTTTAAAAATTATGGTATTAGACTAAGTCTTTTAAAAATTGGTTCAGAATGATCAAAGTTTCATAATTCTAGTAAGAACCTATAATTATTTGTAAATATTTGTAAATATAGTTCAGATTATCCCTCATTTTCTTATTTTCTTTTGATAATTAAGATGGCTAATTAATGTCTTTTTCAAAACTTTTACTTGGAAAAATATTTATGAATCTCTATCCTTAGTCATTATAAAGTTATTTACAATCTGGAAAATTTTTAGATCTGTTTCATTCAATAAAATTCTAAAAAATCAAAATGAGAGACGAAAGGTCTTAGTAATAAGCCGATCCGATCAGGATCATAGATATTAGTGGCATGACATTATTAGGAAACTAATAATGGCTCTTGGTTGTAAGGTCAAGAGATAGGGGGTCTCATCACGAGCCAGTTGATTCATTTTCTGGTGATATTAGTGACTGACATTACCATTTGGTTACCATGCTAGGTAATGATCTCTTATTTTATAAAATGTAAAATTTCAAACTCAAAATAAAGTAAAGCATAATTTTGATTGAAGAACAGGAGGTCTCATCACGAGCTGGCCTAATCATGATCATTAGTGCTGTCTAGTATAACTTCATTTTTTATCATCAGGGTGATGGCTCTTAGTTAAAATATCAAGAGGCAAGAGGTCTCATCACGAGCTGGATTGCTTATTCTAGGTAGTTCTCGTGAATGATACTATCACATCTGGTTATCATGCCTAGATAGTAGTCTTCTGTCAAAATAATTGTTTCGATAACAAAAAAGGGAAAAAATTATATTCATGGAACAGATCCTAGAAATTTATCAGTGAAGTAGATTTCTATATCTTATACTGATGGTGCAGATTATCTTTACTATAAGTACTTTGTTTTGGTTAGGATATTTTTAAGTTTATCTTTAGAACTTTTATTTACAGAGATGGGTTATTTCTAGATTACACTTATGAATATAAATCAGATAATGGTTTTACTTAGACTGAGAATTTTTTATTGTTTTGAATAGGTTTTAAGATTTCGTTCATACTATCATTTGAAAATTGTATGAGCAAAGATAATTGGTTTGCCCAGGTTGTCGCCATTTGTTGGCAGGCAACAACCCTCTCAATTTTGTTCTACTGTGATGAATAAAAATGATTAGTTCTCTTCAATGATTTATTACAAAAAATTATATAAGAGTACCTTCAGAATCTTTGATTCTGAAGGTACTCTCAATTTTAGAAGAGTTAAGAGTCATAATAGAAATTATGAAATACTTTCATAAATCTAATAAATTAGCAGCTGTTAATTGTGTAAATTCAATATATATAATCAATTTTTATTTATCAATTAATCTGATTATATATTGATTTAGGAGATTTAAAGTATAGTCTGCTAAATAGTTCTTTGGATTAAAATGAAAATACATTTTGAACATGTTACAATTTGGTTTTATTGATTTCTTTGGACAAGGTATTTATTATTATTAGTTTTTGTAATTTTTATGATTAGGGTTGAGCAATTAATTGAAATATTTTATGTTAACCCTAATAATTTATTTTTTCATAAAACTTGATCTTTTAATACCATGTCATTTTTCAAATTGTGGAAAATGTATATATGTTTCCCAAAATAACTAAAGTTTATTTTTATATATCATTTCGAAATCTTCATTGTGATATATTCGTAATAATTGAATTTTGATTTAATGTTTAGTTTTTAATATGCTTTCCATCCGATCATACTTTGCAATAGGTCATATGATGATTTGGATCCTATGAGTTCATTCAAAACTATATTATTTTACCCTTGAATCGATTACATGCATAAATATGGTTTTGAGCATTTTAATTATTATCTAAAGTTGACCTTGCTACTTGGTTGGGTTTACGAAACCCTAGGAGACATCATTGCTTGTAGTGACAACTTCACATCATCTGGTTCAATAGCATGATTGCCTTCCACGTATAATCCTTGCTTATTAACGTTGACAGTTGTGCTTATGGTATGCGATACGAATTGTTGGTTTGAGGACATCTGTTCAAAAGGATTTTAATATGTGATGATTATCTTAGTCAGATATGTTCATATTAACACCATCCTATCTGACAGTTGTTTACATCCATGAATTTACTTGATTTTGAATATCTTGTAATGATTTCAAATCACATCAATTTATTTGATGAATACCTACGACGGTTTGATGGTGAAGTTCTCATGCAGGGAAATTAGTCTAGGGTTACTCATTAGTTCCTCTAGAATCGCGTGAAGGTTCATAACATGTCTGTGTATTCGCGTATCCCTATTCCTTCAGTTTTTACAACCCCTTTCAATCCTCTGTCACCAAAAGAATTGATAATTGAACAAATGGCTCCCTTGAGTCGTTTTGAGCTTTCTGGCCCAGAGATGTTAGAAGTCGACCTTGAAGTTCTTGCCTTATTTGAGAAAATTAATTGGAAACTCTTCTTTTTGGGTTTCAGTGAACAGAACGAGGAAGCTACCAGGAAATTTCCGTTATCTTTTAATGGAAATGTTGCTTAAATAGGTGATTTACAGTTAGTCATAGATGAAGAATTCATTGCAAAAGCTATGAAGCTTCCTTGAACTGGTGAACACTGGTTCAAAGGGTCACGAATTGACAAGAAAAAGTTCAAGCAGTTCCTTCTCCCATTGTCAAAAGAAGATGCACACCTTAAATTCAGTTTTCCTGTGAAATATTTGAGGAATCAATGGTGTGCTCCTTTTGAAGTCATCTCCAGGTACATCTCTTGTGATGGTCGGTATTCGAATGTTCAATTATACCATCTGAGAATTTTAATGGCTCTTAAGGGTTTGAAGTTGAATCTACCCTAATTTTTACTTGATAGTTTGCATAAAATGGCTATCATGGTTCAATGTACCATTGGAAATCAAGAATGTAGGATTTTCCATCACGGCCTAATTAAAATGTTAGTTCAGTATCAGTTAGTTACAGTAGGGAAAACATGGGATGAATTCTTAAAAGAAAATGACTTCGAGTTAACTCGATTTTGGCCTACTTACTCACCTAAGACTCACGCAAAAGGAAGAAAGCCTTGTGAAGGAGAAGTAAAAGAGGAAACCGACCATATAAGTGATCATGAGGGGCTGGATAAGCTCTGTTTAATAGTTGAAAATGAGAAATTTTATACTGAAAACCCTCCTGAACAATCCAAGAGAAAAAATGAAGTGGGAGAAGGAAGTAAAGTAGTGGTTCAGATGCACTCTGCTAAGTCAACAGGTGACTTGTATTCTAAGGTTATGGAGCAGAGAAAGAAGTATGAGGAAAAGGGGAAAAATCCAATAGGTGACAATAAAACTCTTGAATCAAGTATGAGAAAATCTGAGATACTTAATCGAAGAATTACAAGGAGTATGATTAGTCTTTCAGTTCCAAGAACTATAGAACGGAGTTGTGAACCCATTGTTGTTGAAGATAATAGTAATAATGAGGATGAATCTCCTCCTTGTGAAACCCCAATCAATGTATATGAACAGGAACAGAGTAATAGTCACAAACGATGTGTTAGTATCTCCTAAGAGATTCAGGAAAGATCATTGATCATTACCAGCACAGTCTGAGCATGAAGCTCGATTCGATTCATCATTAAATGATAGTGATTCTTTAGCAGAGACTTTAAAAATAGCGAAGCAGTCGATCAAGCTTTCGAAACAACATAAAGTTGATCAATTAAAAGATATTGATGAAGCTTGTGACAAGATGAAAACAGAGTTATAACGGAAGAAAAATGAATTACTTATGTGGGTTGACCGATGGCAACAGATGAAAGCCAAAAAAGACAAATACAAAGCAGAAAAGAAATTGTTAATAGCAACTAATGAGAAATTACTAAAAGATGAAAGAGTTCATGTAGAAAAAATCTTGAAACTTAGGGCCAAGCTGTTAGAAGCCAGGAAAGCGATCAAGTTACAAATAGCAACGACTTAGGCTATTTTTAGTTGTTTTAATTTCTATTTTGACAGGTAATAAGATGTTTTAATTAGCACACCTGCAAAATCTACGATTTTGCAGGCATGCTTATAATGTGTATTATTTTATTTTCTGTTGTCATGATTTTAATGAGAAATTCATTTTGCTTGTTACAGGTGTACATGGTGTTGACATGCTGTAAAGAATATAGGCTGTTTTTGCTCATCGTTGGCATACGTTGGTGCTTCTGGAAGAATTGGATACTAAATATAGCCGTGTCATAAGTCAATCCATCTGAGCAGAAGATAATACAGGCTAGTCATTTAATTGACATTTTGTTTCATAGGATAAACGTATCTGCTAGGTGCCTTCTTGGAAGAAATTCAATGCAACTGAATAGGGATAAAAAAAATTCTGTCTTTATTATAGTGGTTATTAGATACTGAAAATATATTTTTAGCATGCCTGTTACATAGAAACCGAGAGGAGTTACTAGTCTTATTATATAAGCTAGTAAGCTCGATGTAGAAAAGGAGGATGGAGTATTGAAGAAATAGACTTATCTGAAATATAATTACAGTTCTGGTTTTAATCTCTTTGCTGGAGTTTTTCCTTTGGGGAAGGATTGTGACTTGAGTTCTCAAACTGGTATCACTATCTGTTACTATTTTTGAAAACTTAATATATATATATTTCAATATATCATTTTCCCATTATGCTTTTGTGCAATTATACTGTGTTATGATTGTATTGAATATCCAAAATAATACTCTGTTTACACAATATTAATGTTTGAATGAGAATATTATTGAGTTTGATTACTTAATATTTGTATTGATAATTGGAATTCGGTAATATAAACATTTCATATTTAGTTTTTTTTATTTCATTTGTATTTTGACAATGTATTCATGAATAAATATCATCCTTTTATTCAAATATTTGGTATTGATTATTAGTTATTAATTAATAGAACATCACAAAAAAATTAAAAGTAGTCATCTATTTTAATTTTCTGTTGCTGTGCATATTCAGCAGAGTGATTTAATGATAATGATTTAAATATTTTCATTTAAATCATTATTGTTTATCTCTTTGTTTATTTGAATCATTAATTGATAATTAATTTAGTTTTCAAGTTGCTCTCAGCTGAAATATGATAGTTAGTTAATTTTAATCTTAGCTTAGTTTATTTCTTAAATTTTAGTTATTTGAACAGTTGTTAAATAGAATTAGATTAATTTGATAAAACTTAAAATAGTCATTAAATTAAAATATTTAAAGCAAAACCCTAAAAAATTGAAGACTTTCCTTAAGAAAGCATTTTAGGATAACCTAGGTTTTAGAAAACTAATTCTAGGGTTTATTTAGGTAGTAATAAAAATAGGATAGATTTTTACTGAATTTTTAGATTCTCCTTAAGAGGAAAAACTCAGTTGGTAGCAAGACCATAACCTGCGAGATTTTGCTATTTCAAACATACCGAGAGCTTCTCTAAGCGACTTGTGTGGGCTTAATCTCTTTAGTTGGCCTAGGTCAGAAAATCTGGCCAACAGGTCTTAGGAAGGCCTTGTACATGGTTTTAAAACCATGTATGGGGGAGATGTTGCAATGTTCTTTCCTAACAAAATGAAAAATAATAAAAAATATTATATGTCCGCCATAAATAGTATTAAATATTAATAATAAAAATATTATATGTCGACCTTAAATAAAAAGATGTGTCTTTTGGTCAGAATCACACCAAAGCTGATAGTTGAGTGCAATACTTAAGAATAGGTTTGCACCTCCAAATATTTGATCCCTCTTGGCACTTGATAGAGCCTAGTATTTGGATCTATGCTGGTTTTAGCATAGTTGACTTTAAAAATCCTAAGAAGATTGGTCTTTCCTTGTAAACTCTGATGTTGTCTAATTGTACGAGGAGGATGCATATTAACAATCACCTCTACTTTGAGTGGGTCAACCGTAATCCCCTTGTTGGACACTATAAATCCTAACAACCGTTATGATTCGACACAAAAACACACTTGTGGGGATTCAAGCGAATCTTATAGTGTTTGCATCTTTCAAACACTAATCGTAAATGGGTTGGATGATCCCTTCTCTTGTGAGAATGTGTTAGGAGGTCATCTAGATAAGGTTCGAATATGTGTTTGATATCATGAAAGGTGAAATTCATAGCTCTCTGGAAGGTGGCTCCAACATTCTTCAAACCAAAGGGAATCTTCCTATATGTAAAGGTACCCTAAGGAAAGATAAAAGCAGTCTTGTGTTGATATTCATGCTTGATTTGAATATGGCTATACCCTAAAAAATCCATCCATAAAGGAAAAAATCTCGTTGCCTGCACAGAAGTCTATTATTTGATCAATGAATGGTGTGGGGTAGTTATATTTGGGGCATGCTTTATTCAAATCCCTAAAATTAGTACGTACATGAACTATCCCTTTCTTTTCATCGACTGGAATGGGATTGGATACCCATTTTGTCATCAAAATAGGGTAGATGAAACTTGTTTTTAGGAGCTTCTCAACTTCATATTTAACAATGGATGGGTCAATACCTGACATATCCTCATATGACTAGGAAATTACGTCACATAATTCTTTAGAAGGTCGGTATAAATGGAAACTCTTTAGATGAATAATTTTCTCCAATGTAAATATTCTCCATGACATTGGGGTTAGTGGAAATATTGATCATCCTAGTTTCAGATATGTTTTCCATATTCCCTTCAACAAAAATTCCTTCTTTTGCTAAAGGGTTTACAGGTTGATCAACACCCCCACAAAGTCTCACATGGAACTCTTGATTCTCCATCTTACTTAAGTATAGAAGAAAATAATACCTATGGTGCATATCTTCCCAAGGTTTATTTATTCTTATCATAGCTTCTAGAATGGCTTCATCCAAAGGAAAAACCATGTCTAAACAATTAGAAGAACACGTGGAGTTCACTTCCCATACATGAGGGTATTCTACAACTGACTCCTTGGAGACAGAAGGATTCAAGATGGGATCGACACCAACATCATAAAGAGATTGATAAGCAATATATGTTGTAGATAAGAGCACTTTCAGTTCATCTTGTGTGGGTAAGATCCATAGATCGATCTTATTTGAAATCGAAGAAAAATCCCCGAATGTAAAAGTGATGTTCTTCACACTCGTTGATCCAATATAATTTACAGGAGCAGGGATATCAAATGTGCTCATAAGTGAAGTGTACATTCCTACTCCTAAACACTCATTCATTGGATAGCCCTGATCAACCATCGAAATATTTGATTCTGATACGATTACATGACTTTTCTGGGTAAATGACAATTGATCGATTGCAACAATCTTTCCTTTGTGAGGAAACATAAGTATTCGAAACACAAACGATGGGATCACATGCATAGCATAAGTAAAACTCCTACCCAATAGAAAATTATAATCAAGAGGAGCATCTACGACTTTGAAATCGTCTAAAACTACTTTTCCCACCAACTCAATATCAAAAGAAGGTAGAATACCGTGAGGGAGAAAATACCTGCCATCAAAAGTAGTGAGTAAGGTCATGGATGGAACCAAATCATAGGACCCTAAATCTCGCCAACAGGATATGACCATTACACAAGTAGATGTTCCTTCATCAATGACTATTCATCCAATGGTTTTAGTCCCGTGGACTACCTCGATTTGAAAATATACATGATATGGCCAGTGTGGTTTGACATTGGACATATCAAACTTAACTACTAGACTTGTAGAGCTGAGACTACTGATAGTAGCCAAAAGCGCATTCCATTGTCAAGGACAACTTTGCAACACTTCTAAGGTGGACATAACACAATGTGTTTGGGATAAATATTCCACAACCGAATAGTTGGGATAACCTACGTGTTGGGATTATGTGATGCCTATTAAAAACACCTTTCGACATCTTTGGCATAAGATCGGTCATATTTTCAATAGAAAAATGGGTCGATGATTCAACAGTTTGTTTCTCTTTTTGTGGCATCTAGAGGTCATAAATTTTCTTTCTAGTTTGTCATAGAGTGTGATTGAACCATGTTGATATAGGATTTATTAGACAGAGAGGCACCTTGGGTGCCCCCAATGGTATGAGATCTACCTGAAATTGCATTTTGTCCCTTTGGAAACAGGTCCTTGAGGACAATGGGTTGTTGTTTGAGCAACTTCTAGGCTTTTTCCATAAGGGGGCATTGGTAAGTCAAGTGATATTCCTAACAAGTATTGCAAGGGAATTCACTTTCTTCTTTTCATTCTTACCCCACTCAACATTATTCATGGGCTTAGGTTTGTTTTGATTACCTTCTCCCTTCTTTCATTTATTCTTTATCCCACCATATTGTTGAGTACCCTTCTAGTTAGATTGTACATTATTCACATTAGTCATTTTTGGGGACGGTTTGGAAACAATACTTACCTCTACTACAAATTGCTTCATAGACAATTCATGTATTTGTTGAGCCCAACATTCTACAATAGGTGTCTCAATTGAACCTACAATGCCATCGGCATGCGGTTCAGGCTTCGATTTCAAAAAGTCGGTAATCGATATTGGTGCATATGGTATAATATCATGCATAATCCTAGATTGAGCTTTGATCAGATGAAGTTGTTGGATTTGAGTATGGATTCATATTCTATAGTCACTCTTGAAGTAGAGACATATTTTGAGATGTAAGGAAAAAGTGGTTTTAAAAACCACTCTAGTAAGAATGCAGGAGGTATATGAGCCTTAATAAACCTCTTCCTTCACTGCCACTCCTAAATGTTGTCATAGATATGTGTGGTTTTATTTTGTCTTAAAGTGGAAAAAATATTTGTGCTGACATCATAGTGGGCAAGCAAATGGAATTGGTTAAGAAAGACAATCGCTAGTCATAAAATCTATTATAAGTGACGGGTGGCAGTTTGATGTACCATAGCCGCCATGCTTGTTAGGGTTCTCTGAAAAGTCTTAACCGAATGGAATCATCATTCAACGAGTTAAAAGAACACCAAAGATGAAAAGTTGTGACATGGCCTCTTGGGTCATCACCAGTTTTTCCTTCAAACTTAGGGGATATATGAAGGTAGTTTAACTGGAGCAGGTGGCCAAGTCAGATCGTGGCGCATAAGATCGTTTGTTAATTTTGATAAATATGGTAGGTTTAAAGTTTCCAGAAAAGGAAGATGAGGCCTAGTCGAAGATTGAATTTGGGGAGTTTGGTGGGGAGGATTCCCCAAACCAAAATTCCTGTAAGGTTGGCTGGGGCTTCCCGCAACCATAAGTTGTGAAGTAAAAACAGTTTGAAAAGGATTCCACCCAAATTCTAAATGGTTAATTCATTGTAGTGCATTATGTTGAATTTGAGACTAACTGCTTCTGTCTGAAATAGGTATTGTAGATACGAGAGTTGTGTTCCTTCCACCAAACAGTGAAAAAGAAGAACTTATAGTTAGCACAGTCTAAGTTTCAACAATACTTTGAAATCTAAATCTTATAAAGGGATTTTGGCTTGCAAAGGGTGAACCAGAGTATGTAGGTAAACAACCCACAAATAGAGACGAAGGAGGAATATGTCCTCCATACCAAGGAAAACCATGTACAAAAGGAGCAAAACTGGTAGGATTGTTTTGAAAGTTTTGAAACAAATGGGAGGATTTAAATGGTACACTAGTTATTCCAGCAACAACTACTATAGAAGATCTAGTAGTAGGTCTCATACATATAGAAGGATTAATCACTCAAGTGTTAGGTGAACCCAAGGTTTTTGAACCGAAGTTTAAAGACACTACAAGTGTAGAAATAGATTGAGTGTTAGGTACTTGTATATTGACATGAGGAGGGGATAATCCTCTTGATAGCATAGTTGTTGTGGGAGTATAAAGGTCTCTTGATCCTTCCACCATGTTATCCATTAAAACCCTGAACTAACCCTATATGCACTAATCATGGGATGACCAAAGGAAGTACTTGCACAAGAACTGAATCCTCAAGATCAATTAAGGGTGGGTTAAAATGTATTGCAAAGTCCTTGAATCGCATATCTTTGTTGAATTTTTCTTAAATTGCTTAGATGATATCTTAAAACAATTAGCCACTAGTAGATCACTAAAAGAACAACATGCACAGAAACATAAGAACATAAGAACAAAAGGATTTTCCTCGGGGAAACCACAAGGGAGAAAACCCTGCAAAACTTCCTCAATATAGAACTCAACCAGTGCAGTATAAACCTAGACAACTACTGCTCTCTCCTTTTTGGTGCACTAATCCTTCTCTCTCTTGCTAAGACAACTTGAGTGAGTGAGTACAAGTGAAGGGGAGTGCCTCCCTATTTATATTCTTCAGTTGAATTGACCTCTAACCTAGTAGGGCTGACTTCTCTAACTGATTGGGCCCACTTGTCCAACTTGACACCACAAATAACATTTATTATATTGACACTTGGGTACTATTGACTTGACTTATATTTGGAGGTTTACATTGCTTCTTTCAATGAAACTAACAAGACCAAAATCATTTTTCGAAGGAGGAATACAATACATTTGGAATATCTTCTGAAGTTATAATAATTTAACACTCCCTCTTAACTAGGAAGGTATTCAACCGTAGCAACAACTTCTACTACAACTATACAACTATCTGGTGAGACTCTATATGTCATAGAAAGTTTTGGAACATCATCTAACGTCTTCATCATCAATCTCAGCTGGAACATCTTCTGTAATCTTTGTCTTTTGTATGCTCTTGGACATCTTCTATTGTCTTCTACTGAATCATCTTCTGGATCATCTTCTATCAGTATATGAATGTTGAGTCATCTTCCTGGATCTTCTTCTTGAAGCATCAGTATGTGAATACTGAATCATCATCTATCTCATCAGAGTATAAGTGTTGAATCATCATTTGTCTTGTCACTATATGAATACTGGATCATATTCTATAGGATCATCATGTGAATACTGGGACATCATCTGTAACTTCATTATCTGCAACATCTGTGTATGGACACTAATAACACCAAGAACAATATTAACATGTTAGTGCTAAAAACTCAAACAACAACTACTGCTAGATCTTCATCTGCATTACCAGCATAGAGATGTTGGAACATCAAAACCATCATCAGTATAGGAATACTGAAGTAACATATATCGACAGTCGTCATTGTACCATCACTGATACAAATTCAATCAATAAACTGATCAATCATCAATACTGAAGCAAATAAACATCACAACAATACCGAACAACAACATCTCAACAATCATCAGTATAACAATACTGCAACAATCATCTAAGCATCTTAGCAATCATCAGTAGCAGACAGTATAACAATATTGCAACAATCATCTAAACATCTCATCAATCATCACCAACAATCATCGACAATCAACATTATAACAATACTGCAACAATCATCTAAAAATATTAGCAATCGTCATCAACAATCATCAACAATCAACAGAGTAACAATACTGCAACAATCATCAAGCATCTCAACAATCGTATAAACATCTCATCAATCATCACCAACAATCATCGACAATCAATAGTATAAAAATACTGCAACAATCATATAAACATCTCAGCAATCATCATCAACAATATAACAATACTGCAGCAATCATCATCATCAACAACCAGCAGTATAAAAATACTGAGCATACATCTTTCCCTTCAATGTCTCAGAGAAACATCACAGTGAGTTCTCTGGTAGATCCATCTGAGCATTTTGTCTAACTTACTAACTATTTCGAGCCAAACAAGCCTAGTTAGATAGATGGATCTCCCTGGGGACCAAACAAGCCTTGTCTAGCTTACTAACCCTTTCGGCCAAACAAGTCTAGCCAAACATACTAATCCCCCTAGAATCGACATGCCTTGTCTGGCTTACTAACCCTTTCAAGCCGGACAAGCATAACTAGACATACCCTCCTCTAGACCGAGCTACTCACCATTGAATCCATCATCCAACTATAGTCACTCCATATTTCGAGAGTGCACCTTTCAGACTACACCAAGCTTGTCTCTAAAGTTTTCAAACTTTACACGAGCCAGAGTCTTAATCAATACATCTGCTACTTGTTCTTCTGTGGGAACATACTTGAGCTTTACAACTCCCTTCTGAACCATATCCCAGATGAAATGATATACAATCTCAATGTTCTTTGTCTTATCATGAAACAAAGGATTCTCTGTCATCTGAATGCAACTCTGATTATCACAAAGGATATCAGTGGCATCTATCTCTCCATTGAATAGTCTTGCTAACATCTTTCGAAGCTATACTGCTTCGCTACAGGTTGAACATGCTGCAATGTATTCCGCCTCTATCGCACTAAGTGCAATACTGGTTTTCTTTCTATTGAAGCAAGATATCATGCTTGATCCCAATCTAAAAAAACATCATGATGTTCTCTTTCTATCTTTGGCACTTTCGCCCCAATCTAAATCTGCATATCCATGTAATTTGATCTCACCACTAGATGCATATCTGATCCCATAATCTAAAGTTCCCTTTAGATACCTCATCACATGTTTTTCCTCAATAAGGTGAATGTGTTCATGATTCATCATATATTGACTTAAGGTGTTGACCGAAAAACATATATCTGGTCTTGTATTGGTTAGGTACATTAGTGAACCAATAATATGTCTATATAGAGTGGCATCAACAACTTCTGAATTATCGTCATTCAATAGCTTCAAACTTTTGGTCATTGGGGTAGTCATAGCTTTGTAATCTAACATTCCAAATCTCTTTAATATTTCTATAGTATATTTTCCTTGGTTTAGGAAAATATCATCTGGATACTGCCATACTTCAAGACCTAGACCGTAATGCATCATTCCAAGGTTTTTCATTTCGAATTCTACGGAAAGCTTCTTTTTACATTCGATAATCGGATTATCTTGTCCTGTCAAGAATAGATCATCTACATATAGTAACAAAATCATAATTCCATCATCATCAACCTTATAATAGAGGTTGGAGTCTGCTTTACTTTTAGTAAAGCCTAAGCTCATAAGAAATCCATCGATCCTTCCATACCATGCTCTGGGTGCTTTCTTTAGGCCATACGATACCTTCTTTAGTCTACATACATGATTCTTTTGATCATTAATCTCGAACCCTTGCGGTTGTTCGGTATATACTTCTTCTTCAATCAAACCATTTAAAAATTTCATCTTCATGTCCATTTGATGTAGCTTCCAATTCATGTTGGATGCCAAGGAAAGGACAGTTCTTATTGAGGTGTATCTTGCAATTGGTTCAAAGCTCTCTTCATAATCAATTCCCTCTTTCTAAGAGAATCCTTGGGCTACAAATCTTGACTTTTATTTTTCTATACTTCCATCTGCTGCCATGTTTAGTTTTGAATATCCACTTCGAGGATACCATTGACTTTTCCTTCGGTCTTGGTACTACTTCCCACACATTATTCTTTATAATGGATTGGTATTCCTAGACCATTTCATCAACCCACTCTTTCTGCTTTATTTCCTCTTCAAAACAAGTTGGTTCTCTGTCAACTAGATCACACATCAAAGCCATATAACTGGGGTATGACTTTGGCTTCTTCCTCTCTCAGATGGTTCCTTCAGGAGCACCATGTATTTTTGCTTCTTCAATTACTTCATGAGCCCAGGAAAGTATTCTCTTTCGAGAAATCAACTCATTTGGTAAATCTTTAGGTAGCTGAACTTCTTCATTTCTTCCTGCTTTATGACTTTCAACAGTTTTGGGAGCTTCATGCTCCTCTTCCTCTTATTTGTCTTTCTTTGATTTTATGAAGGCTGTATCTTCGTTAAATGTGACATCTCAGCTAAGTTCAATTTGACGGTATCATGGGATATATATCCGATAAGCTTTTGATTTTTCACTATATCCTACGAACAATCCCTTCTTTCTTGAAGGATCTAACTTCGATCTTTTATCCTTTGGAATGTGAATGTACACAAGAAAACCAAATATCTTTAGATGACTTACCTCTGGTTTTTCTCCGGAGAACATTTCTTCTGGAGTTTTGTTCCCAAGGGCACTGTGGAAAATTCTGTTATGTACATTTACTGTTGTCATTGCTACTTCTGCCCAAAGGTACATTGGGATATCTTGATCATGTATCACAGATTTCACAGCTTCTGTGATATATCTATTATTTCTTTCTGCCACACCGTTTTGTTGTGGATTGTAGGGAATGGTGAGCTCCCTCTTAATCTCGACTTCTTTACAAATATCATTGAATTCATTTGATGTAAACTCTCATCCCTTATCTGACCTCATAATCCTTATTTTCTTCTCATAAAGGTTTTCTGTTGGGGCCTTAAACTCCTTGAATCTATCAAACACTTCATCCTTCTTTTTCAAAAAGTATATCTAAGTCTTTCAGGAATAGTCAACGATAAAGGAAGCATAGTAAGAGTACCCACTTAATGAAGTGGTTTTTATTGGCACGCAGATATCTGAGTGAATAATATTTAAGATCCCTTTTGCCTTACTATCACTTTTTGGAAAGGGATTTTTAGTATTCTTCCCTTGTACACATCCTTTGCACACTCCTTCATGCTCTATCTGAATTTCTAGTAAACCAGTAACCAACTTGCTTACAATTGGAAGGGATTTGTAGTAAACATGAGCAAGCCTTTTATGCCATAGCTCACATGGGTTAATGGTATTGGTTGCTAATGTTGAATCTGTATGTCCCTTCAATTTGTAGAGTCCTCCTTCTTCAACTCCAATCTCCACTGCATCATCTATAGTATTACCTTTGGTCGACATGAGGTCTTTTCCATCTACAAAGGTAACTTTGAAGCCTTTCTTGTCTAAGGCTGAAATGGAAAGAATATTATTCTTTAGTCCTTGGACATATAGGGCATCTTTCATTTTCATAGGATTTCCAGAATCCAATTTATAGCATGCTTCTCCTATTCTTCTAATGGGATATTGAGAATCATGTCCATTAAGCATCACTTTGTGTGGAGATTCCTTTTGTTCAAGGTATGAGAGTGAATCCTTGAAACTAGTCATGTGCTTGGAGGCACCACTATCAATTAGCCATGTATCATTTACTGGTGAGATTGATCCTATTAGAGTATAGATCAAAACATATTCTTCATTGGAGTCTTCATACTTCTTTGCTTCTTCTTCTACTTCTCAATCACTGTCTTCAGAAACATGGGCCTGAAACCTTCTCATCTTCTTGATTCTTTCTACTTTCATGGGACAATTGATGGCAATGTGTCCCAACTTGTGGCAATTGAAACATTCAAAATTTGAGAAGTCTCTTTTGGGTCTTTTAAACCCTTAAGTATTAGGAGGATGGTCATGAATCTTGCTTTTGCCTTTGGTGTGGGCAATCAGGGCTTGATCCTAATTGTCATTTAGCTTTTCTTCTCTGGCTACTATCCTTTCTTCTTCTTGGACACATTCTTCCCATAACTTCCGAAATTTGGTTAGTTTCCTTCTTGAGCAAATTTTTCGAATAAAGGATTCCCAATCTCTTGGAAGGCCATTTAAGGTTGTCATTACAATCTCTGCTTCTTCAACCATGTCATCAATGGGTTCTAGTTGATCGTTTATTTGAGATACTCTTGTAAAGTAAGATTGCATAGTCTCTGAATTTTGAGCTCTTACACTTTTTAGTTGATTCCTCGGGGTCATTTTTCTATTAATGTTTCTCCCTTCAAATAGACCTGATAGGGCATCAAACATTTCTTTTGGAGTTTCTCTTGAGGATACTTGAGGAATCATGTTATCTTTGATGGAATCATCTATGATCCTTTTTACTATGATCATATCCTTCTTTTTCTTGGACTTGGCTTCATCTTCTTCTGGTTCTTTCACTTCCTCTTTCACAAACTTTTCTAGATCATTCTCTTGGAGGATGAGCATGATCCTATACTTCCAATATCTAAAGTTGTCAACCCCTTCAAGCTTTTCATCTAGCTTGGTATTTTTCGTCATATTTAGAAGATTGGGAACCTCAAATGGAAAAAGGTGGAAATATACTTGCAAAAAGCAACTCCTGACTAGCCTTCTTCTAGATGTCCTAGGGTTTGAAGCAAAAACCCTAATTTTGCAGTTGGGATCACAGGTGGAGCTGAATAGTGAAAAAAATGTGCCTCCCTGAGGAAAGGTAGACTGTATCCTCCTTTTTCTAATATTGATGATGAAACCTTAGGAAAAATAAAACCCTAGTTTGTCTTGACAACAGTAACAGGTCAAAAATTGAAAATTCTTGGAATTCAGTTTTGTCTCCACAAAAAGATGCGCCCTTCAGAAGCGAGTTGGGAGAACCCTCTTTTCTAGTTGATATGTTGAGGGATTTGTTCATAACAACAAACCCTATTTGTGCAGTGCTTCCTTTCAGGGTGGCTCTGATACCATGTTGAATTTTTCTTAAATTGATTAGATGATATCTTAAAACAATTAGCCACTAGTACATCATTGAAAGAACAACATGCACATAAACATATGAACACAAAGATTTTCCTTAGGGAAACCACAAGGGAGAAAACCCCACAAAACTTTCTTAGTATAGAACTCAACTAGTGCAGTGTAAAACCCAAACGACTGTTTCTATATCCTTTTTGCTGCACTAATACTTCTATGTCTTGCTAAGATAGCTTGAGTGAGTACAAATGAAGAGGACCGTCTCCCTATTTATATTCTTCAGTTTACTTGACCTCTAACCTAGCAAGGCCGACTTCTCTAACTGACTGAGCCCACTTGTCCAACTTGACACCATAAATAACATTTATTATATTCACACTTGGGTACTATTGAACCGACTTACATTCAGAGGCTTACATTGCTTCTTTCAATGACACTAATAAGACCAAAATCATCTCCAGAAGGAGGAATCCAATACATCTAGAATATCTTCCGAAGTTACAATAATTTAACAATCTTCAACCTCTACTATATGAGGACTAGGTGCAATATGCCTGATAATATTAGGTTCCCTAGGAATTTCACTTATCCCTATTGGCTCGAAAGAATCACTTCTATTGACATGTCTCCTTTGAGGTGGTGGTGGAGGATCCTCTATGAGTGGGGGAATATTTTGCAGCCTTCTTGACCTACATAGAGGTTGATCCTCCATATATAATGAGTCAAATAAAAAAACTAAATTCAACTAAACATAAGCAACTTAAACATCACACTAGCAGAAAATTCCCTAAGTATCAAGACCAATCAAGCAAAGATACCTTCCAAACTCAAGTCTGGGTTGATCATGGCCTAGGACTAACCAGTGAAGGGCGAAGAGCAGTTACCTAGGGTCCACAATACAATCACTTTGGGGAAAGCGTTTTAATAAACAATCACTTTTCCAAAGAGTTGCATAGGGTTTCCTCCCATGTATTCCCTAGTTACAATGGAATAACCTTCCACTGCCACTTGTATAGATCCCTAGAGGTCAAGATACTATGGCTACCAAACTCACAAAAAGGGTCTGGTGGAATAGTCGCCGGTCTGGTTTATGTGCATGGGCAGGGTAGCTAAGCCTGAAACTCAAATAATACTGGCGCAACATGGGGCTAAGGGTGGTACTGAATGAATCCCCAAATGCGCAACAACTTTGGTGTATGCTTAACCAAGTATTGGAGGTCTATCTCTACAACTCAATCTCACACAAGCTCGTGCTTAACTCTTGTGTGAGAGGATCTTTTCAACTCACCTTTTTGTAAGCTTAGGTTTCCTGAAGAATGGCCACTACGTTTTGAGTTTAATTGTTTTGGATGGTTTAATGATAAGCCCTAGTCCAAAACACTAGCCTAAACTAGTAGACGTCATCCCTAAAATATAAATATTTATTATATATTTTAATTATGAGTGTTCTCTTTTAAAGTCTTTTGATTTACTCAAATAGGAAGTGGACATGAAACTAATGATGTATTTTGACTCAACAAGAAAGTGAAATACATGAAAAGTGCAATAAAATTCAAATATAATGTTTTCACTTTTCGAAATGTAAAGAAACTAACTATGTGATTATGAAAATAAAACAGTTTTCTTTTCCTTTTCAAAGTTTAAAAATATGCAAGTGCGCCTAAAACTAATAAAAGTATCCTAGAATGCATTATAACAACATGAATTGCTTTTTTCTTTTAACTTTACTTTAAAATGGAAAAAGAAAATGGAGTATAAACAATGTGTAATTCAAATGTAAAAGCCTAAGTAATTCAAACTTTGTGCCAAATCTACCAGAACAAACCCTAAGATACCCTAAAAGTATGACAACAATTCACTTGGAATACAAACTTGTACAAAAGAAAAAAGTTAATCACCTTGGAACAACAAGGAATGGTCAACAAGATTGCAACATGATAAAGACTTGAACAAAAAATCAACAGATGTCGACAGGTAATGACCCAAAAATCATTCAATCCAAAGATAAACCAAGTGCAAAGACTAAGTACAAGGTCTTCTTCACACATCTCTTACCTAAAGGAGGACTTAAAAATACATTCAAGACCTTAATAAATAGAGACCATGGCACTCATGGTGCACTAATCAGACCCATAGGAGAGTTTTGAATCCAAAAGGCTCCAAGACAAACTGAGAAAAACTAAAACCCTAGCCTACAAATAATTGTTACAAGAATACACACGACTATGTATGAAACAACACACGTGTCACACATGACTGTGTATGTGATAACTTGCATTTTTCAAAGTAAATGCTAGTGTATATAGCTTGAATTGGCGTGTTTGTCTTACAACATTGAAAAAAAACTTGAAAAATTAAGAGGTCTGGGTTGGACTCAAAAACAAAAAAACTTATGCAAATTTGATCAGGAACTCAGAAACATAAATGACTGGAATAAATCACACAAGAAAATTCCAAAGCTACTAGGCTTCCCTAGTGGAGTCACAATTTCTGTTGTTAAGATTTATTCCTATGACTGGGGTTGTGGAGGTCACCATTACACTGGGTTGCTCTCAGTCTCAAACAACTACAAACAAGACTCAAACCAAGCATAAATTCTATAAGAGAAGAAAAGGGTTTGAGTGATGGATATTGTGTACCTTATTTATGAAGGTTGGTCCTAGATTTGTGCTTCTTCCAAACCAATATCCAATTTGTTGCTCCAAAACTTGCAAGAAAAGATACCCTCCTCAAACACTTTTGACTGTCATAAATCTGAAACATATATAAGGAAGAGCCTGAAACGCAACATTAGAATAAAAATCTATGAACATAATTCAGTAAATATAAAAAGTGTACACAATTTAGTGGGAAGGGAAGATCTCTTTATTAATCAAGTAACTTGAAACAAGTACATTTCTACCTCAGTCTAATATCGACTCCTTAGAACCATGACCTAGGTCTCCTTACTCCTCTTTTCTAACCAAAATCCTCTAGCATAGCCTTAGGTTAAGTGTTCTCTCCCTTTCTCCCAGCCTCTCTCATTCTTTTGTGACAAAATGAATATATAAGTTGCGAGGAATAAGCAGTTGGGAAAGGTGGGGAGGTTACAAAATCAAACTCAACCACCTTCTAATTAATCTCTTTTTATTTTTGACTAATTTTGGAGGGATACACTAGTGGTGCAAAGGAAACCTATGTGTAACATTCTAGTTTCCTTTAGACAACCTATGTGCACAACATTTAGGAGAAACATGCTAGTTGAATACAATCAACTAGCGTGTGGGACACGAGTTGTTAGAATTCCACGTGTGTGTATGGCTTAAGAAAATGATAAAAAGAGACAAAAAATGGAGTAAACAATGAGTGATTAAGACCATGATCATCTATATCAAATTGGCTCTTCAATCCATTTGTCCTTTTGTTTGACCCAAAGCTTAGTATCGTCACTTAGACAAATAAGTGTTGATTCAAGGGATAACAGTAGGAGACATTGTTTGAAATGGGATAAACCACATGAATAAAAAGGTGATCCTACTACGTTCCAATGATTATGGTTAGGGACATTTACTATTGTTGAACAATTAGGCCCTGGCACTTTCCGATTATAGACACTATAGGGGTCTCTAGAGACTTACCCAGTGAATGCTCAAATAATTAAAAAATATTTTTCCTAGTGTTTTCACTAGGAGTGTACATAATAATAAACTAGTTTAGTTTTTCTTTCAATCCTGCCTAATTGTTTTCAATGAAGTGGTTTAAATGGTACTTTGAATCCTGTTGTTTGCTGTAAAGGTTGAGAGGAACACTTTAAAGATTGTTGCAGATTGTTTTCCAAGTGACTATCTTGACAAACGATTTGTCCAATGAGTTTTTGGAATATGTTTTCAAGTGTTAATTTCCAACATTACCAGAAATGTTTTCACATATCTGGAGGATAACCGTAGAAAATTTAAACAAACTTCTGTTACCACCTATTTATTTCTACTGTCGTTGGTCTTATTGCCTTGAAAATTTCGAATTTACATTGGCGATCATGTGGTTTTCAAGGTTTTGCTCAGTTGAGTAAAGAATTAAAATTTCCCAAGTTTAGCTAAAAGAGAATTCTAAACCTAATAAAAAGAGAATTATCCAAGTTTTATGGAGATGGATTAAATTACAAAAGCAAATGTTTGTATTTTTATAAAAACAATATTTTGTTTTTATAAAAATATTAAACAAAATCTTTTTATAAAAAAGAGAATTCTAAACCTAATAAAAAGAGAATTATCCAAGTTTTATGGAGATGGATTAAATTACAAAAGCAAATGTTTGTATTTTTATAAAAACAATATTTTGTTTTTATAAAAATATTAAACAAAATCTTTTTATAAAAAAATATTATTTAACAAAAGCTTTTATAAAAATTTATTGGCCTAAGTCCCATCTCCAAACACTCAAGGTATATTAAGCCTAACGAAGCGTCAACACATAACGAAGCACCAAAATGGTATAGGCCACAAACCTGCCACGTCAACCCATAACAAACCAATCAACACATAACGAAGCACCAAAATGGTATCGGCCACAAACCTGCCACGTCAACACATAACAAACCAGAGCGCGCCATCAAAGTCCAAGAGCCAAGCTTCGGGAGATATTCTATAACCCTTATTTTATTCCTTAGTGTGATTTTGCAACTCTTGGACCATATAAACCAAGAAGTACGCTTTACTTTCAAATGTGGGAATATTCAAGACTGAGCATGTCTAATAAAATAATGTCCAAACGTAAATTAAATTTGCTGGAGACAGAGAAGTCGGTTAATGGTTGGGACAACTAACGGCTTGTAACGTTTACGACAAAGCATTGTCTCTTCACAAGTAATTAGTACTTTTTTCAGACGCGTTGGAATGACAAGAAGTGACAATAGTATGATAAGAGTAAAGCGGCGTGAGTATGATATCAGAGCAGAGAGGAACGATTGGGCCCCTCAAACTATGGTTGTTTTGCGCCCTTTGAAGGTTGTCTTTTACCAATCTGGAAGCTAGTTCTACGATAGGACTCGATGCTTTGAAACAGGCCTTCGAAGCTCACGATGGGAAAAAGTGGAGGAGTAGGGAGCCATTTATCATACATCCAGTGGAAATTGCCAGTATCCTCGCCGAGTTTGAATTACATTGGGAATCAATTGCAACAGGCTTCTTACATGATGTTGTGGAAGAGCGTAATATCGTTATTTTTTAAAGAATAGAAGACGAGTTTGGTCGAGTTGTATGTCGCATTGTAGAAGGAGAAACAAAGGTTTCCAAGCTTGGTAAATTACAATGTAAAAACTTAAAGAGTTCTGTCTAAGATGTGAAAGCTAATGATTTGCGCCAAATATTTCTTGCTATGACAGAAGAGGTCCGTGTCATTATTGTGAAACTCGCTAACAGGTTACATAACATACACCGGAATGAATGAAGAACGCATGAAAAAAATTACTGAGTTCAGAAGTTGCAGTGATGGAGTATCATGAGTCTCTTAAAGAACGTGGAACCAAAAATGCAGGACATGAATTGTACAGAGGACTGTGTGAAATTCCAGGATTAACGACTCAAATCAAACTCAATTTTATCCGACCTCTCAGGTGTATTTCCCTACATCAACTTGCACAGAGAAAAGAAATTTTCAAATACACAGAATAAATATGCTTGTGGTGAAAATGAAAACAATCAAAGCAGCTTAGTTTGACCAAATAGATTAACGGTTCACCCATGTTCCCCAAATTGAAGGTGGTGTTGTCTTAATTCTTTAATTTTATGTGCTGGGAATGTCAAACACGTGTTTACATCATCTTAGTTTGGCAAAGTTGATGGACGGTCAAAAATTCATTTCGCCGGCATAAAATGAGCTTGGGTTTTGTTTTATGATGCGTCAGAGAAAAATGGTCATGATATGACTTTTATGGAGAGCTGGGTGTTGAGAAGTTTGAAATTCTCTTCAGAAGAGTGGAGCCGTGTGTCTCTTGCATGGGCGAAGCGATTGAAGAAGCAACATGTGTTTTTCCTTATACTTGATGCACCGTCTTATTCAACTATTTAAACTTTGATTATTGCTCATAGAATTTTTGAAGGCTGCTGAAGACTATGAGGCCACAATTCAAATAGAATTCTACAAATTCAGCCACTGAAATTGATCGGACAGAGCCACGAAATTGAAGTTTAAGAAGGCAAATTTTCATGAAAATGATTGTTTGAGTCATTAACTTCTAAGATCTGTTTTCACCAAACCGAGATGAGTTTTGAGAAACTGAGAGAGGTTTTTCTTCACAACATACCTATATACAATAACCTCTCTCAGTTTTCACACAGGTACTATGGATTGAGAGAATCGAAGTGATCTTTACAAGGAATTTTTTAGGTTTTCAAATGACTGTTTTAGTCATCAAATTCAAAGGGTTGTTTCTACCAACTCAGAATGAATTTTACAAAACTGAGAGAGGTTTTTGTTCATTACGGGCCAATATTCAAAATATCCTTCATTTGTTACACATGTATCATATATTGGGAGAATTGAACGAATATTTAGAGTATATTTTTCCAGAAATTTGAAGTTTATTGTGTGAGTCATTAATTTCAAAATTAGATCCCAAGGAGCTGGAGTTGAATCAGAGAAAACAAAGACATGGGTTTTGATGAAAACATGGTCAATCACAGTCACCTCTCTCAGATTTCACACAACTATCACCAGCTAAGATATGCAAGAGGGGATTTAATGCCTTTTTTTTCTGCAGATCGCATCATATTTTTGTTTTGTGTATCTTGTGGCAAATATGCCACGTTAGAGTTTGTTAGAAGTTTGTTTTTTAGTTTGTAACTAATTTCGACCCAGAGGTCGGTCTCAGGAGTCAGAAGCACTATAAATATACTCCCCGCAAAGGGAGAAAGGGTTGGTTGGAACCCATTGGACTATTGTGTTTGTGATATTTTGATCTATTTTCAATACAAGTTACAGCACCGAATGTTGGTTATTTAAATGCAAGAATTCCTGTTTGCTTATTAATTACAGTCTGTAATTTTCCTTTGTTTATCTGCATGTGCTTCTTGTTATTTCTTTACATTATGTTTTCTTCATGTTGTAGACTTAGTGTATAATGGTTCGAGATTCATATTCATATGCCTCGGTCATTGTCTCCAACATCCACCAAACGTTCCTTCCAAAGTTGGTGTAGAATTCATCCCTGCGGTGCTCTACACTAATGGATTGTCATCTTTCTACCATTCCCACCAGACCCAAAACATATTGACCGTGATCAAAGTAATATCTTGCTCTTGCAAGCGTTTCCTACGCAAACCGCTCTGTTTTCTTGGTATTCGTGACTCCATAGCCCGATACGTCTTTACCCTATTTCAACCACCAATATTTGATATTCATTATGTGACAATACGTATGGACTTGTTATACATTTGTGAGAGATCCCTCTCCAGAATTGGAGAAGCCAGCTCCCTTTCCTAAAGTGGTTCCGCAGTTACCTCAAGGTCCGCCTTCTTGCAACCTTGGGTGTGATTTTGAGTGCTAGCAAACTGGCGTTGTTGCTGGGGACGAAATTGAAGATCATCCCTTGGAAAAACGACAAGGAATCTAGGGAGAAAGGGTTTCTGTGGGCAAACAAAGATTCCTGCATGTGAAAAGGTTGTATCATTTTCCTTGGCAACTCCCCTGAAAAATTCTGGAAGGTGACTCCACTAGGGAGACTGGTGGTCAGAAATACAGATACATGGAGAGGTCTCAAATCTTCCCTGGATATGAAAAAAAGGTTTAGATCTGACTGTTGATGGTGAAACAATGGTTAAGCATCAAGAAAGTCATGTCTCTTTTCACCTGGCGACTTCATCTGCGAAGAATCCATTCTTCATAATGTTCTATGGCATCTCTGCTATCAAACGGGGTTGCAAATTTTGAGGAGATGATTCAATTTCTCCACCATCAAGATGACTTCTCGGGCTACAAGGTATGCTCCTATGAATTTTGATGTCATTCTTGGTTACCCCAATCGAATGCCTCACGCGAATTGGCAAATATATCTTCCAATATTTAAGGATCAAAGGGGTGATGATGCTACCATTCCTTTGTTTATATTTCATAAACATATACATAAGCTGGGGGTTGGATGGCATGAGGATTCTTTAATGAAAATATTCAGGGCTAGTTTAGAAGAAAATGTTAGGTTATGGTATGAGGAATTACCATCGGTGAGTTTATCCTCCCTTAAAGACTTTCATACAACATTTCATGAACATTTCAAAAGGAATTATCCTTCTTTGTTGTTACTTCAAGATTGTTGTACACACGATAAAGAGTTCACTGAAAATGTGAAAGATGAATGTGGTGATGATTAGTATTTTGATGAAGAGGTTTTAGAGATATTGCATGAATATTCATCTCAAAAAGAAAGACAAACCAATTGCCATGATATTCAAGAAAATTCCTAGTAGTTAGTAGTGTCCTCCTTGATTGAAGTTAACATAGACCAAAGCTCTGTCTCAACGAGTTATATCTCTCTTCCTGAAACTGATGATGATTTGCAGCATTCTTGTCATTCTCTATGTGGCCAAGAAAAAGGTTGGGACTGTCAATCAGATCCTTCCTCATATTATTCAACTTTCTAAATTTTGTTACAAGAAGAGGCTTCCCCTTCTCAATCAGAATTTTTTTTTTTGCAACAACAATCTCTTCAAAGTTACAATACTTATGTGATTGATTACATAGAGAGTGATAATTCTGGAAAATATCAGGCTTGTAGTCCTCCCACATGTTTATTTTCTGAAATTGCAAGTAAAGAGAAATCAGATTTTGAAAAAATGGTTGAAGGAATACCTTTGCATGTTGATCAAATTCAAATTTCACCTAAAGATTTGCAGAATATATAAAGCCCTATTTGCTTGTAGAAGACAATCAACATAGTGATTTGGAAGGAGATGGTTGTACTAATTTGTTTTCTAAAGAATGCAATCAGCCTGTCACAATTTCTGTTGGTGAAGAAAATCTCAGTGCAATCCAAGATCAAAAGGATGAAAACAAAGTAGACAGTAAACATGTTGAAAGTGATTGTTTACCTTTGTTTTTTTCTTCATTTGAATGGTTGAAAGAGAGACTTAAAGTTTCAGATCAAAAATAGAAATTTGAGATTGTGGATAATGGTATAAACTTTCTCGGAATGGATGATAAGAAAGAAGAACAATTATGCAATCAATCCCAACCTACAAAAAAACCAGCAATATGCAATGAAGAGTTGAATAACCGTAGAAGAAGATGAGGGTTCTGAAATGGATGTTTCTTTTTGTTTTTCAAATTCAGAATTTTTTTGTCAAAAAGAAATCTGTTTGCTTGATCCTATTGAAGAAAGAAATAATGTTTCTGCTAAAGCATATAAAGAATATGAAGTTTTGAAATCATAAATTTTAGATGAAGTTGTGGATGTTTCGCCCATAAATTGTCACGAATTTTTCTTGCATGGTTCTTTTGAAGATCAGTTTGACAGTGTGCAAGGGAATTTACAGTCGGGACAGCTTTCTCATAATAAGATAATAACATAATTTTTTGAAAGTTGTTATGCGTTTTATGATCTAGTGGCAGAGTACATGGAGAGGTTGGGCAATGGTATTGGCTGGTTATACCTTTACTGTAAAGATCAATTTCTTTATTATAACCTTGTTCCATTAAGTCTGTCATCTCTATGTTTTATCAAGCATGAAAAGAAAGTTAGTTTATGGGATCATTTGCTTGATTGGCTTCACTGGGAGTCAGAAGTTACTTGACTGAGCATTGATGCTTAGTAAGTAGGGTAGGTAAGTAAATATGAATAAGCTCGACATGGCGAGCATTTTATGCAGCAGTTTTTAGTTTGTTTTCAGTTTCAGTTTTGGTTTCAGTTTCAGTTTTAAAGTTCAGGCTTGCAGTTACAGTTGGTTTCCAGCCTTCAGAGTATGGACAGGTGACAGGTTACAGGTTGAAAGGGGTTTGTTTGCAAGATGGTTTCAGTTGATGGTTATAAAGGAAGAACACGTTGGGGATTTCAGAGAGTTTTGGGAGCTTCCCAATGGATTCGGCACCTGGTCTACGAAGTTCTTTGCTACCTCATGGGGAGGATAGCATTCCTAGTTTGAGCCAATTGTTAGCACCTATTTATTTCTACTGTCATTGGTCTTATTGCCTTGAAAAATTCGAGTTTACATTAGCTAGTAGGTGGCTTTCAAGGTTTTGCTCAATTGGGTAAAGCATTAAAATTTCCCAAGTTTGGCTAAAAGAGAATTCTAAAGGTAAAAGAGAATTATCCAAGTTTTATAGAGATGGCTCAATTGGGTAAAGCATTAAAATTTCCCAAGTTTGGCTAAAAGAGAATTCTAAAGGTAAAAGAGAATTATCCAAGTTTTATAGAGATGGATTAAATTACAAAAGCTAATGTTTGTATTTTTATAAACAATATTTTGTTTTTTATAAAAATATTAAACCAAAGCTTTTTTTATAAAAAAATTATTATTAAACAAAAGCTTTTATAAAAATTTATTGGCCTAAGGCCCATATCCAAACACTCAAGGTATGTTAAGCCAAAGCACCAAAATGATATGGGCCACAAACCTACCATGTCAACACATAACAAACCAAACCACAAACCTGCCACGCCAACACATAACAAACCAAAGCACGTCATCAAAGTCCTTGAGAACCAAGCTTACAGAGATATTCTATAACCTTTCTTTTCTTCCTTGGTATGTTTTGCAACTCTTGGAGCATATAAACCCTAAAAGTACGCCCTCCTTTCATATGTGGGAATATTCAAGACTGAGCATGTCCAATAAAATAATGTCCAAACATTAATTAAATTTGTTGGTGACAGAAAAGTTGGTTAATGGTTGGGATAACTCATGGCTTGTAACCGTTGGTTGGTTTACGACAAAGAAAAGTCTCTTCACAGGTAATTAATACTTTTTTCAGACGCGTTGGAATGACAAGAAGTGACAATAGTATGATAAGAGTAGACCGGCGTGAGTATGATATCAGAGCATAGAGGAATGATTGGGCCCCTCAAACTATGGTTGTTCTGTGCCCTTTGAAGGTTGTTTTTTACCAATATGGAAGTTAGTTCTACAATAGGAATCGATTCTTTGAAATTGGCCTTCGAAGCTCATTATGGGAAGAAGTGGAGGAGTAGGGAGCCATTTATAATACATCCAGTGGAAATTTCCCGTATCCTTGGCGAGTTTGAATTAGATTGGGAATCAATTGTAGCAGGATTCTTACATGATGTTGTGGAAGAGAGTAATATCGTTACTTTTAAAAGGATAGAAGAAGAGTTTGGTCGAGTTGTATGTCGCATTGTAGAAGGAGAAACAAAGGTTTCCAAGCTTGGTAAGTTGCAATGTAAAAACTTAAAGAGTTCTATTTAAGATGTGAAAGCTAATGATTTGCGCCAAATACTTCTTGCAATGATAGAAGAGGTCTGTGTCATTATTGTGAAACTCGCTGACAGGTTACATAACATACACTGGAATGAATGAAGAACGCAGGAAAAAATTTACAATGTTCGGAAGATGCAGTGATGGAGTATCATGAGTCTCTTAAAGAACGTGGAACCAAAAATGTAGGACATGAATTGTACAGAGAACTGTGTGAAATTCCAGGATTAACGACTCAGATCAAACTCAATTTTATCTGACCTCTCAGGTGGATTCCGCTACATCAACTTGCATGGAGAAAAGAAAGTTTCAAATCCGCAGAATAAATATGCTCGTGGTGAAAATGAAAACATGTGTCAAAGCAGCATAGTTTGACCAAATGGATTAACGGTTCACCCATGTTCCACAAATTGAAGGTGTTACTGTCTTAATTCTTTAAAACTCACCGAAATTTTATGTGCTGGGAAATTCAAACACATGTTTACATCATCTTAGTTTGGCAAATTTGATGGACAATCAAAAATTCATGTTGTCAACATAAAATGAGCTTGGTTTTTGTTTTGTGATGCTTCAGAGAAAAATGGCCGTGATATGACTTTTATGGAGCGCTGGGTGTTGAGGAGTTTGAATTGTCTTCAGAAGAGTGGAGCCATGTGTCTCTTGCATGGGCGAAGTGATTGAAGAAGCAACATGTTTTTTTCCTTATACTTTATGCATGAGATGCATGCCTCTTCCATCTTATTCAACTATTCAAAATTTGATTATTGCTCGTAGAATTTCTCAAGGCTACTGAAGATTATGCACCCGCCATATGAGGCCACAATTTAGATAGAATTCTACAAATTCAATCACTGAAATTGATTGGACAAAGCCATGAAACTAAAGTTTAAGAAGGAAAATTTTCATGAAAATGACTGTTTGAGTCATTAACATATGATACCTGGTTTCACCAAACCGAGATGATTTTTGAGAAATAACCTCTCTCAATTTTCACACATGTGGTATGGATTGAGAGAATCAAAGTGATCTTTACAGGGAAATTTTTTAGGTTTTCAAATGACTATTTTAGTCATCAAATTCAAAGGGATGTTTCCTCCAACTGGGAATGGATTTTACAAAACTGAGAGAGGTTTTTGTTCATCACAAGCCAATATTCAAGACATGGGTGTTGAAAACGAAGACATGGTTTTTGACGGGAACATGGTCAATCACACTAACCTCTCTCAATTTTCACACAACTATCACTAGCTGAGATATGCAAGAGGGGCTTTAATGCTTTTTTTTCCAGCAAACCACATCATATTTCTATTTTGTGTAAATCATGGAAAATATGCCACGTTAGAGTTCGTTAAAAGTTTGTTTTTCAGTTTCTAACTAATTTTGACCCAGAGGTCGGTCTCAGGAATCAAAAAAACTATAAATATACTCCCCACAGAGGGAGAAAGGGTTGGTTGGAACCCATTGGACTATTGTGTTTGTGATATTTTGATCTATTTTCAATACAAGTTGCAGATCTGAATATTGGTTATTTGAATGCAAGAATTCCTGTGTTCTTCTTAATTATAGTCTGTAATTTTCCTTTTTTTATGTGCATGTGCTTCCTATTATTTCTTTACATTATGTTTTCTTCATGTTGTAGACTCAGTGTATAATGGTTCAGGATTCATATTCATATGCCTCGGTCGTTGTCTCCAACATCCATCAAACGTTTCTTCCAAAGTTGGTGTAGAATTCATCCCTAGAGTGCTCTACATTAATGGACTATCATCTTTTTGCCATTCCCACCAGATCCAAAACATATTTACCTTGATCAAAGTACTACCTTGCTCTTGCAAGCGTTTCCTATGCAAACCACTCTATTTTCTTGGTATTCGTGACTCCATAGCCCGATACGTCTTTACCCTGCTTCAACCACCAATATTTGATATTCATTATGTGACAATATGTCTAGCCTTGTTATACATTTGTGAGAAATACCTCTTTGGAATTGGAGAAGCCAGCTCCCTACCTCGAGGTCCACCTTCCCGCAACCTTGGGTGTGATTCTGAGTGCTAACATCTTCCATTATTGAGAATGAATTGTTACTTGACATAAGTGATGATTCTTTAGTAGAACGCTCTTATATCCTTTACATCATTCCTAACTCTTAAGGAGATTTCAGAATTTGCTTTCCCTTCATTGAGTGATTTTGTTTGAAAAAGAGTAAAGACAAGTTGCAATATAAGGGGGTCTCATCACGAGCCATCTTATCTTCTTCATATATATTTGTGGAATGAAATCTCCATTATTGGTCACCAAGCCAAGGATATGTCTTCTAGTTTTTAGTGGGAAGATAGGGGATCTTATCACGAGTCATCCTATTCATGATCTATGGGTATTGGTGAATGACACTGCAATCAATTGGTCAACAAGACAAAGCGGTGGCTTACAATTTATTTCTCAAAGAAAATTTTCAAGAAATCACTAAAGGTAAACTAAAGGACATGAGGTCTTGTTGTCAAGTCGACCTGATCATGATCATGAATTTTTACAGATTGATGCTCTCACAATCTGAATACTAAACCAATATAGTGTTCCTAGGTTGTTAATTTGGAGGATAATAGGTCTCATCAGGCGCCATCATGATCAATTTTTGTGAGCATTCATTGATGACGCTATCACAATATGACTACCAAGTCAGGTTAGTGGCCTTTGGTTATCCAAATTAAAAAAATGTTAAAAAAATAAGTGGAAATGTATTTGAATGAAATTTTTGGAGAGAATGGGAAAAAATACTCTGAATGGATTAAAATGAAATCCTTCTTTGGCTATGGACACATGCTGGCAAGAGACGTAATTCTTGTGATATTGGTATTTTATCTTAATGCTACTTAGTTTTATTTTTCTTCTGTTCTAACTTCAATTCTTCCTAGATAAAGGAAATCCCATAATGCATACCTATGTGTTCCTATCTTAGATATGCTATGAAAACTGATAATATGAAGTATGGATTTTTTTTACTTCGAAAATTGTTTCTTACAAACTCATGGATCTCTGTTTTCGTAAAGAAAGCTAGCAAGGTCGTAAGTATCCCAAATTTCATGGATTCCTAAAACTAATGCAATTGAATAGAGATAACTAGTTCTTCCGAGAGAGATGCCATTTGTTGTATCCACAATGATCCCTTTTCATAAAATGGGAACCCCCTTTTTAGTTGTTTATGTTTAATTCATTTATGATTTTTAATTTCTTAGATTGTTTCAAACTTAGGTTAAAATTTGCAAAAAAATCGACACAAAATAGTTTGTCCAAATCAAAACAAAACATGGGTCAAAATTATTGATACACTAAAATGGAAGTAGGTGAAAATTTGCAAAAAAATCAACACAAAATAGTTTGTCCAAAACAAAACATGGGTCAAAATTCTTGATACACTAAAATGGAAGTTGGAAGTCGGAATGACCTTATCTGTTTAAACTACTCCCAATTGTTTAAATTTGACTACATTATAGTGAAAATCAAGAATCGAAGATGATTATTAACATGAAAATTTAAAAGTTGCCAACTTCCCAACTCCAACTTTTCAGAAGTTAGAAGTCGAAAGAAACATCATCTAATTATCTAAATACTCTTTGATTCTTGACTATCGTTTTTCAAACTTTTTTGAAGCCGAAAGTTGGGGCCTCATGAAACTATTACTATATTTTATTCCCAAATCCTGAACCCCAACTTTTGCAAATAAACTCAGTAGGTGAAGGGAAGAGTATTTATCATTCTTGTTGTGTTGTAACTGCCCCGAATCCCTACTCTCGATCCCATCATTCACACATATTACTCTCGACACGCGGTGGTCGAGGAACTAACTATTTAAAATTTGAATAATTATCACAACGAAATTCAACTTTTTATTTTTGGGTCTCACATCTAAAAAGGTCAAAAAATTCAAATTTGGTGTACAGCACACACATAGATGCATTAAATAGGTTTTATGGTTTAAACCGTCCAAATATAAACTATTTAAATAGCTTGACAATATTTAAATTAGCACATATATAAAACTAAGTTTGGATTCTTTGCTACCATTGCACAGAGTTTTTGTCCTGCAAGTAAACCTGTGCATAGACTTCTAGAGTTGTAATTTCAGTTCTTACAAGTATTGTTTCTCTTCATCGGCTCTTTTTAAACTTGTAAGCAAATTCTTTGAGTTTATGACTATTTTATTTCTTTGCATACTTATACAGGGAAGTTACGGTCAGGAAAACTAGATCCAAAGACTTTGTTGATGAATTAAAAGGGTATGAGATCCTAACTTGGGGATTTTATTTGACACAGATGCCCGAGTTTCAAATACCTTGTTCCTATATTGGGCCAGGATCTATCGAAATATCAATAGTTCACAATTTCATGTTATTGTTGCTTCGCATGCGGTCTTACCATACACAGACCTGGTTAAATGGGTCGTCGATTTTGCAGACACGCTAACTAGTACATTCAGGGAAGCCAATCAGAAAGTGTTTACAAACATCAAAGTAGATACATTCTCCAAGATATATGGGATAAAGGCTACAGAGCAGCTTCTCACTCAGGAACTCATAAAGACTTTTGGGAACCAAATTAAGCGAGAGGTCCTGCTAAAAATTTGGATGGTAGACCCTTGAAATTTCATAATCATACCATCTTTAAGAAGATTTCCCCTGACTTTAAGAGAATTCCCTATACCTGATTACTACCATATGGCACTTGCAGAAGTGTCTTTTCAAACAGTCATAGATGGGAAACATAGTCAAATCCATACCAAGAAGAGGGGAGTGTGGCCCAAGTTCGCATTGTATGTTGGTAATTGAATGATTCATAATGCATCCCATAGAATCCTTATTACCAAATAAATAGTTGATCTAAAATTAGGATGCATGACCCTAAAGGATTTATACCAAGCTTATTCGCTCAGGCCCACCTAAAGAACTTTTACACACACGAGAGTGAACTAGATGATTTTCTTTTTCAAAACGCCCACAATTTTGATGAAGTGTTGAGTAAAATAATTGTTCCATGTAAGAGATTTTTGATTCATGAAGCACATAAGAAAGTAAGACTCGAGGTATTTTAAGAGAAAAGTATGTCCTTTGAGAAGAAGAAAATTACTGAAAGAGAAGCCATGCATACAATCAATGTAGCTAAAAAGACTACTACTACTTCCAAGACTAGGGAGCAGTTATGAGTGGATAAAAGGTTGGGAAAACAACCTGCTACTAGTTCTCCTCCTACTTCTCCCCTTCAAAAGTTGAACACTTTGATAAAGAACACCCATGAACTACAAGGTAAGTTTTATTTACCAAGTCAGTTTATCATATTGATTTTGTCTCAAGGGTTATGCCAAACATTTCTGTCAAGGTAGAGGGAGAAGATAGGATTAGTAACCAGCCTCCCAAAATAGTTACCAAAGAATTCATTGATTTAGAAATAGAACAACCTGAATAATTCACTAATCCAACACCAGTTACTCTAGGATCGTTGAAAATTTTGGTGACTCTTGACGCCCAAGTTACTAGTGCTAATGACAAGGTTCAAGAATCCATAAAACCTATTGATTAAACTATTAATCCTGATATTACTTCTCTTCACCTTAGTTCCAAACAAGATCCTTTGAATGTCGAACCCTTTGAGGAAACGACCCAACATAATCTTCTAACGAGTAAAGACACCACTCCTCATCTGTAAACCAAAAATTCTACTCTTGTATAGGACACCCAATCTCAGGATACTAATATGGATACAATTACTGAAAATTAAAGCAGTTTACCTGAGTATTCCTAGATAGAACCTTCTTCTCAAGACCTATCCCTAACCATCGTCAGTACCACGGACGTATTAACTTCTACAACTGAAGAAATGACAGACTTTGGAGAGGAAGTTGTAGTAGTTTTGGGAGATTATTTCTTCAACAAGAAACAAAAGGCCATAGTGAAAAGAGGTACCAAAAGAAACATGGAAGGCCAAATACTAAAGGATCCCATGTTAAGTAAAATCATTTGTAAAACCACATGTGATGATCCTCAAGGTGGAGCCATGGATGTTGCAATAGCTATGGGAGCCTTTGCAGGGGCCAACTACCACTCTGTATCCATTTTGACCAATGATCTGAATGAAGAGAAAGAAATAAATTTAAGGGTGTAGTCTGAAAAGGAATTTCTACAAGAGGACATGAACCAATATATAGAAAAAATTAAGGCTCAAGATGATATAGAGTTACACAGAATGGTAAATCAAGTTCAGTAATTGACCAAGCAAAAATGAATTACAGAAAAAAATGTAATCAAGTAGGTTGTTGAGCTGATCTTAAATCTCAGATAGAGGAAAACAAGGAGTATTAGGATTCCTCTGTATTTTTCAAACTCATTGCACAAGAATATAAATATGAATCAATTTTCTGCAATGAGAGTTTGAGGAAAACTAAGATATTATTATTCTAAGGTCTTAATGAAATACAGGATGACTTCAATGCTTTTGAGCATCTTTCATACTTAATTGATGATAATGTGAGTAGGAGACAAAAATTAGAGTCAGCTTACAACCAAATACATGAATGGCAGAAACACATAAAAGATGTTCCCCAAGACCTACCTCATCTTGATTCAACAAAGATCGAGAGAATTCAGATATAGATAAAATATTGAGAATTTGTGTGTGATAGTGTGGATTAGATTGTAAGGAAAGGGTAGAAAATATGCACAAGGTACTGGATGTTAATAGATGGCCTCATGGAGTTGTTAGGAATACCGACTTTTGATGAGATAGTTGATTCATACCCAACTAACATGATGATAGCCAAAGTAGAGGAACAAAGAAATGAGTTAATTGACAAAGATATGAGTCAATTGCTACAATCCAAGATATATTTCAGATAGATATCTCTTCTTTCAGACTATTTATAACAACTCCGAATCAACTTCAAATTAGTTTGCAAGGGTTCCTGGATAGTTGGTTGAAAATTCACTTCAATAAGATTAAGTCTTTGTTATGTAAATCTCAATTGCAATTGGAGCATGCTAGTTAACCATATGTTACAGAGATGTGGGATGTTTAATCCAAATGGAAGGACTTTGTTTTTGGTTCTGGGTAGTATATGTGATAGTGATGTGTTTGTTAATTTAAAAATGTCTCCTTAATTTATGGATCTATGATTGTATTTATTTGAAACGCTTTGGTAAGATGAAAAGGGGGGACACTAGAGAATCGCTAGTGAAACTTCTTGCACCATAGTTGTATGGACTTTTGACCTGCTACATCTAGTATGTGATTTGTTGCACACTAGGTAATGTTAGATGGACGATTGTTTTTGCATGTAATGATTTTGCAGTTATTAGTGAAGTTTCCTTTGTTATTTTGTGTCTCTCACTAAATTATTGATTGATACGTTGATGATCTCCAAGGATTTAGAATCATTTTTTTAGGTTTGCCTATTATGATGAAGTGATGTTGCTAATTCTATATGAATTTTTTCATTTGATGAATTTCGATGTATTCCTTTGAGAGTTATTTGGCTTAACAAGGGAATTATTTGACTAGTTTTTTAAAATCAAAATTTTAACTTTCTTATCGATCTCCCAATATGTTTCATTGCTGGGATTATTTAATCAAATCTATTGTATTAAACCTATTCCCTATAAAATGATAATAAACCCACACTTAAGATATAATCCTCTTTCAAAAAGTGTAACCCTAAGCCAACGGAGGCATAAATACGTCGGAAGCGATTACTCCAAACGACTTGGAAATAGGAATCTTCTGAATTTACTAGATAGTATCATTTTCCTTTGCATTGACATTTGAACCAATTTTAGGCATCAACATACATCCATAAAATGGTGATCTGCAGTTTCCCCATGCAACTCCAACAGTTCTCCTTTCTACCCATTTGATTCTAGGGAAAAAACAATTGTTGCATATTCTTTTGTCTTTCAAACACTTCTCCACTCTATTTGTCATTGCTAGATTAACGACATTGTATTTTTTTTCTTCTATTATTTTTCACATCGTTCTAGTTATATGAAAACATATTATGTTAACTTGATGTAGTCTTCTTCATATTTCTCTTCAATAGTTATATTTGATCAACTTCACATCTTTTCTAATTATCATATTTAATTTACTTATATACACGACCATTGCATTATGGAATACATTTATCTAAAGTTGAACTCTAAAAAGTGTTCTCTGCTACAACAATGTTGTAAATCCCTTGATTTTCTCCTCATATTTCATCCTATGGAAATTCCTAAAAATCTAAAACAAAGAGATCATAATCTTATTGTACCACACTTTCCAAAGTAATGGTGGAAACGATATTTAAAATAGCCCGTTGTAAAGATATAGATTTTCTTGCTCCAATGCCTAATGCAAATCATAGTGGGGAAAACATAATGTTCTACAACCATGGCTAAAGGATTTTGTAAATACGTTCCAAAATCCATGACACATTGAACACAACCTATAACCTACTCATGCTTGGAGAATTGTTTTAGATGTATACCCATTTTCTATTGGTAACTCGTTTTAAGAGATGCACAATTTATGATAAACACTATCCAGAACAACATCTCCATAGATCACATTTAAAGTGTCTAGTCCATCTATAAATTCATGTCCATGCTCCTCCGCAATGTTAAATATAGGCTTGAGAAAGGAATTATACATTAATTCAACAACAAGGTTATTGACTAGAAACTAAAACGAGCAACAACATTCCATTCTTAACTTCATAGATACCATACTTCAATTGTTTATTGTATGTGTTTTAAGCACTCAAATAAACTACATGATATTGATGAGCCGTCATAAACGTCAATAAAAATGTAGTTGATCAAGTTCTTTTGAGTTTACCTAAGCAGGGTTGTAGCGTCTCCATCCTATATGCAAAGCTAAATGGAAGCGAAAACAACATTCACAATCTCTTACAAAAGCAATGTTTTTTCAAATCTCTCCAAATGTTCTTGTCGTGCATCTACCACAACAATTTGTTCCATATGCTTTTGTTTAAAATTTTTGTTCTCTTCTTATTTCCATTAAGTCATTATATTGAGAACTATGTTTTTTTCACATTTGTGAATTCATGATTGTTTTCCCATTATCTACTTGCCTTGACTATGCTCTATTTGCAATGTGCAGAAATAACAATTCATCAACACTGCTACATCGACATCTATTTTACTATCAAATACAATTTTCCACATGGATATCATCCTTGCTTCCCAGATAATAGGCAATTATGCTTTTTCCTTTTTGCATCAATAAAAATCTAGAGTATGTTTTCAACTTTTTTAACCCCTTGCTAATAAAGTAGACAAACACAAATGGATGTAGATGTTGATTTATCTTTAAACAACTCTTGGTTGCATGTATTGAATGGCTTTAAGGGGGGGTTTGGATCATTGTCAGTGATATTCGCATAGCATAGATGCTAGAACTATGACATGGCATTAGAATACTATTGAACAACTTTGAAAAACGAAGATTGTTTTTTTTTTTTGCAATTTGTTCTTTCAGTTTATGTGAAATTTCACTTTCTATTTTACATTCATTGAATTACTTTAATGCATTCCAATCATTTTTTCGTATGCAAATGGCTAAAAAATTTTAAACTTGAATTGCAATTTATATTCTTTTCCTGCAATCTACATGGTCAAAGTACATTATGGAATATTCTATTTAAAAATCTACATGGTCAAAGTACATTATGGAATATTTATTCATATATGCCCCTTCATCATGCTTTTTGCAGATCTGCATTTATCCATGTCAAATTTTCATTGCTTTCTATTATGTCTTGCATAAAAATCAAATACATTTTAGCATTCACATCAATCTTCTTGCATAATGGTTTTAGGTGTTGATGTTTGAGAAAAATCAAATACGCTTGAACTTTAAAACGTCTATTGATAAATTTAATGTGTATGATTCTCCTAAATCAACCACATATACATCAACCATATATGAATTTCATAAATATATCAGCCACATAAATAAACTCCATAAAGCATCCATATGAATCAATTAACCATGAGAGACAAGATATACTCTGGGAAAACCCTCGAAACATGGAGGATGAAAAACCCAAAAATTATTTGAGTATGATAGATAGATTTGCAGAGAATGGTTTACAACACATAAGCAGATTGAATGATAAGAGATATCACCTCAGCAATAGAGAAGAGAGATCTAATGTAATCTTGCAAAAAAACCTGTATGCAACTGTATTGAACTTGCCATATGCCTAGCATATTAATGGTAAGCCAAAAACCATAGCATGCAAAAGGTAGCACATACGAGGCTTAGTAAACACATCGAGAGCACCACATAGTGCATTCACAAGGAGGAGCTAACTAGAACTCCCTCCATGCAAACATTAACACCCTTCCTTTCCTCAAATAGCTTTAACTGAATGTTCACTATCTTGAATTGAATGTGAACTTTGAATGTTAAATGACTTGAATTGAATGTTAAATGACTTGAACTGAATGTTAACTGTATTGAAATGAATGTTAACTTACTTGAACTGAATGTTAACTTTACTTGAAATTAATGTTAACTGACTTGAACTGAATGATAATTGACTTGAACTCAATCTTTAACTAACTGTTGATCACTTATTTAACATGCTAAATCATTAGTGCTTCACTCTTAGTGTCATCCATGCGCAATTTATATTATTAACTTTTTCATGAAACTCTTTAGTTAACTGATGCATGTTGATTGATGAACATTAAGCTCTTCTTTACTTAATTGATACATTCATTAATATTGCAACCGATGTTTTGACTGAGGCATTAATTGAGGAATTCATATTTTACTAAAGCTTTATAACTTGATTTCACTCATACATTTGCATGGGCAATTCGAATTCGAATTATCTGTACTTTATCTCATTATCATTAAATAATTAACACATGTTCTATATGTGTATTATTTGTCCATCTTATCATATCATACTCATAAGAATTATTCCATACATATTGATGATCATATACATTACCTCGATCCATATAGTCATATGCTAAAGTAATTCACTATAGGGGAGCAAAGCCCTAAAGGAGACTTATAGCACTCACTGACCATGACTATCAATATATCGCATAGTATAACCACCTCAACAAATGGAGGTCGATAGTCTTGATACAACACAAGACTTCAATCTTGATACAACACAAGATCGTCTCCATAATTGGAGATCCATTCTCATAGGGAACCTTTTATGAAAATACTTGACTTGATGTTACTCACAAGACTCAGCTTGATATTACTCACAATATTTAAAATACAACATCACCACCTCAATCATATGAGGATACATAGGACTTGATATGACTCACAAGTCCGACCTGATATTACTCACAAATCTAGAGAATGACTCCTAATGGTGTACAATCAACAGTCCCTTTCAGCGATGGAGAAAAGATATGATTTACCATGAATTTCCTACTATCAAATCTTATCTCAGAAGTATCTCCACTTCATCACTGATAGTGTCTTGTCCCCATATTTGCAATATGCTCATCAGTATCTATGTACTGGAATTTTATTTTTACACGACCTTGATTTCAATGAAGTAAAACTTCATCTCAATGTGTTCATCATAACACATATGTATTTTTAGAAATCTTGACTATGAACACCTAATCATTGTAGGCTCAAGTATTTCACCCTAGTAGGTAGCTTCCCTAGATACACTACTCCTTAGCAGGTAATACTAACCATGATATACATAGTTTATATTAGGCTAAAACAATAGTTGGATAGCACAATAGGTCTATTATGTATCAAATACAATAAAGAACCTATTTTAATGTACCTCAAAGGTACACAAACATATGCTTAGTTAGTAAGCATAAATACAATGGGTCTGCTCAGAGACCAACCATCTACTTAAACATAGTAGCATCATCTGGATCCAATCCAAAATGCATTTTCTCTAAACTCGAAACAATGGATTTCATATCCATCATATACAACATTATACATCAAATGTGTAAAATCATGTAGAAAGAAAATATGATATTTTCTTTCAATTTTCAACATTTGTTGACTTCAAGAATCTTCTACCATATGAAGGAGTTCTTAGTGATTTTGTTATTTTTTGTGATGTTCTTCAAGGATTGATCACTTTCATAGTGTTTTCATATCACAGTACACCACATAGACAAGTGGATGGCTATTTAACTGTTCTATGACAGTTCAGACTATAACTCTTCTTGAGTATCCAATAGTTTATGAGACTTTGACCATGCCTCTACTCAAGTGAATTTTCTCCATAATATGACACAACCCCTAGCTTCCCGAGTCATGTACCATGACTAACTAGTTTGGGGACTTTTAACTGCTGCTTCTCGATGAAGAAACACCAATACTCCCTCTTCAACTAGAGGAGTCTTTTATACTATACCAAGCCTTTTTGGAACATAGGCTTATTAAATATGCTGGAAATTCTGCTCATCAACTGTGGATATGTACAAGAGTTACACAACTCCTTTCTGCACCATGTATCAGAAATTACTAACTAGGGACTTTGTAAAGTTTGACTTCTTTACAATATTCTCTATATGAGCAACATATTTGATGTGATCTTTCTTGATAATTTTACTAGTCAGAATCCATATATTCATGAAACTTACCTTCACTAACTGAGACATGTTTGAATCCACATACTTTTGTACCAAGTAGGTAACAAAACACAGGTTTTGTTGTACATGTCTATGTACTGACTGTAAAGCATATAACTAATCCCGAGACCTATAGAGATATATCTAACATCTATTATATCCTACAAATTTGAACAAGAATCGTATTGATCTCCATGTGCGCGGTTAAGGATAAGGATGATTTTAAGAACCCTCATTAGATTTAGATGTATAAAAAATGGGTGAATATCCCTGATATATAGGAAACTTGAAGAAAATTTTATCAATAATATAATATGTATATATAAATGTTTTGGAGAATCTTTCATTTTATTATATGGATATTGTAAAATCTTGGCGAATCTTTCACTAAATTATAAGCTATTGTAAAATCTTGGAGAACATTTCACTGCGTTATAAAAAATTGTAAAAACTAACGGATATTTCACTAATTTATAAAATATTATAAAAAATTGGTAAATATTTTTCCAAGAAGATTCGCCATATCTTTGATTCCTAAGATATCATAATTCATTGTGCTTTCACTTTTCCTTCTAATAGGTTTCTCTTCGTATTATTTCAATTCTTTATGACACTAATTCGCATACATTCACCCAAATCAACCAATCCTAAATTGACTAACCTAATTGTTGAAACTGTTAAGTAACTTATTTCTCACTAAATCATCTTAATTCTAATTGGTAATTCAATCTTCAAGAATAATTACTACTAATTCAATCTTCAAGAATAAATCACTCCTTGTGGAAAAATGAAATCACTTTAACAAGAATGGAAATATAGAATTGTTCATAAAGATAAAACATATATATTATTTTTGCAAGAAGTTAAATATTATGTTACTTTTGCAAGAAATTAAATCCAATCACCACTCGTGCAAGAATAAAATACTTGTTCTATGTTGTTGACACAAAATCCAAGCTCTATAATTCTCAATTCAACTTGACCATGAACGACGACCACATATTCATCTAGATTTGTTCTAGCAATAATTAATTATAACGAATTCAACCTATGATATCAATTCAACAAGAAATTATATCTTTTTTCAGCACTTCTAATTATCAAGAAATCACTTGCATAACCTAAGAGAGATCACACATCAAGTAATAAATTGTTTCACTAATGTAGGATTCACACACTTTAATTAACTAACTGTTTCATCAATGTATTGATGCTACAGATGACTAATTGATCCAACAACACACTACTCGCATATTCAACAGACATGCATTGTATCAACAAATTATCACACCAAAATAATTACGAAATTCTATAGCTATTCAAATTGGGTGAGCTCGGTGAAAAGGTGGGCCATTTCCTCCTAAAATATCCGCCTTAAAAAAAATTAATGCTATAGATGGTGGACCCTTTCGTGTTGTTTCAATAATGTATTTAATGCTACATAAAGGTATTTTCTCTACCCACATTGGAAAGGTATTTCCGTAATATTAAGCTAGAGAAATGATTGGTTGTTGCACTTTTGATGGCTTCTCTATGAAATTTTTTAATATTTCTATGACCTACTCTAAGACAAGTCATTGTCAATGTTAACTTGCATTCTTCTTTCTCCTTGTGAAAAATCAACTCCCATTCCCTTAAAGCTAGTTGTTTCTCTATTAAAAAAGAGTTTGATATTCCTTCTTTCAATTTAGTCTTTTTCTTTTATTTTTGTTTAACCTTTTCTCCTCTTCAAAATTTGGTCTACGGTGGTCCTCACTAGTCAAATATCAAGAAATATTATTTTTTGTTTGAAATGTAACTTAACTAAAGGACACAACTTGGAAATCTAAAAAAAAAGGTTTCAAGAAACTAAAATGTCATAGGAAAAATTTCTAGGCATTTCCAAGAAATTTCTACGGTATTTCCACTTTATAAAAGTTTCCTTGTATGTTTCAAGGAAATGGAGGTTTATGTTTTTAGTAACATAGCTTTTCATTACTCTGGGAACCATGAAAGGTTCATATTTCTTAAACATATTGTTTATTTTCTTAAACATAACATGCATAGATGATAATATTCGTCAGTTATTGCAATTTATTTCAAAAATCCATTAGTTCATTTGGAGGATAATCACTAATGTATCCTCATTGAAATATAATCACATGTGAGAATATTAGATGAGAGCGGAGATATAAGAGATTTTAAAAGGAACACATCTCTTCTTTATTTTGTGAGTCACTAAATCGATAGGAGGTATCAAATAAAATGAGAACTCTTCACATTTTCATTGTTCATTAAAATGCTTACTTTATTTTAGCATCCACCTGGGAATCAAAATCACCAATGATGTTGTTAGAGGTGTAAAGAGTACTCAAGGGTGAACTTTTTCCTTACACTTTTGGATGGTTCTTCTTCAATTACTTTAGCTATGGAAGGAAAATGAAAGGGCATCTATTTTCAACCATACCACTCAGTGATCCTAGATTTGATGCAAATATAGCTTGAAATAATTAATTATGGATTGTTTTTTTTACCATTACAAATTTCAAATTGCTAACATGTGCATTAGACTTATATCCTTCAAAACTCTTTAACCCAAAACAACACCTCATACTTTAATAAGCTCTTTTTTAGGAGACAACAAAATATTTTGTTCCCTTGATCGAGGTTGGACAATCTACCTCTCTTCTTGTATAAAAGTAGGAACTAGAAACCTCAGAAAGATGAGATTTATTACCTATATAATTTTCAATAGAAATGGTAGGATTACAAGCTCCACTAGCCACTTCAATGTTTTTCCCCATGGGATCTCCCACAACCATGTCTCCACCAGGCCAGTCAATTCCCCTCAGATTACAATTTACTCCATGTTCCAAGTATCGATTTGAACCTAGGTGCAAAGAAATGGTAACAAGAACATGGTATTCACCCTTTGCACCCTTATTCTTAATCCTTATGTGTCCCTCAATTTTGATGTTTCCAACCTGGGAAAAGACATGACTAAAATAATTTCACATCATATACTTTCTAAAACATAATTGAAATTATTAAAAAATATTTCCATATATATGACATGAGATGCACCAAAATGGAACATTTCAATAGTCTAAGACCTGGGTATAGCTCTTATCACCATAAAGTATATATATGATCTCAAAGATCCCTCTCCTTATATCAATATCAATTATAACATGGACTATCATCCTTATGCATTCCTCCTTGAATGAGTTATCAACCATTATTATCTTTCTGGTTTGTTACCATGAATCCATAGATAGGTTTGAAAGTTTGACCCACATCAGCAAGATCGTGACCACATCATCCATGGCATTAAAATATAGGCTCTATGGTTTGAGGTTTAGGTAACCTTGACCCTAAAAGCACCATCCTTTGATAATATTGTGGGTGTCTTCCTTTGACTGAAAGATTAAAAAAATATAATCACAACAGAATTTCAACCCAAAATCCGACACCTTGCATGTCTGAAATTCGACACTTCTTTGTCGCATTTTCGACACATACACTTTTTTTTGCCGTCGGTGGCATAACGTTGGATCTTCGACATTCTACTAATGTGGGTCCAAGATCCGACACACCATTGTGTCGCATATTCGACCATTTTTCCTTCCAAAGTGCCAATCAAAATTGCATAAATCCTCGGAAATCCGATGTCCTCCGACCCTTGAAGCATCGGCCTTCCGACAGACATAAGTGTCGGAGGAATAGTGACGCCGTCGGTATTTTTATCCAAAGAGTGTCAAAAATCCGACGCCATCCGACACTGGAAGAGTCCGCCTTCCCACGGGAAAAGGGTCGGTGGCAGGGTGACCACGTCAAATATCCGACATTTTAACCGTCGTTCGTTCGATGGGAGGAAGCGTCAGAATCATGACATGATCGTCAGATGGGTTTACCGAAGTGTCGGAAGAACATCGAAAAAGTGATGCCTTTTGGTGGATTTAAAAAAAAATCCAAAGATTTCACTTACCCCCACATGGTTTCAGCCTAGAATCTAACCACTGAAGGAAACTTGTTTGGACCAGACATTGGTGAGTTGACAAGTAGCTCAGATGATCGATCAGAGGTTAATATGTGGAGTGTGTCAAAGGGCTCAAAGAGAGAGTCTTTACATTCAAAATTGTTAGACATTTTGGGAGATGAGTTTGAGAATACAAGTGAGAACAAACCTGAGTTTGAGACTACAGGAAAGAAGAATTAGCAAGTTTCTGAACAATCAGTGATGGATTTGAGAGAAAACACTAAAGAGCTGCCAATTTTGTCAAATTTCTCTGAGCAACATGGTTCATTGTTTGCGGTCAATTCCTCCTCAATCATGGATTGCAGGCCTACAGAAAACAAGTATGTTGAGTATGTTCCCATGATTGGGGCCTGTTCCAGTAATGGTACCTCACCATTCTTCTGATATTTTTCCCTGTATAAAAGACAACTATTAGAATTGACCCTGACTGAACTATCTTAAATGTTGTTTCATATAAAACCCAAAAAAGAGTAGAAACAAAACTAAGTTTAAAATTGCAATACCTTACTCTCTTGCAGAAGGTGTTGATGTCCTTGTCCAAGGTATCAAGAAGACTAATAGCCTGTATAACCATGTTATCCACTCTATTGACATTGAATTTCATGTCGGCTCTGTTGTAGATGTGCCCAAGACCCAATTGAGCCTTCTCCAAGTCTATGTGATTCAAGATATGTGATTTCAATTCAATGGCAGACAAGCTTTCTAAATATACTTTGTTGTTACAGAAGGGTACCTAAACCAAACAAGAATTTAGAAAAGTCACTTCCTATATGATTCAGAAAATACTTGTAGTAACAACCACTTAATGGCAGATTAGCTCGGAGTCATAGCTGAGGGATGTAGACACTGGTTATGCTCATCTTGTTGTATTGCTAGTTTAGATATTGGGACTCTTTTGATGATTCTGTATTGATGACAAATTGAGTATCCTAGAGAATATGCAAGGAAGACTTTTAATAGTTTTCTTAAATTTCTTTGTTTTTGAATGATGGACAACAAAACAGTATCCAACACACTTGAGTCCTTGTAGGACTAGTCAAATGTATATTTTTATTTATTCCTTGGGAATATCAAATATAGTGATTTTAAAACACATCTCAGAGAACAAAGAAATCATGGATCTGATATAAATCTAAGTTAATAAACAAATCCTTTTACCTTTCAGTATAAATATGATTCATGAGTCCTAACTAAAGAATTAAAAGACACTTATGGGAAATTGACCTCAACTTGATAGCTATTAGAATTGACCCTGACTGAACTATCTTAAATGTTGTTTCATATAAAGCCCCCAAAAAAGTAAAAACAATACTAATTTTAAACTTGCAATACCTTACTCTCATGCAAAAGGTGTTCATGATGTCCTTGTCCAAGGTTTCGAGAAGACTAATAGCCTGTATAACCATGTTATCTACTATATTGACATTGAATTTCACGTTGGCTCTGCTGTAGTTGTGCCCAAGACCCAATTGAGCCTTCTCCAAGTCTATGTGATTCAATTATGGAGCTTTGTTTACTCGTTTTTGCATGATTCCTCAATGTCAAAACTAAATATCCATTCAGTTGATGCTATGAACCATTTTGCTCCAAACCAAGCCAGGATTACTACATATCAGCACTATGTACATCCATCAATTACAATTACCTAGGATATGTATGAACAGAATTAGTCAAGCACATGCAAAAATATTATAAATGGAAAAATAGAAGAAAACAATGTGCTTTAGACATTCCTTAATTTCTATACTCAGATTTATAATACGATCACACTTTTCCCCTTAGGAGACAAGTCACTAATGAAACAATGGACATACCTAAGAGAGAGAGAGATAGGTAGTTGTAGGACAGAGTGAGACAAATACAGACCACAAGGTCATGGATCAATACTGTCAACCTCAAAACATATATAAAAAAACAAAAAAATCTATTTGCATTTGCAGCAGCTGTCGACCCAACAGCTCTCCACCCACAAAACTCAAAATCCATAACGAGGTTCTACACCTAGCTTGATGAGATTCAAACTAGATTCAGTTAATTTTTTTAGGCCTTTCTGGCCACAAACAACTGCACCTGACTGGACAAAATTTTTAACAGCTACACTTATTGCCTCATGGCTTGGGGCTTGAGTTCCAAACTCCACTTAACGGAATCCATACACAGAATCTATATTGACCAAAGAAACACCTTATCCTACTGGCCTACAAGCAACAAATACAACAGAGACAACAATTTACCTTCCCAAATCTAAATCACTATGTATCCTTGCTCAACTGCCTTTCAAAGACAACGATTCCCTCTGTTGTTACTTAGACAACAAAATAGTGGCAAGTGGATCCTTGGGAGAGGCTGGCTGTTAGAATATAATCCGTTAGGGTTATATAATGTAAATAAATAAATAGTAGGAAGCCAAACAGGCTGAGCGGAAGGTGAAACCCAACCGCCATGTGATTTTTATAAATATAGGCATTTGCATTGGAATAAGGATCAATCGGGAGTTATTACCAACAAGTGGTATTAGAGTGCTACCATAACTCCTGCCTGCTATCAGTCTGCCCATTTTTGGCATTCTACTTGCCAGTCCATTGCCAGACTGCTCCATCAGTCTGCCAGTCGAGTCGCATGCATTGTCTGCGTTACAATTCCTTCATGATTGAGTATGTGTGCTGCAAACCCTAATGCTGATTCTTCTTTGTGCTGCGACCTCTTCTTTGTGCTGCGACCTCTTCTTTCCTCCTCGATTTCTGAGTGAACCCTTGTTATTGAATGTTACATTGAAGACTGCATAAAGGGTGGAAACCCTAATCCCATGAACCGGTGAGGTTGATTTTGAGACTGCGTTGAGATTGATTTTGAGACTGCGGTGAGGTTGATTTTGAGTCTGCGTTGAACTACAAGAGAATACCCGTAGGCTACAGCAACGCGTGACTACATTGAAGTATTAATGCTGGAGATTGAAGTCGTATTGGAGTAATGCTGGAGATTGTCTATCTTTTGATGAGAATCTACGAAGATTGAAGAGATCGCGACTGCAATTTCTGGAATAGATGCCTAGTATGCGTTCTGGCTGCATGATATGTGACCTCTATGTTGAAGAATGCCACAGCCTGAAGATTGAAATTGTCTTGATGTTGTGAATCCTTTGAATACCGGTGAAGATTCATTCCACTGAGTGGAGACTGATATATATCCTACATATATTATGCGTGGAGCTTCCTTGGAGGTTGCGTTGAAGACCCATTTACTTGTGAACTGAGACCCACGTTTTTAAAATCCGAAGACTGTAGTATTGGAGAAATATTGTGTTTTGTATACACTCATATATGAGAGCTGCAACTCATGTTATGGTATGAGATGCAACCAGCGTGGAGCTGTGTGTTGACACCGTGACCTGCACAAGGAGAAATATTAATACTCAAAGCTAAGAGTATGTTAAAGCCTGAAGCTGTGTGTTGGAGAACGATGATAGAAGGATGAAGACTCATGCTGCTTCATTTGCAAGAAGATTGAAACTGTCTTGCTGTTGCTATTGCGTTGAAGACTAAAGATCATCAGTGGAGAGAGATATTGTTGCTGCTGTGTGTGTTATACCTAACCCTAATTTGCAGCACCTGACCTGCCACACCGTTCTGCTAGCTTGCGTTGAAGCTTTTATTATCTGCATGAAGATGAAGGCTGCGTCCTATCTTTTATGACTGCGTTGTGAAGATATGCTGTGTATTCTTGCCGCGATTTGAGAGTGCATGAGAACATGAGTATGCTGCCTGCGTGAAGACTGCTTTAATCGATCTTTTCTCTCTGAAATCAGCATCCACCTCTCAAGAAGAGCAAGAGCAGAAGGACGACATCTCGTTTTCTGGAAGTTAGGGTTTGTTTGAGCTATTGTTATGCTGAAACGCTTTCAGTTCAATGGATGTTCTGCCTGTAGGTTGATATTTTGATTTCATTGCTTGTGCATTAATCTACTGATTGAAGTTGTGATATGTTGATGTAAATCCTTTGAATGCCGGTGACAAAATACTGTTGGCGAAGATTCACGCCTTCATAATACTGCGTGAAGGTAAATTGTTGGAGCTGTAATTGTTTGTGACCGTTGAGCTACACAAAACATAATTTTGCCCTAATTTTTTGTGCATAAATTCTGTAAACATGTTCATTTGTGGAGAGTGAAAGAGGCCGTGAATGCTGTGTATAAGTCACGAATGATGAGGCTATTGTATGAGCCTGAGATTGTTGTATGAGCCATGATGTTTGATGAGTTGCCACTGCTATGAATTTGAAGCTGCGATTTTGAATTTAACCCTGGAATATTGCTGCAAACATCCAATTGAAGACTGCGTTGTATGCTGAAGACTAAGTTGTATGCTGCTGAAGACTGTGTTGTATGTTGAAGACTGTGTTGAAGACTGTGTTTTATGTTGAAGAATATCATCTATTTCTATCACTTAACTGATATATATTTTGATATATTTTGTATTGACTGTATTGTAAAAAGTGCAGAGACTCAGACCTGCATTGTGTACAATAGCGCACAGAATTTATATATTGAAATTAAATATAGAGCAGCTGCAAGATTGTTTTGATAGGACTGTAGAATTATTTGCAGAATCATATTGTAATCTGTAAAGGAGAAGGAATCTAAACCTGCATCCCATATATTTTTCTAAGCATTCTGTAAGTTATAGTTTCCAGATTAGAGATGCACTCTTTGGCATCAAATATTGGTACTGCCCTTGCCGGCAAAGACCAATCCAAAGACCCTTCCAAGGGAGATTGCAGCAAGAGAGGACGAGGAAGAAGAAACTTCAGAGGCAGAGGAGGCAGAAACAACTCTAGAAAAAAATCAAAGTACAAGCGTTGTGGGAAGACTAGGCACACATCAGATCAGTGTTGGGCTTCGTGGGACTCCATCAAAGACAAGCACAACCAGAAGAAAGATGACCAAGATGCTAGTAAATTTTCTGATTCTTGTATTGTTGCACATTGTAATCTTGGATTTAATGAAATGACTTCTCTTTCATATTACAAATATTGTTGGCTGCTTGATACTGGTGCAACATCACACATGACATTTAGAAAATACTGTTTTGAAGAATTGAATGAAAAAATAGATGGCATAGTTTACTTTGCAGATAAGTCAAGTATTAAACCAAAGGGAATGGGCACCATTCGACTAAAGATGCCTGGATTCCCTGACTTCTTGTTGAAAAACGTTCTCTATCTTCCAGAGTTGCAGAGAATCCTGCTGTCCTTGGTGGAGATTCGATAGCAAGGCCATTCCATCCACATGTTTGATGGAATCGTTGAAATAAGAAATTCCTTTGACAACCAAGTCATCATGACTGGATACGAAGATGGAAAGATGCTGAATCTC